>OY284472.1:19812080-19951990 GCA_958336335.1 Dilophus febrilis
TGTGTGTTTAGAAAATTGATTGTGTTTAATATCTCAATATTTCATTAAATCATCATTATTATAATCACTTACTTGCCCTTTTGCTACCACAATAATTTTACGATCTTCGCCATGATCAAATGTGTGTGGTATCGATACGATACGTTGAAAATTATCAATGAATCTTGTTTTTTTCTCACCTTGCATATTCAATTCAATGTCACAAAGTAATTGGCCCGTTGGATTACCATACATTGTCGGATGATTTGATTGTCGATGACAATTTATTGCCTCTTCAATTGTATAGCATGGCCAACGATAAAATCTTCCAATTATTACATTATCATTTGGCGGTTCCGGTTTCGATGCATCAATTAAATGTTTATTGATTTTGAAATTTTTCAATCTTGACAATCAAAATTTTGAATAATTTTTACAAGTTCAATATTATTTTGTTTATTCGAAAAATAGATAGATAGATATAATATTAATTTAATTATATAATTTTTTGTTTTATTTCTGTACACTTACTTATCTTTACCACGTTGATTATGTGGTATAAATCCAACTTTTTTAACTTCAATTTTAACTTTTTTCTTTCTGGCTTTTTCACGGGTACCTTTACGTGCCGCCGAATTCCCTTCGGTTAAATGTAATAATCTACTTGTACATTCAATTCTTGATTTTAATGAATTTATGGCTAATTTATTTATAGCCGAAATGCAACAGGATAACATTTTTTTTTTAAATATTATTATATTTTAATTTATAATAATTAATCTTCTTTTTTTTTTATTATTATTTACATTTACTCTGCGGTAGAAAGAAATTATTTTTTATGAAAGAAAAAATTAAAATTATTTTAATGTAAACATAACCTTTAAAATAAAATGTTTTTTTTAATTTTACGAATTTCAGATATTTGTTGATAGATGTAAGTAGAAAAAATATTTGTAGCATTTTAATATTTTTTTTTTTTTTTTGTTTCATTATGCTACATTTAAATTAAAGGAAAATCAAATAATTTAAATAGAAAGAAGTAATTTGAAAATACTTAATAATTTAAAACTTATGATTAACTGCGGGGATTGCTAATATTCTAGGAGATGTGTCTGAAATGATAAAATGATATTTATTATGAACAATAAATCTTCAGGTACATGTTTTCTAATCAAATATGCAAATAGCATATATATCGTCAATAAAAATGATACAGCATTCGTACATTTTATTGACTATATTATAAATGTTAGGAAATCCACTTTATTGGAAATCCCAATATATATACATATATAAAAAATGATTTTAAATGATATGTGCATATTTATAAATATAAAAAATGTATGCATATACATAGTCATATATATACGCAACTAGTCTACAGAGAGCAGTGGTCCGATTTGTATGTGCGGCGGCAGTTAGCGAGTCCCGTGCTATGGCCACATACAAACCGGAACACAGATTTGTTTATACACTATTTCGCGAAAAAATTGGTATAGTCTATAACTATCTGTGAGTACTTTCCATATAAATTAAATAGTCCCATATAGGATTACGCATATAGATTGTATGATAAAAATAGTCTCAGAATGATTACGACATATATTTGTGACTTGTTTTTTATAAACAGTGAAACTATGTAGTCGCGGTGACATCCTGTTAATTATATATTAATTTTATTTTTCTTCAACATCTGATTAATAATATAATAATAAAAAAAAGCAGATACTATAAAAAATAAAATTAAACATATACATATACATGAGAATAAGATATAATTTATGAGATAATAAATCATATAAATAAATCGACGATATGGATTTTTTTTTCCAATATATACAATTGGTTAATGTTATAATTAATAGCAATAGTGAAATTGTGCGGTGACGGTAAACAAAAACGTAATACATTAAAATATATTATAATATTAAACGTGTAAAATATTTATTGAGTATATACTTTTTTTTTTCTGTGTTCACCAATTTATATTAATTAAATAAAAAAGATATGGATAACAATAATAATAATGCCTTACTACCGAATTATGTAATCGATTTAATAAATGATATTGCCCAAAAAGAAGGATTTCAAAATTATAAACTTGAAGAATATACTGGTTCAAGTTTGGGTGATGGTTTTATGGGAATATTATGTGGTGTTAAAATTATTGGAAAATGTAATAAATTAAACGCAGCAAATAATAAAAATATACGATTAACAGACGATCACAGTAATAATCATACGTTATCGTTATTGTGTAAAATGCCACCAACAAATCCGGCAAGACGTGAACAATTTAATTCGATAGCCGTATTCATACGTGAACGCTTTATGTACGAAACAATTTTACCTATATTTCAAAAATTCCAAAATGAAAAACAATTAGAATTGGAACATCAATTTATGGCATATCCAAAGTGTTATGCAACGATTTGTAATGAATCGGATGATCAATTTGTTATTGTTTTAGAAGATTTACGTGCATCACGTTACGAAATGTGGAATAAATTTAAATCGGTTAATTTTGAACATGTACGTATGCTAATGGAACAATTGGGTAAATTTCATGCTGTATCATTTGCATTACGTGATCAACGTCCGGAAATCTTTCGACAATTTCATTTGGAACTTCAAGATTTATTTATCACCCAAATGAAACAAAAAGGTGATCAAATGAAATTATTATTTAATGCAGCCATTGATAAAGCATCGGCAACATTAAAACCACACGAGGAGTATAAAATTGAAAAAATGAAAGAATTAAAAGAGAAATCAATTCAAGTGCTAATGGATTGTTTAGCCAAAGATATTGCTGAACCATTTAGTGTTGTTAATCACGGTGATTGTTGGAATAATAATATGATGTATAGATATGATGGGGTAAATATATATATATATTTATTACAAATTTTCTGTTATCGCGCAGTACTTTCTATATATATGATAAAAATTTTAATCAAAATATCATATAAATATCGTATTTATTAATTTTTTTATTTATTTACATTGCATTGCATATATATATGGATATAGACATCTACACCACAAAATATCAGTTTAATTGATTGGCAACTATCCAGAATTGGTTCACCGGTACTTGATCTTGTTTATTATTTGTTTACATCAACCGATTCGGTGTTACGCAATGAATATTATGATAGATTAATTAAAATTTATTATAAAAATTTGGCAAAAACATTAGAACGATTGGGTAGTAATCCAGAACAATTATTTACATTTGCCGATTTACAAGAACAATTAAGACGTTTTGGAAAATACGGTTTGGTGATCGCACCCCTTTTAATTCAAGTGGTCACCACAAATCCAAATGATATACCCGATATTGATAAAATTTCAAATGAAATGCAAAATAATACAGATAATGTTGTTAATATATTAAATGTTACAAATGCCAGTTATGATGAACGAATGAGCGATGTTATTCGTGATATTATACGTCTTGGTTATTACTGATGATGATGACCTATATATTTGAATATATCAGTAAATTATTTATATTTGTATAATAGAGAGATATTTGTTCCGATTGATGAATTTTTATGTATTATTTTATTTATTTTATTCATTACTTTCATTATTACGACAAAATCGATTATAAAAAAAACTATCTATATTTTTTCTTATCTCTTTAGACTATATTTATGTCTTATCTTTATATATTATATTGTATATTATTATACTGTAATCGAATAGAAGACGCGACATATAACTTATTTTATTTATATCTAAATTTTAAAAACTTCCATTTATTATCAATCGCAATATCGAAAAAATGTGAACAAATTCTCTTTAAATAAATATAATAATGTTATATCAAAATTTCATTGTATATAATTTCCTCGCCAATATATATTTTAATTTAATTTTTTTGGGTTTTTAATGAAAAGCATATCATATTTATTTAATACATATATAAGTTATTTAAAATTATATTATATATATAATAAAAGTTATATAATCATCAGCGGTTAAATATAATAATATTAATAATATACCAATAAAATATACAAATCATAAAAAGCTTATTTTTATGTAATAAAAACCACAACATATATAATTTAGTGCGTTTTTTTAAATAAATTATATACAGTACGGTGTCATTAAAATTCTTATCAATCACCATAAATAACATCAATTTATGCATATACAAAAAATTTCCCTTAAGAAAATTATTAGCAGAATTGTTCCTACAAAAACTTCACAAATTTGTCTTTAGAAGATTATACAAGGAATTTATTTCTTAATAAAATCATAAAATGAATTTCCCCGAAAGCAAATTATTTATAGAGAATTTTCCTCTAGCAAATTATTTATAAAAAATGGCCGTTATTAAGCAAATAATAAACGAAGAAATTCCCTTAATCAAATATAACTCAGAGAATTCCCTTTAAGCAAATTTTATTCAGAAAACTCAGTTTAGATTTAGATTGAACGATTGGCTTGATCAGTCGCTAAACAACCCATAATAATTATCATAATATTTAAAATTCAAAAATAAAAGAAACCAGATATAATTTATATATAACGTTAAGTTGGAATACAATAACAAACCGTATATATAATATTTAACAATAGTGTAAATATTATAATATACATATAATACATATAGGTAAATAATATCCACGTCACAATAAAATATTCAGAGAAAGAAGGAAACAAAGTTTTGTTAATGCAATTTTCTTTGGTAAGTACAAAATAAATTAGCAGTAATGGAATAGAAAACCAACGCGGTATCCCATGCATGGTAATGCAAAAACGAAATTTCAATGTATTCAATAATAGTATGCCTATAAATGAAACACAAAATAGCAAACAAACACAAATACCCAAGTAACCACAAAACGTGTATACACAGTTAATTATACGGTTTATTGACCAACAGTGATACCTACATTTGGTGCAAAAATAGTGATTTTCCAGTTAAAATACCGCATGTTAATGGTTTAACAACCGTAAATGCCCAGGTTTTTGCACAACAGTGATAAATAGTAAAAATATAACCGTTTTATTACGATTGATTCATAGTCCTGTGGGTTAACCATTTCTACACAGGTGAAACTAGCGTTGTCGCACCCGTTTTTCACCGTGTTTTTTTGGTGTGCTAACAATGTTTATAAGTTTACAAAAAAATTAAATTTTATTTATAACAAAAATACATTTAAATATAACCTTCCATATAATAAAGTACATTACATTGCATCAATTGGCAAATCTCGATGTCCGTTTTTAAGTTGTATTTTTAGTAATGCCGAAATCGCGTTGTGTGATACGTTATACTTAATTGACCAGGTTTGTAATGAAGTACTGCAACTATCCAAAATTTTATTACTGTCCAATGCATTAGGTGACAATTTATCAATACAGGACTGATTCCTGATCTGCAAACAATTGTTGTTAAGAACCGGAATTCTGGCATCAGATGAAATGTTCTCATCTTTGATCGTTACTATGTGGTATATTATTATTTCTGTTTAAAGACGATTTATAATATTTTATTAAAGTATCTCGAACACGTCTATTAAGCGTTCGCCGGCTTAGATGTTGCTTTTTCTTCATCATATCTACAAAATATCATATTATAGATATTATCATTTTATTTTATCATTTGAGAATTTCTATACCGATAAGAAATCTAGATACTTTACAATTGTTTGCAAAATATATTATTGTATACGCGTACTTGAGAAGCAGAATAAATCAGTATATTTTGAATTGGTATATCGCACTATTAATACACAGTTATTACACCGTTTATTTCTTTAAAGCTTCAGTTTTAAATAAAATCAAGCATAATAATTCGTAGTTTTGGTTTGATTTTGGTTTTTAACTAGAATTAGCTAAAACTAGAATAAGTTAATAACCAAAACTAGTACGAATTATTATGCTTGATTTAATTTAAAATGGAATCTTTAAAGATAATTCTATGAAATAAACGGTGTAATAACCGTGTATTAGTAGTACGGTATACCATTGGAATATCACTTCGATTTTACATTTTATATTTTTTTTATTTCTGTATTGTTAATGAATATTATCCTTTATTATAAGTTTTTAAGTGAGAGTCAACCTATTAATCGGAAAAAGAATGCACATGGTGAATTGGTGACAGTGATTTTAAAGTGGTATACACTATTAATGGTTATTACACCGTTTATTTTATTCAATTAAGATTATGTTATCTTTACAGATTTATAACATTTTCAAATAGTTAATTATTAAGTACTTACCAAATATCTATAATAATACAGCCGGATTCTTGGTTGGCAAAACAACAATTCTAAAAATTACAATTTTATAATTTCACAATTTCACACAACAAAAAAAAACTTTACTTTTATTATAATGAAGAACGAACCAACAACCTATTAAGCTCACACACAAAACAAAACTAAAAAAAAATGGGTTGTGTGGAAGAGAAAAAATCCACGGAAATTTAACCGCAGCTACTGCGCTGTTCATACAAACACGTTTCAATTACGGAAACACATAACAGTTTTTAAACCGTGTCACATAAACTGAAAATTTACTTAAAAAATTATCGGTGTGTTACCGCGGTATGTGAACACGTAACTTTTGGTTGCAATAACACCGTTCAAAAGCGGTAAAAAATACCCATTTATTTACCGTGCTTTTACAACTGTTGTGTTAGGGCCCGAGCAGAATTAAAATACGTAGACGTACGCCTGCGTACGCCGAAGTTAAACACTGCAAATTAAATAAGAATGAACACAATAAAAACGTAGACGCACGCCTGCGTACACGTACGCCGAAGTTGACCAAATTTTATCTTCTACGTACGGGCGGCGCATTTTGACAAATATTTTATCTACTGTTCATTGAATTTCAAAATAAATAAAAATAAACAAGAAAAAAAATGAAATAAAATTAATCGTTGAAATAAAAAAAATCGAAATAAAAAAAATAGTTTAAAAATCAATTTATATTTATCTGTGGGCATTTTCGTTTATTCCACTTGTGTTAACACAAACGCACAAGTGACACAAATACGTTTTTTTATTGCACTTGTGTTACTTGTGTTATATGACACATGTTCGAAAATACCTCTACTTAGCACTTGTGTTGACACAAATTGCCCTATCTATTTTGTAGGAGCACCATCGCCCTGTGTGAGATTGTTGTTGCTTTATCGTCACTATAACATTTTCACATATAAAACGCCATTTGTAAACAAAATTAAACACAAGACTATTTTATAATATCCGAACACAGAGCTAGCACATGTAAATGTTATATCGCGCTCGCATGTTTGAGAGCGCACAAGTGCATGAAATAAGAGGAATAAACGAAAATGCCCTGTTTATATTTATATTTATTTAGTTTGTATTGTCAAAAAACGCAAAACAGACGATCTATTGTGTTCACTATTTTAAATTCTGCGTACGCGTACGCAGGCGTACGTCTACGTATTTTAATTCTGCTCGGGCCCTAACTGATGAAAAGTAACAGTAGTTTCACGGTGCTTAAATAGTGCAATCCAAGTCTGAGCATGGCAATATAATGCTGTGCTACTCTGTTAATAGTGATTTTTACACTGCAGTGATAAATTGTTATAAATTGGGTAAATCCCATCAAGAAAATGAAACCATCAACAAGCAGCAATAGATATGCAATGTTAGTTGACAATGAAAATGAGGTCAGCTTAGACACACCATCGACACTCAAAGATAACATAAAGAAAATCAAACTCCCACCGCTGGTGATTACAAATTTAAATTATAAAGAAATAGTTAGCCAAATGCAACAGTTGGCGATAACGCAATATGGTATTAAATATATATCTATAGGTATTAAACTAATACTGGAGTCACTTGACGATTACAACAAAGCAATAAAACAGTTTTTGGATATTAAAGTCCACTTCTACTCTCACGACATACAATCAAGGAAATTAAATAAATTCGTTCTCTCCGGATTGCCGAATCTGGAATTGGATTATTTAAAGGAAGGCCTGGAGTAAGCAATGGTGCCATATGTGGATGTCAAAAAAAATGAGACTTAAAAATACAAGATATGACGAACAGACATTATATATAATTTACTTTCAAAATAACATTCGATACCATGACATTAAAACAATCAGATGTTAATTGTAATTTATATAAGTAACATCTTTTTATTATATGGTATGTTATGGTATATTATGTTATGGTTTATATGTATATATATTATGTTAAATATTTTATTGGTAATTATATGTTGTTATATATGATTTGTATTTTTAGTTGTAATTAAATATTCAAAGTGTTAATACATTAATAATTAAATATTATTAATAAGTATAAAACAAATAACCTGTTAATTATTTCAAAGGTTATGGGCCCACTTATCGTATGTAATATAATATAGTGATTGTTATAAAATAATAGACAACGGAGATTTTGTCATTATTTTATTTTTTTTGTATTGTAATATAATATATAATATAGAATATCGTGGAATAGAATATATTTTTCTATAGTTATATATTATACCAATTTTTAAAAATATTCTCGAAAATTATGGAATCCAATAGTGGTGTATATGCAACGAAGATTTTGCAATTTGATGGTACCAACTATAATTATTGGCGTTTTCGACTGGGAGTATTATTAGCCAAATAGGACCTGGTAACGTATATTGAAAGAGATTTAAATACCCTCATAAATGCCGCAGAACAAAAAGATAGGGATAAAATTAGGAAATCTGAAAAGGTATGTAAATCAATTATTGTTCAAAGTATTCGCGACAGTCAAGTGGAATATGTTAAGGATCAAAATACTGCCAAAGGTATGATTGACACAATAAAACAAGTTTTCGAAAGACAAAGTATTGCGGGTCAATTATTGTTGCGTAAGCAGTTATTGACGATGAAATACAATGAACAAGAAGATATAACGAAACATTTTTTACAGTTCGATAAGAAAGTTCGGGATTTAAAATCAATTGGGGCCACTATGGAAGCGGTGGATATTGTTTGCCATCTATTATTTTTGAAATAATTAACAGGTTATTTGTTTTATACTTATTAATAATATTTATTTATTAATGTATTAACACTTTGAATATTTAATTACAACTAAAAATACAAATCATATATAATAACATATAATTACCAATAAAATATTTAACATAGTATATACATATAAACCATAACATAACAGACCATATAATAAAAAGATGTTACTTATATAAATTACAATTAACACCACCTCTTAATTTTATAAGTAACAAAAAAAAATAATAATTAAACCAAATTTAAATTTTTACGGTGAACTAAATATGCATTTTTTCCCAATGCCTTTGTCATTATATCGGCCACTTGATCAGCTGATGGTATATATAGTAATTTAATTTCCTTATTAGAAATCGCCTCTCTAATAAAATTATATTTTACATCTATGTGCTTCATTCTTTTGTGTTCTCTAGGCTCCTTAGCAACCTTGATGCATGATTGATTGTCTTCAAACATTTTAGTTGACGATAAACCCTGAATACCTAGTTCATTCAATAATGATCGCAGCCATTTAGCTTCACAAATGCCTTCAGCCAAGGAAATATATTCAGCTTCTGTTGATGATAAACTAACTGATACTTGCTTTCTGGTTGACCAGCTGACAGTATTACCAAATACCTTAAACACGTACCCGGAAGTTGATTTTCTGTCGTTTTTATCGCCTGCCCAATCAAAATCAGCATATCCAATTAGTTGTTCAGCATTTAAGTGTCTCTCGTACAACAATTTTAAATTCATAGTTGATTGAATGTATCTCAAAACACGTTTAGCGCTATTAAAATGTTCGTTTTTAAAACAACTTTGAAATCTCCCCAAATAATTTATTGCGGCACTTAAATCTGGTCTTACGGTTAAAGAAATATACATTAAGCAACCAATTAATTCTCTATATGGTACATTATCACAACATGTACCTTGAAGTTCTAACAAATTTAAATTTATTTCGATAGGTGTATCAATTCCTTTACAATTATCCATATTAAATTTATTTAAAATACACTTTAAATACCGTATTTGACTTAAAACAATTGACCTACTTATCTTATCCTGTTGAATATTTATACCAAGAAATGAAACAGCTTCACCAATATCTGTCATTTCAAATTCCTTTGATAGCGACTGCTTTATCAAAGATATTTCATTTAAATCATTGGAAACTATAAGTAAATCATCAACATAAATTAATATATTAGGTTGTCGAAAAAGTATTGATAATTTTTATAAATAGATGTCATTATAATTGAATATTTCAAGTAGTACTAATCTGATCAGGTAACACTAACATATGTTCGAAAGATGACATTTCGTAGATAAAAAAAAAAAAAATTAAATTTGTTTAGTCATTTAAAAGTTGTAGTGCATTAAAGATGAGCGAAATTAGTGAAAAAATTCGATACATTTTACAATTTTATTATGAAAAAGGTGAAAATGCAACGCAGGCACATGAACAAATTTGTGCAGTTTACGGTGAAGGAACTTTACTTTACTTTACTTTAAAATTAACAGCCTATAGATGGTTTGCTCGATTTCGTTCCGGTAATTTTGATGTCAAAGATGCACCTCGTTCTGGTCGACCAATCACTGAAAAAGTCGATGAAATCATATCAAAAATTCCATTTGCGAAACGCTGTTTAAAAGGAACGAAATCGAATCATTTTTAAAGCGAATGATTACAGGTGATGAAAAATGGATCACATACGATAATAATGTACGAAAAAGATCGTGGTCCAAGAAGGGTGAAGCTCCTAAAACAGTAGCAAAACCTGGATTAACACCAAGAAAGGTAATGCTGTATGTTTGGAGGGATTGGAAAGGAATCGTTCATTATTAAAGATTAAAATTAAAAAAAAAACGTCCAGAATTAATCAATCGAAAGGGTGTTGTGTTCCATCATGACAACGCCAGACCACACACATCTTTGATGACTCGGCAGAAACTGAGAGGGTTTCGCTGGGAAGTTTTAATGCATCCACCATATAGCCCGGACCTTCCACCTTCAGATTATCATTTGTTCCGGTCTCTGCAGAACTCCCTTAATGGTTTAAAATTAAATTCTGCAGAGGACTGCAAAATGCACTTGGATCAGTTTTTTGCCCAGAAAACACAGAAGTTCTACAGTGATGGGATAATGTCTTTACCGGAAAAATGGCAAAGGGTCATCGATCAAAACGGCGCATATTTGGTTTAATAAAGTTCATTTGAAATATATAAAAAAATCGTTTGAATTTTTTAAAAAAAATTATCAATACTTTTTAGACAACCTAATATAATATTAGACCCATTCATTACATATAAACATTGATCGGACTGAAACCGAATTAAACCAATTTTTATAATAAAATTATGGAATCTTTCATTCCACATTCTGGAGGCCTGCTTCAATCCATAAATTGATTTTTGTAATTTACGAACTTTGCACGGATCCTTATTAAAATCTTCTGGCTGTTCCATATAAATTTCTTCTTTTATAATGGATATTGAACAATGCACATTTTACGTCCATTTGATGAATATGAAAACCAAAATGCACAGCAATGGACAAAAGAATACGAAAACTTTTTAATTTTGCGGTGGGTGAATACGTCTCTTCATAATCTTCACCCATTTGCTGCAAGAATCCACGAACCACCAATCTTACTTTATATCTTTCAATTTCACCATTTGCTTTATGCTTTATTTTAAATACCCACTTGCATGAAATTACCTTTTTATTACTTGGTAATTCGAATAAAGTGCACGTTTTATTTTTCATTAAGGACCCATATTCTTCTTCAATAGCCCTATGCCACATAGGCCAATCTGATCTTGATCTGGCATCCTCTATGGTAACCGGAACATTATTAATATAATTCTCTGCCGATAACGCAAAATGAACATCTTCCGATTTATTCTTTCCTTTTGTAAATATTCATTCACCAAATCTTTGTGGCTTTTTAACTTCTCGTTTACTTCCACGAGGATTACCTTAATCTTTTATTTGTTTAGGATTTTCTTCTATAATATCATCATTATCATTATATCAATATCATCATCAATTTCAATACCACCTCTATCATCCCCAACTATGGTTTCATCATTAGCATCCTCGAATTGATCACCACTAGTAATATTCAAGTCCATATGTGTATCTTTTTGTGTTTCTATATTTTCAGTATCATTCGCCACTTTAATAATTACCTGGTTATTGCGATGAACTACCGATTCTTCGTTAAACACAACATTGCGACCAATTACCAATTTTTGATGCATCAAATCCCATAAACAATATGATCCATGCGAAGGAGCATATCCTAAAAATATACATTTTGTGGGTTTCACATCCAACTTTAATCTTTTTTTCTTTTGGTATATATAATATAACAATCTTACAATCTTACAACAATCTTCAGATTTTCAAAATAAATTTTATCATTTATCATGTGCTCGGTTGCCCCAGAAACTAGAACGAATTTAATTTCCAATAAATCATTTTTATTAAATTGTACATTATTGGAACTTATATTTGCTTTTTCAAAAGATGCTACTTCATCAATCGCACATAAATTCGTTACATCTT
The DNA here is from genome assembly GCA_958336335.1 of Dilophus febrilis. Lineage (NCBI taxonomy): Eukaryota > Metazoa > Arthropoda > Insecta > Diptera > Bibionidae > Dilophus > Dilophus febrilis. The sequence continues at coordinate 19,824,650 of OY284472.1, forward strand.
TAATCATTTATTCACCAGCAACATTCGCATCATTTCTTTTTATGTACCTACCGTACTTGTTATTCCTTTTACCTTTAAGTATAAAACAATTCGCCTTTTTATGTCCCACTTTGCCACAATGATGTGAAGAAATAGTGGAAACGGTTCCATGGAAAAATCAAATCCATCTGTGCCTATGCATGTAAAAAGTAAAATTACATGTTACTTTTTAAGTAATGCTTTTTATGAAATGCCGACGGCAGACGACGGCAAATGTCAAATTGAAAATACATGCATTTCAATGTAGGTGCTTTTTATGAATATTGGACGGCGGACATGTCGACGGCTGACGGCGGACATTGATATTTTTTCTTCTATTGCCGTCGGCTGACCGTCGTCCAAACTTCATTTTTCATTTTATTTACATTTTATTTAATTTTTATGATTTAATTTCATAATAATAAAATATCCAGTTAATTTACAAACTAATAAAAAATGGAATTATTTAACAGCAATTGGTGTGTATTATTAAATTTCGGTTTTTTTATCCAGGCAAAATAAATTTCAGAAAAAGCACATTTTTTTTATATATCACATATATCATATTTGTGATATATAAAATATTTTCATAGAAATCGAGGCTTTACATGCATAGCCACAGATGGATTTGATTTTTCCATGGAACCGTTTCCACTATTTCTCCGTTGTCTATTATTTTATACCAATCACAATATTATATTATATACGATAACTATGGGCCCATAACCTTTGAAATCATTAAAAGGTTATTTGTTTTATACTTATTAATATTATTTAGTTATTAATGTATTAACACTTTGAATATTTAATTAAAACTAAAAATACAAATCATATGTCTTGTTCACGTGCAGGCGTAGTGTAGTGAAGTGAATTATGAACTACGTTCATATATCAGTGTTCACGTGGTACCGTAGTATTGTAATTCATAACCTCTAATTTTGTGTTTATTTTTGGCGGTAGAATGAAATTTTTTTTTTCATTCAATTATTATCTTTAATACTTTGCTGTAAATAATTATTTAATTATTTTTGTAATATTTGTTAATTATTTTTATAAATCTTTAATAAAATACGCCAAAAATTGGGGATTATATAATGAACACACTACGAATTCTGTTCACGTGGTGCGTAGTGGATTTTCAACTTCACTACGAACCTCCAAAATCAAACGTAGTACATAATTCACTACGCATCGTGTTCACGTGGTGGATTTACAAGTACGCTACACTACACTACGCCTCTACGTGAACAAGCTAATATATAACAACATAATTACCAATAAAATATTTAACATAATATATATACATACAAACCATAACATACCATAACATACAATATAATAAAAAGATGTTACTTATATAAATTACAATTAACAAAATCAAATTATACGGAAAATTTCCTTTAAGCAACTTTTACATACAGAAATTTCCCTTATGCAAATTTTATAAGGAGAAATGCCCAAACCACTTTTATACAGAAAATTTCCCTTATGCAAATTTTATTCAAAAAATTTCCTTTAAACACATTTTATTCAGAAAATTTCCGTTAAACAAATTTCATTCAGAAAATTTCCGTTAAACAAATTTTATTCAGAAAATTTCCGTTAAACAAATTTTATTCAGAAAATTTCCGTTAAACAAATTTTATACGGAGGATTGTGGTGGATGAGAGTATACAACAAGTGATCGATACTGCCCTATATCAAGGGCGAATCCTAGTATTGTTCAAAGTGTTCTAGAACGCCCTAGAAATCTCAAGAATAACGTCCAAAACATCCTAATAATATCCTAACATTTTAATTAAATCATTAATTCATCCATTCAATAAAAATATTAAAAGTGAACATGCATTTTCTCGGCATACTGTATAGATATATAGCAAATATTTGAGAATATACAATTGAATACTCTGATGTTCAAGAAACACAATGAACAATATAATATGTAAAAATTCTCCTTTAAACCATTAGAATTAAAAATAGAAGACGGGCTAAATACATTTAAAAATACCAAATCATATGTATTTATATATACTGTGCCGATGTTCATAAATTTGCTTGAACAACACTTCTATATGCGTGCTTGACTGCCTGACTGTTTATATTTATATTTGGTTTCATTATGTACTACACTCGCATTCAGCATAAAAAAAAATCGTCAACAATTCCCCTTTCACTGTGTCGTCTTTCGTCTACTAATCTACTATGTACTATAATTTGTGTTCAATGAATTGTTTGAACCCTCATCGTAGTGTCGCTGATTATATACTTTCATATATAGCGCAGAAAATGCGAATATATGGAGGTATATAAGCGCGATATATGGGCCGGTATTGTTCAAATTTTATTTGAACAACATTATTATTTATTTCATTTCTCCTCCAAATTCATTCTTTCTATTCTATTCATTCAAACAGATGATGTGATTTTTTTATGCAAAATTAAAAATATAGTGTTGAATAAAAAATTCTATTTACATTTATTCATACGTCTAACAAGTATTTTATTTTTTAGTTTCATAATTAATTATCGTCGCTCGTCCTATACTAAAATCATATTTTATTAGCTTTTTTTATCTTTCCCTGTTTCAAGTTTAAATTAATTCTATTTTCAATTTTCATTTTGAATAATTAATATCATATCATCTTGTATTTGTTTACGAATTATAAATTATTTAGACATTTTTAATTTTTTACTGTGAATACATAATAATTCGCATATTTCATTAATTTTCATTACTTGCATTAATTTTTCTTATGGTAAATATATATTTATTAAATTGTTTTTAACAACAAAGAGAAATTGCATACAACCAACCGCTTTTTTAAAAGCAAAAATAACCAACTGCTTTTTTCAAAGCAAACAAAGCTTTACGCTGTTTACTTGTCTTATTGTTGTCCTGTCTTATATACCCGCGTATTGAAAATTTGTATTAAATTATTAAGGTGATATGGAAGATAATTTGAATTGTGATGGTTGTCGGTTGTAATAATTGGTTGTATTATAGAACAATTAATTAAAACGCCTTTTTCAAGGCGAATTTCTCAAGATAAAACCATTGTGAGAAATTTAACATGTCCAACACCAACCCTTGGTAATTTAACTTCAAAATATATAAGCAATAAAAAAGAACATATACGAAAATTTTCACGCGCAACTTATGACCGTTTTGAATGGCTTTGTGGCTGTGAGAAATTGAACGGATTGTTCTGTTGGCCTTGCATTTTATTTCATAAATCTAGTGAGAATAATTCGGTTTGGGTAAAAATGCCTTTTGTTGATTTAAATCATTTAACGATAGGCCTAAATAAGCATGAAAAATCTAAATGTCACATTGATTGTATGGTTGCTTTCAAACTGTTTGATAAAGTGTCTATTGATAAATTGATCGATAAAGTGGCGCAAATTTCTTTGACAAAACATAATGAAATGTTTACATCGCATTGTTCCATCAGAACGAAACATACACCAATATAAGTATTTTTTCTATCAACTATCTGTTAAAAATTGTTTCTTATAACAAATGTAATAAATACCAACAAGTTACTAAAAGCTAGTAAAAAGGACAGGAAAATCAGATTACAGCTTAACGTTGAACGTCCATCTTTGCCCTCATATATTCGGGCATGCCCTATATATATTATTATATTCATATATGCTTACGCAGATACCAAAGATTCTAAATAGATATATATTTTTATGTATAATATGTATATGGTGAAGGTTCATTTTATCATTTAGGTAAACAATGCATAATAATATAAATCAACAATTGGATTAGATAATAAATAGACGTGTTAATAGCTCTTTTATAAACAAATTATTTATTCAATCATGTTAAAGCTATAAATGATGCGATATTTTTTATAATCTGTAATGTTTTACTACTACTAAAAAGAATAATATATATTACTGATGTTACTAAATAAAAAAGCATAAATGCAATTTAATTAAATGTTAAATAAAAATGGTACATGTTGGGATGATGAATGAAAAAAAAAAACAATGTTATAAAATAATAGTTTTATTTTACATATGTTTTTCTATTATTAAATAATTTCAATTTATATTATAACACTCGCACTAATATTTTTAAATTTAAATTATGTATATAAAGTATATAAAGTACTGCATACAACAGACAGATAAATTTTGCTTAAATTTGCATATATAATAATAAATATATATGGTATAAAAGTTTACTCTGGCAGGGATTACCAATAAATAATATTGAAATATAATTTTATAGATTGATTTCTTAAATTTTATAAATTTCTTCAAAAAAAATGACATTAAAATAATACAGAAACATTTCAAAACACTCTACTGATTTATTAATAATTAGGATGAGGATCAATCAACAATTATGAATATAAAAAAAAAATTCTTAAAACCCTGCTATGGGCAGATGATTTAATTTACTTTATTATATGATTCTAATTCTATATATAATATATACTAGTACATATATATATATATATATATATATAATAAAACACATACACAAGTGATAATAATAATATATAATACATATAAAAAATTTAAATACATTGATTTTGAAATCACTTCCGTTTTAAATCACATTCAATTATAAAACATTATTCATATATATATATAGAGATGCGATATATATTAAGAATATACACAAAATATATAAATATAATACAGATATAAAGAATCTATATTGAGGGAAAAAGATACATCTAAACTAATAATATGTATATTGCAACAATCATTCGCATGTCTATACAGTGGCGTATAAATACAATGCGCCGCAGACCTCGGAAGGCTCAGGTACTATATGGGGAGTCGAAAATTCGGTGCTTTTTTTTTTTAGTTATTCTTGATACATAAATCCGTAATGTTTGTCGTCGAAACTATGTGTATAATAGAATCAGGATCGCACCTGCTATATGATGAACGCAAACGGATACAGAGCCTTTTCACAGAACGATTGAAACATACTGTGAAAATTTATTGATTATAATCTCAGATTTCATTGAAAAGTTTCAATCCGCAATTATAGAAGTTGGGCGAGAAGAAATATGTCGGTATTTCTGATTAAACTTCGATTTTTAGATTTTACAAACTTTTTCTGAAAACCGAAAAAAAAGACAAACGCAATGAAGATGCCCGGCAAAAGGAATATTGGTAAATTTTGGAATTTGAATTTCTCTGTCATTTTATATATCTAACAATAAAATACTAATTGTAAGTTAAATAAATTTACCATCTAAATTGTAACAACCAAAAATTAATTGATCTTATGCGGTTAAGATGAATGCTTTAAAAGGTGATGCTATTATATTAATAAGAATTCAAAGCATTATAGAAATCTATCTATCTATAAATTGGCGAAAGACGAAGGATCCATTGGAGTTGGAATATTCACTCAACTTTTTCCTATGGAAAAGAAAAAAAACCTTAATGAATTATATTTTAAATGATCATCGCGATTTATTCGCGTCAATGTATTCAATAAAATGTATTACATTGGCGATGTATTATATAGTAAACCAAGTGGAAAATGTATGATGTTTCAATCCGCAACTGAAGAACTTCGGCTCAAAAACATATAGATAAATCGTACGCGACGACAGAGTTTCCAATGCAAATAATAATGGTATTGAAATAATTTGGGATCTTTTCCATTGTTAGGAATACTATATAGGTAAGAGTAAAAAAGAGTAAATTTTTCTGCTTCGAACTACTCTTTTGCTGTAGTATGGTGTGGTTCGGAGTAGAAAAATCTAATTTTTTCTCCTCTTTTCTACTTTTACCTACTATAATCTTACCGGTAATCGAAAGGAACGCAGCTATACTATAACAAAAGGGACCATCGGGCGATGGTGTTATAGGGCGATTTGGTATGTTATAGTATATTTATATTGGATATAGGAATTAATAATGCGGATTTAGATAACAGATGGCGTAACTAGCGTTGAGTGTATCGCAACACACCGCGGACATTTTCTTTTTTTTTGTCTGTCATTAGGCGATAAATTTCAGTATATGTCATTTCATTGAAGTGTAAACAACAAAGTTTTTTTTTTTGCTTCGAATATGTCGAAACACATGCCCGAAAAAGTTGTTTTGGGGGGAAGTTTAATAACTTTCTTTAATTTGAAGAAAACCGCTGCTGCTGAAAGTTATCGTTTGTTGGTTGAAGCTTATGGTGGACATGCTCCAGCTCAATCAACTTGTGAACGATGGTTTGTACGCTTCCAAAATGGTGATTTTGACTTGGAAGACAAAGAACGGCCAGGTCAGCCAAAAAAAATTTGAAGACGAAGAATTGCAAGCGTTATTGGAATTGCAAGCGTTATTGGAAAATTCGTGTAGAACGCAACATGAACTTACAATGGCGTTGAATGTCTGACCAAACAACCATTGGCAAACATTTACATGCAATGGGAAAGATTCGAAAATTTGGAAAATGGGTACCACATCAACTGAATGAAAATCAACTCAAAGCACGAATCGAAACATGCAAAAAACATGTTGCAGAGCACAAAAAACATAGTTTATTGAGTCGAATTGTCACTGGCGATGAAAAGTGGGTCTATTACGATAACCCCAAACGTAAATCATCATATGTTGATCCCGGCCAACCATCAACTTCACAATCAAGTGTCGTGTATTATGAGCTGTTAAAACCGAATGAAACGTTACAGCTGAACGCTACAGACGCCAATTGAACGAACTGGCAAAGAAATTGAACGAAAAACGACCATTGATAGCTCGAAAACACCACAAAGTTTTTTTTCATGATGACAACGCCAGACCACATCGTGCAAACATCATTAAAGAACAAACAAAGAGGCTCGGTTGGGATCATCTTGATCACCCCCCGTACTCTCCAGACCTTGCTCCTTCTGATTACCATTTGTTCCGATCAATGCAGGTCAGCCTGGCAGATGTACGCTTTCGAAATGCTGAAGATGTGCAAAAATGGGTCGATGAATGGATTGCCTCGAAAGATGAGGACTTCTTCAAACGAGGAATCAACAAACTTCCTAAAAGATGGGTGGAAGTCATAGCTAACGATGGGCAATATATTGGTTAATGTACTCATTCATTTTGTTATACAAATAAATGCCATTTTCAAGCCAAAAAATCCGCATTATTAATTCCTACACATAATATATATAATACGCTTCAGATTTCGAAGATCACTGCATACCGCATAGATATTTTTTATATAATATTTCTACACTATTTCTATTTGTGATGCAGGTTGGCATTAGCAGAAAGATCATTTTTCAAAATTGAAAAACTATTAAAAAATGTATTCTAGAAATTCTTTCATTTATTCAGGGATTTATTTGAGAATGAAGGCCTTTATAATCTAGGCTCTATATTTTAGGAATTATAGAAGCAGCAAAAAATATACAATTGTAATAAAGATGTTATATCAGCAGATAAGTTTTCCAATTTAAAATTCATCCAGCGAAATTATACTAGGGTCATTCACTTCGATACGAAATACCTTCGTAAATTAAATTTTCGTATTCATTTACGAAGGTATTTCGTATCGAAGTAAATGGCCCTACTTTGTATAATTTTTTTTAACTTAATATAAATTTGTTCCTGTTTTTTTCTAATAAAAATGGTTAAAAAAATTTGTATTCTTTGGTATTCTTCTACAATTTATGGGGGTCCGAATAATATTTTGCGGAGCATGCAAACGTTACGACACTGCGTTTAGATAGCTATATATATATATAGATGTTCACTATATATTTTATACACACATTCAAATATTTTGTTTGCAATATATTTAAATAAACATATATTATATTATTTAGATACTATACAATATAAAATTCATAAAATATATTTTTTTTAATTTAGTTTATAGATTTGTGTAGTTTTATAAGCATAGCATATATATGATATTATAAGTGATGATAAAAAATAAATAAATAAAAATTTTCAAATCATATTTTATTGTATTAACATATATATATAATTTAAAAGCTAAAAAAAAATAGTTTAAAAAAATATCAATATAATCAATATAATGACAGAAAATATTGAAGATGTTATGTTACATTTACAAAGATTTGGATGGCCAGATTATTTAGTATTTATTATAATGTTATTATTATGTGTATTAATTGGTATCTATTTTGGATTTGTTCAAAAATCAAGTAAAAATGAAACGGAATATTTAATGGGTGGTCGTAATATGTTAATATTTCCAATAGCATTATCATTAATAGCTAGGTATTAGAATGTTTTGTTATGGTTTTTTCGATTATTATAAAATATATAATCATATATATATATATAATGCTAATTGGTGATTTTGTGACCTTAAATTAAAAAAAAAAAATTTTATTTTAGTTTTATATCGGGTATTACATTATTAGGATTACCAACTGAAATCTATTCATATGGTATACAATATTTATATGTAACCGGTGGTGTTATTTTAATGGGTTTCATTATGAGTTATTTTTATTTACCTGTATTTCAACAATTAAATATAACATCAACTTATGAGGTAAATAATAATTAATTAATAAGAATAATAAAATGCATGTGCGATTTTTTATACACTTCCAAATTTTTGTTTTATTAAAATTGAAATCATTCAACTATAATTGTAAGCAGAATTCTAATTGAAAAAGATTCGTTTGTTTGCGATTTATATCCTATCACTATATATATATATCTATATTTATTTATAATTGAAATGATAACGTACATAATTTTCTTTTTTTTGTGATTTTTGTTGATGATTTAATAATAGATTTACAAAAAAAAAAAATAACAATCAAACATATGCTTTTCTATTTATATATTAAAAAAAAATAAAGATATATATTTAAGAATTTTGCAGTTTTATATAAACTCTTAAATAAACTATAGACTTAAATACAGAAGAAAAAAAATCACTTTATATATTATATATATTTGTAAATGATTTTTGTGTGTTCGTGAATCTTCTAAATCTATATAACGAATTTTATATTATATATCATCTTTTCTTAACAGACACACAAAATTCATTTAATTTTATAAATTTTTTAAATTTTATATAATTTGTTTAGTTATTTAGTTATTATTATTATTATTATATATTATAACTATATGTACTTTTATTGTCGCGTTTATTTATTTATAAATATAGACAGGGTGAGTTTTATAATAAATGCAGTGCCTTTATCTCGGAAACCGTAAGAGATAAGAAAAAAACTCTCACCATCAAAATTTGTAGGCAATGCAAGGGGACGTCTAACAGTGACTTTGGTTCACCTTGAATTCCGTTAGTTCTTTAGTTACAGACCAAAGTTTGGTTTTTTTTTAAATGGAAACACCCCTTTTTGAGGATGCCATTTGATTAAAAATAAACAACTTTTGTATCCATACATTTTTTTCCAAAACCGCATCGTTTTCGACTTATGGGCTAAAATAAAATAATTGTAAATCCTGCTCTGTATTAATAAATCAATGATTCTTACTTCTTTACTTCTGCGCGCCTACAACCTACAATTGGTTTTGGCGTCCATTAACAGCCTTCTCCAACCGGACCTATTTACCGCCAACGTCCGCCAGCCGGAAACGCCGAGGGCCCGAAGGTCCACTTCTACTTCGTTTTCCACCTACCCCGCGGTCTTCCTACACTCCTAGATCCGCCCGTCATCGGCATAGCCGAGTAATTGAACAGATGACGTAAAAATAGTGCTGCTGGTGTTAATGGTCGTCCTCCTTATACATTTTTCCAATATAACATTGAAAAACAATGTAGCCAAAGGGTCCCCTTGCCGTACTCCGTCAATGGTTTCAAATGCATCCGATTTGATCCCCCTTATTTGTACCTGAGATGTAACTTGCGTCAGTGTTAGTTTTGACATGGCTATCAATTTTTGTGGGAATCCAAATTCCTCCATCGTGCGCCATAATTTTTCCCTAATAACACTGTCGTATGCGGCCTTAAAATCAACAAATAGATGGTGTGTTACTACGTTGAACTCCCTACACTTTTCCATTATCTGTCGTATGACGAACAGTTGATCAGTTGTTGAGCGATCATTACGGAATCCACATTGGTATTCACCAATGACTTCCTCCGCATATGGTAATGGGCGCTTATGCAACACATAAGCAAGTACCTTATATGTTGCATTCAGCAAAGATATTCCCCGATAGTTGGAACACTCCATCCTGTCTCCCTTCTTGTGTATTGACACAATTACAGCAAGCTTCCACTCCTGTGGGATAACCTCGTAGTTCCAAACATGCACAATTAGCTCATGTATACTATTCCACAATACATCCCCACCACATTTTAAGAGTTCACCAGGTACGCCGTCAGATCCAGCCGCCTTTCCATTCTTGAGCTTCAGAATGGCTTCTCCGGTTTCCTCATACGTTGGCTCCGTGGTTGTGTTAGAAATTAGTGGTTGTGCTGTTTGGTACGGAAGTTCGTTTTCTGCATTTCTACCAATGGGGTTGCTTGCTGTATGTAGATCTTTAAAATAGTTCGCCCATCTCGCGAAGGCCCCTTCTTCATCCGCCAAAATTTCACCGCTTGTATCCTTACAAAGAAGGGGGTGTTGTATAAATCCGCTAGTTACAGATCTTATTCTCCTGGTCAAATTTTTACTGTCATTCATGCTGGACAGCGTGTCTATATCCCGCAAAATATCCTGCTCATGACGCATTTTCTTGTTTCGGAATAATTTGTTCAATGGATCTTTTGGTTCTGTAGTCATTCATGGCAGTTCGTGTGGCGCGCTGACGATATTTTAAACGCGCTTGGTTCTTTTCTTCATGAGCCGTTTTACATTCGTCATCGAACCAACCATTTCTGAACACGCCAGGTTTCAACTTTACCGACTCCGCTGCCGCCATTTTCATGCAATTACGTATTCGATTCCACATATCATTACACGTGTTTTGCTGTTGATCCACATCTGTTCGAACAATTAACTCCACCAATTTATCTTCGTACTGTTGTTTTACTTGGTCATTTTTGAGATTTTCCAAATTGAATCCTCTCGCAATGACTTTTGGGCGGTTTGCACTAACACGATATCTGAACAAAGCTCTTACGAGATAATGATCAGAATCAATGTTAGGTCCCCTACAGCTCCTTACATCCAGTATGTCGGACGCATGACGACTGTCAATGAGTACGTGGTCTATTTGGTTTGTTGTTTTTGTATCGGGCGAACACCATGTTCCTTTGTGTATGTTCTTATGTGGGAAACGTGTGCTGGCTACTATCACATTGTTTGATATTGTGAAATCGACTAAACGCTCGCCGTTATTATTGCAGTGTGTATGAAGGCTATTGCCGGTCGGTGGCCGGTCGATATACAATTTCCCTACCCACCTGTGCATTAAAATCGCCAAGCACGATTTTAATGTCACGACTAGGAGCTTGATTGTAAATACGATTGAGCTTTTCGTAAAACATATCCTTCGTGTCTGCATCTTTGTTTTCTGTTGGGGCGTGTACTTTAATAAAGGTTACATTAAAAAATGTTCCCTTTATTCGTAATGTACAAAATTTTTCGTCAATGGGGTTGAAACCAATGACCGATTCTTTCGCTTTACCCATTACAATAAAGCCGGTGCCGAATAACCCTGTTTTATTTCTACCGCTGTAGTAGAATTTGTATTCTTTACTGGATAAGATGTTCTTTCCAGGCCACCGTGTTTCCTGGACCGCTGTTATGTCCAGCCCGCTGTTATGTTAAACCGCCCGCGCGCAGTATTGTTCTCACGTTCCATGACGCCAGTTTTAAATCATTGTCCTTGTTCCATTGCCTGAGTCGTTGCCGTTTTTCCTGTCCTGTCCGAGGCACTGTTGCTAGTTTCATAATTTGTTGTTTTTACGGTGTCGGTAATTAGCCGTACGACCAACCGCATGGGATTCTCACTTACAATTTTAGCCTGAATGATACGGATTGTATCATTCAGTTACCGTTGGTTACCACGTGGAGGTAAAGTAAGCACTTGATCAGGAACTCAACAGTTGCAACACTGGGTCAGCGACCAGTCAGTGCCTACCCTATTGATCCCAATCCAAACCAACCAATCAATGATTCTACGCAATTTAATTAATGCTACTGATACACACTTAATGTTATGAACCTACCATTAGTTCTACGGTTCTACCTTAACACTAATTAATTGTTTGAATTTAGTATGTTATCATTGATGTGCGATATTTATTAAATTAAAAAAAAAAATTGTTTATTTCAAAATGCAGCTCTTTACCAATGCAGAAGGGTTCAATATGTTAATGATTTATGGTGTATGCCCAAAGATTTCCATATCGACCTCCCAATTTGGAATAGGTGTATTGGTACCGGCAAAGATTTATATATATGTGGGGAACAGTAAAAGAGTTCGCCTATTTTCACCGCCTACAACAATCGATGATATGAAAACAAGGATTATATCCAATTTTCGTAATATTTAGCACTATGAATTAGAAGCATTGCATGTTAATTTTAAGAAAAATGTTTAGTGTCATAACGCGGTGGTCATTTTGAACCTTTATTAAAATAGATTTAAATAGGAAATTCAATTAATTAGTGTAACGGTCGAACTAACGGTAAGTTCATAACATTAACGTTTGTATCAATAGCAATAATTAAATTGCATAGAATCTATGGCTACGTATATGCGCGCACTCAACTCAAGCTATATTTCTCGAGAAGCTAACCGGAGAGAACACACTATCGTAGCGCGATAAGATAGCCCAAGCTAAATCGTTGGCTCGAGCTATCCACAATTATTTTTTATTTATTTTGTTTATTTACCATTTTTGACCACTTAAACAAATAATTTTGAGCTCCATGCTCGAGCTAACTGGCTCGGCTATGTGCGCGCATATACGTAGCCATTGATTTATTACAGATACAGCGAAGTATTTACAATAATTTCGTTTGTATTTTATTTCAGCTCATATAAGTCGAAAACAAGGCGGTGGAGACAAAAGTTGTTTATTTTTAACTCTTTAATCAAATGATATCCTCAAAAAGGGGTGTTCCCATTTAAAAAATACCAAACTTTGGTCTGTAATTAAAGAACTAACGGATTTGAAGATCAACCAAAGTCACCCTTAGACATCCCCTTCCATTGCCTACAAATTTTGATGGTGAGAGTTTTTTTTCTTATCTCTTACGGTTTCCGAGATGAAGGCACTGCTCATTTATTATAAAACTCACCCTGTATAATAATACTAATAATAAAATACACAAATAAAGAGAAAAAAAATCAAAAAAGTTTTATATTGTTATATATTTTTGCTTGCGAAGCTAAGATGAAGATGTATTAAAATTATTTTAAACCAAATTTAAATAAAAAAAAAATAAAAGGATATATATTTATTTATTTATTTATAGAAATAATAATATAGAGATTCGCAAATATTAATAATATAATATTAATATTATCCAGAAACTAGACCAAATTTTACATACATAAATGAAATATATAGTTGCGTCGTTGCAATATATACGAATAATATAAATTTAATTTTAAATTATTATATATATAATAATTTAAAAATAATCATATATTATATTGTTATATGTTTTTACCACACATATATTTTATTATAATTGAATTTGATCAACATTAATTTTTTATTGTATATAAAATATAATATATGCAAGATAAAAAGAAATCTGCTTGTTTCGATATGTAGGTTTCCAAAATAAAATGTGAGTTTGCGTTCTTAAATCATTTAGATATATACAGGGTGTCCCGGTACGTGGTGCCAACCCGAAACAGGCAGTACTACACCTCATTTCCAACCAAAAAATGTATGCCGACCCCATGTCTATCTCGCTTGGGTTTCGAGCTAGTGTGAAAACACAGTTTTGTTGAAGTTCAAGGTAGTACGTAAATGTTATTTACCATATCTCATCAACCACTTATCGGAATCTAATAATTATAATTTTGTTGGAAAGGTATTTTAACTATCTTTAACTCTTTGTAATAACATGAACATCGGCGACAACCCCTTTTCATACTATAGCTGGTCAAACACAAGAAATTTCAACGACTTCAAATATTTTTGTTATTTTGCTAGCCTAGAACTGTAGGACTTTTACGTTTATTAGCGGTCGGTTTTTTAGGAAAACGTTTTTGATGTTTTAGCTTTAATTTGATGTTCAAGCTTTTAAAATGTGTAACCTCGTTTTAGAGATATGACAAAAATAATATTGAAATTCAAATTTTTCAAAAAATATTTAAATATTTAATATTACCTTTCCAACAAGGTAAAATACCTTTCCGACAAAATTATAATTATTAGATTCCGATAAGTGGTTGCTGAGATATGGTAAATAACATTTACGTACTACCTTGAACTTCAAAAAAATCGTTTTTCCGGGCTAGCTCGAAACCCAAGCGAGATAGACATGGGGTTGCCATATATTTTTTACCTTAAGCTAATTTGACAGAATTGCCTTAAGCAAATTATACCAAATTTCCTTAAGCAAATTATACAAAATTTCCTTAAGCAAATTATACAAAATTTCCTTAAGCAAATTATACAAAATTTCCTTAAGCAAATTATACAAAATTTCCTTAAGCAAATTATACAAAATTTCCTTAAGCAAATTATACAAAATTTCCTTAAGCAAATTATACAAAATTTCCTTAAGCAAATTATACAAAATTTCCTTAAGCAAATTATACAAAATTTCCTTAAGCAAATTATACAAAATTTCCTTAAGCAAATTATACAAAATTTCCTTAAGCAAAATTATACGAAATTTCCTCAAGTAAATTATAAAGAATTTCCTTAAGCAAATTATAAAGAATTTCCTTAAGCAAATTATAAAGAATTTCCTTAAGCAAATTATAAAGAATTTCCTTAAGCAAATTATAAAGAATTTCCTTAAGCAAATTATAAAGAATTTCCTTAAGCAAATTTCCTTTAGAAAATCGTAAAGAATTTAATTTAGAAAATCGTAAAAAATTTCCTTACTGATCAACTACATAGGACGCGTACGACGGACGACGGTTCTCTCTTTATTTTAGAAAACATTGAAATCAATATCCTCACCCATTTCAAACGCGGCTTGCCGCTGTATAATTTCTATTTTCTAAATTATACGCGGATGGGGTGGGGACAAAAGGGAAAAATAGAATAAAAAAAGTTTCATCAACTTATGAATAATGCTGAAAACACAACAAGAGCTTCAGCTTCAGCGTCAGCCGACTTCATTATGACAGCGAAGTAGAACATATGAGACTTCATACAATCAAACACAATACAAAGTTGAAGCTGACGCCGAGGTTGAAGCAACGCTCGAGTAGATCTATTTTCTACTCAATGATAACTTTGTGTAACTTTTAACCTCAAAATATGATTTTATTTATATTATAATTATGTGGTTATCAAAGCCAACGCTGCCAAAAGCTCACAGGTATTGTGTTTGACTCAACTTTAAACAAAGGTGTCAACGCCGAAGCTGAAGCCGAGGTTGAAGATGAAGCTCTTGTTGTGTTTTCAACATAAATAAATACCTAGCGGCTCATTGTGGTTTGTAATATTTGCGCCCACGGTTGGACGGCTGCCGTCGCCGTCGTACGCGTCCTATGTGGTTGATCAGTTAAGCAAAATATTTAAAATTTCCTTAAACGAATCATACAGAATTTTTCTTAGAAATATTTTATACAAAATCAGCTTTGGGAAGTTTTACAGAATTTTCTTTACAAAATCATACAAAATTTCCTCTGGACAATAATACAAGATTTGCTTCAGTAAATTACACAAAATTTCTTTTGGAAAATCGTCAAGAATTTGCTTAAGCAAAATCATATAAAATTTCCTCAGTAAATCATACAAATTTCTTTTAGAAAATCGTATAGAATTTCCTTAAGCAAAATATATAGAGAATTTCCAAAATACATGAAAAAGGATTTCCGAATAACTTTTGTAAAGAATTTCCACAGAACACTAAATAAATCATACAGAATTTCTTTCAATAAATTATTGTAAATTATTTCTTTCAATTAATATTGTGAAAAAATTTCCCAGAAAATTATACAGAAATTCGTTCTGTAAATATACTATAGGTTCATAAATAAATAATTACCGGGTCATTCGACAAAGAAAACGTACGTTTTTACCAATATGTATATTATAGATGAAATGTTTTATTCAAAGTATTATGTCCATTTGATTTTACACATCTTGCCTATCGGTTTTGTGCAATTTATGAATACCATCCCAATAAAATTGATCGTCGGTATTTTGAGCAAAACCATTTAAATAGCCATTCATATTTGAACTTGTTTGAAATTAGCGGAGTACTGCCCTCCAAAATGCGTGTCCCATTGATGTAAAAAGGTGGTGATAGTCGAACGGGGTAAGGTCCGGATGGTGTAAGATACGGTGGGTGGTTTTAATGTATGAGAGCGCACGTTATCGTGTTGTAAAATCACTTTACTGTATCTTCGTATCGGGCCTATTTCGGACGTTTTTCGATCAACGCATGATTCAAATTTATCATTTCGGGCCTATTTTGAACGTTTTACGCGCATGATTAAAATTTATGATTTGTTAGTCGGTGCGTTCAGTATATTAACCGTTTCACCAGGTTTTAACAGTTCATGATATACGACACCAATCTGATCCCGTAAACAAAGCGGTTTTGGTTTTACGATCAAGGGCCCGCTTTGCCTGGTGATAATCATATGCCTTTTTTACTTTTTTCATAATATTTCGACTTTTCATGTCCCGTTACGATTCGATGAGGATATATGACTTCCTTTCGTGTCGTAGAAGCAACAACATTTTATAAATGATTTTTTGTTTTTCTATTTGTCTTTCATTCAATTCATGTCGTACCCCCATGTTCCCATCTTCTGAATATTGCCCATCACTTTTAAGCAAATGCTAATACATTTTCTTGAGACACGCACATTTAACAGTTCTGCGAGTTTGTGTTGCGGGTTGGGTTTGGTTTTCCCATTCGATAACTCGTGTAGTTCCGCGTATTCAAACTTTTTTTTATATATCCCAGAACATTTTCATTGTCTTTCAAATCGTAATTACTATTTTTAAATTCTATCGAAACCATATCTGTCTTACATGGTTTAATTGATTCGGAGCGTGTTCAGAATTTCTTCATACAAAAAGAGAATTTCCCTCTGAAAAATTATTTACTCATAAGAAAAGGCGGTTATAAAACATTCAATTGGCATTTCTACTGTACAACAATCAACTACCATCATTAAATTCTCTCCGGATGGCAGTCCGGTTGGGTTGATCTATTATTCAAAATAGGGAAAAGTCGGTGAAAAGGTGAAAAGGTGAAAAGTCTGGGTTTGATATTTAATAATACCCTCACCTGGGATGATCATATGGACGGCTTGGCCGGTAAAATTTATGGTGAGCTTCGTAAATTGGGTAGTGCTCTGCTTATGTGGCGCCAATTTCAGTTCGCCGTAGGCTGGTGGAAGCAATGTTACTCCTGTATTGTGATGTTGTGTTATTCTCTACTATGAGTGCTCTGGGGTATTGACTGTGGGCCGTTATGTTTTCAGTTTGCGTCGGTTAAATGACATTTCCAATTATAAAACGGCATTCCTGCTTAAAAACTTAATACATATCTCAATAATAGGTGTTTATTATTCGTCTTCAAATTATATGGCGCTCGTCGGTGACGTTGTATGTGTTGAGGAATATTCAGCCTGGTGAGTCTGCCAGATATACCAATCACAATTCCTTTTTTGAACGTATTATATTGCTATGTGGAACAAATTGCCACTGGATATTAGATATTCTTCGAATATAAATGGGTTTACATGTACCTGCGTGTTGAGTTTTTAGGGCGATAGGTGGGCTAACAAATTAATGATTAGGGTAATATAGGGTTTGCATTTTTGTTTTGAAAACTGTGGTAATTTTTTTATAATTTTTGAAAAATTTTTTTATTATATTTTTTTAATTTTCGCTGAGCCATAAATAAGAAATTGAAATAACGTGTAGAGACTCACCGTCTCAATTAAAATTTTATATATGAATAAAAATAAATAAAAATAAAATACAATTATAATGTATTTATCATAAAATATAAACTATAATTTTTTATTTAATTCACATATAGTATTTGGAAATCCGTTTTGATAGACGATTACGAATGTTTGGATCAATTATGTTTATGATAATGAACGTAAGTGCGATCGATATACTACGTTAACCACTATATAATATCGGACACCTGCAAATTTATTCGTATGAACGCTTTTGAGATTTGAGCCGAGAAAGGACTTTAAACAATTATTTTTTAATCCTTCTAAAATAATGGTTTTAGTTAAATAATTGAGCAGCGACGGAAGCATAAAAACTTTTAAATTCAATTAGTTATGGAATTTATTTCAAAATGATTGAATTTAACAAAAAAAAAATTGATTCCTCATTTCCTCATTTCCTCCTTTCCTATCAGTTCCTCATTTCAATGATTTTTCCTTGGAATTCACTCCTTCAATTGTCACGTCTTCAATTTTTATTTTCCGATCTTTTTTATCTTTGTTTTATTAATGCTCTCAATAATGATTCTATTGACCTTTAATCCGGACTATGTATGGTTCTTTTAATCTTATTATTATTATAAGAACAATATGAAATATTCCTATAAAGAACTTAATGTAGTTAATTGTAATTCTACCGTATCTGATATTTAAATAAAATATCGTTTAACCGTTTCATTTGAATCACAGAAAAATAAAAGTGGTGGAAAATCTAATGTTACTGCGATCATGATAAACGTGAGTGAGATATAACTGTAAAAAAAATGGTCAACAGCAATCCAAAAAGTGGTTGCACAAAACTGGACAAGGCAATGGATTATTCATAAATCGAACTATATGAATATAAGATGTAGATAAAAATTTATTAATAATTAATATCCCTGAATAATAATATCATTAATAATTTTTCAGCCCAAATCAAAGCCCCCTTTCAATTGTTTTGCAAAAAAACAAAACAATAAACAATTATGAGTTCAGCGGCAATGGGATAGCATTATATATATTTAGTGATAAATGTACATTTGACGTTATTGTTGGTGATTCCGATAATCGAGTTATTCACACAAAAAATGAAGCATTCCATCGTGATTGTTTAAACTGCACTGTGAAATTTACAGCCAGGGCCATGGTTTGGGATTGTATATGTGGGTAAAAGGCGTCGGGAATTTACATTTCATTTAGTGTAGGGTTAACGGTTCCAAAAATACATTCATATTAGGTGTAGCAATTAATAATGCGGATTTTTTGGCTTGAAAACGGCATTTCATGTTGCGTTCTACACGAATTTTCATCCAATAACGCTTGCAATTCTTCGTCTTCAAATTTTTTTGGCTGACCTGGCCGTTCTTTGTCTTCCAAGTCAAAATCACCATTTCGGAAGCCTACAAACCATCGTTCATAAGTTGCTTGAGCTGGAGCATGTCCGCACCATAAGCTTCAACCAACAAACGATAACTTTCAGCAGCAGCGGTTTTCTTCAAATTAAAGAAAGTTATTAAACTTCCCCCCAAAACAACTTTTTCAGGCATGTGTTTCGACATATTCGAAGCAAAAAAAAACTTTGTTGTTTACACTTCAATGAAATGACATATACCGAAATTTATAGCCTAATCACAGACAAAAAAACAGAAAATGGCCGCGGTGTGTTGCGATACACTCAACGCTAGTTGCGCCATCTAAATCCGCATTTTTGATTCCTACACTTAATATATTAAATGACCATACCTTTTCCCATCGACTATTTTAAATTATATTCAAACGGCGAATGTACATTTCAATAAGATATGTTGCTCTACCACAAACCGCTAAAGCAACTAAGAACGGGTGGACGCTAAAGAAATGCATGTTTAAAAATCACCTTTTGGAAATGGACATCTTCAAGTCCTGATTTAAGTCCATTAATAAAACAAAGTTAAAAAATTATCCGAAAGTTACGCAATTGAATCAGGTGTGAAGAATTCCAAGGAAAAATCATTGAAATGCTGAATACAAAAACATCTCTGATCTCTCGCAACTATCATAAAGACCAAAGGGGGCGTATTAGAAAGGAGATGTGTGGCGTATAATATAAGTGTCCGATATATTATAATGGTCAAATTTTTTTTTTGTGACATTGAATCATTCCGAAATAAATTCCATAACTTATTGAATTTAAAAGTTTGGCGAATATACAGTTTAGCGGACCTTGAGCTAGGACATTGGGGATACCTGCAATCGAAAGCCTATGTTGCACAGACAAAATAACCGTTATAATTTTTTGGCGGTCACCCCCCCTTCCGAAGATAGGGGGGGTGACCGCCAAAAAATTATAACGGTTATTTTGTCTGTGCAACATAGGCTTTCGATTGCAGGTATCCCCAATGTAATAGCTCAAGGTCCGCTAAACTGTACTTCAGCCAAAAGTTTTTTTACTTCTGTCTCCGCAATTATTTAACTAAAACCATGATTTTATGAAATAAAATTAGTAGGATTAAAAAATAATTATTTAAAGTCCTTTCTCGGCATTTCAAAACTTCAAAGAGCATACGGATAAAATACCAGGTGTCGGATATTAAAGTGGTTAAAGTAGTATATATTTTCTATTGAATAAATTATAATCATAAATATCATATATTTCATTATATTTATATCATAAATATTGTATTGCAGATAGGATACCTACCGATTGTTGTATACGTACCAGCATTAGCATTTAATCAAGGTAACTATATGTAATAAATTATTTGTATATTTTTCCGGTAATCGCCAGATAATCGCCTGATAGTTAATTATCCCTTATACCAACATTTTATTTAAAATATATATTATATTCGTATTTATATATATATATATATAGTGACTGGAGTAAATATTCATATAATAACACCAATTGTTTGTATTGTATGTGTTTTTTATACCTGTGCGGTAAGTTAAAATAAAGGAGCTCTATGAACGTTAGTATATTGCTATACTAACAAAAACATGACACTTATTTTTCAATCAAATCGATATATTATAATATATAATTTCATTAAATTCATTAGGAGTGTTCTATATACAACATAAAAACTTCTTATGTTTCATCTCTTCTTGCATGTGATATTTTACTTTCAAAACAAACAAACAAAAAATCCATCATCGCATCCGAAACACCGCGTGCAACCACATACATATATTTACAAAACATAAACCAATAAAACGCATATATATTTTATTATATAAATTGATCAAAAGTTAAAAAATGTGGTAATTAATTTATCATTTTATATAAAAAATCAAATATCAAATATTAATCAAAACTATATAAAAATCAAAAAATCTAATAAGCAATAGACGGTTTTAAAAAGCTCCATTAATATATATAAATATATGCATATATTTAGGGAGGTTTAAAAGCCGTTGTCTGGACGGATGTTGTACAGACCTTTTCAATGTTTGGTGCTTTAATATTGGTAGCAATTAAAGGTAGTATAGATTTGGGTGGTGCATCAATTGTATTTGAAGAAGCCTGGAAAACGGAACGTATCGAAAGACCAAAGTTATTGAAGTTCTTTTTTTTCAATCACTTTTCTTGTATATGTATTATAATTATTTATGATCGCATTTTGGTGTGAATTAAATTTTTTTTTCAGTTTTGATCCAAATCCAACGATACGACATACAATTTGGTCACAAATAATTGGTGGTCTATTTTATTGGTTACAAACGAATGCGGTTAGTCAAAATATGATACAAAGATATTTGGCTCTGCCGAGTTTAGCGGCCGGGCGTAAAGCTTTATGGATATTCGTTTGTGGTGTCATAATATTAATGCTATTATGTTCTTATAATGGATTATTAATTTATGCAACTTATCGTAATTGTGATCCGTTAACAACAAAGGTTTATTTTTGTTGTCATTATATAATATTAAATTCCACTTTATATAATAAATTCTCTGATCATATATCGTTTTAGTTGGCCCGTGCTAGAGATCAATTATTACCATTATTTGTAATGGATACCCTTGGTGAATTACCCGGATTATCGGGATTATTTATAGCGGGTGTATTCAGTGCAGCACTCAGTTCATTATCAACGTGCTTAAATTCCATGTCAGCCGTTGTATTAGAAGATTTTTTTAAACCATTTGCAAAAAAACCTTTATCAAATCGTTCCATAAATTGGATTATGAGATTGGTGGTGGTTGGCGTTGGCATTTCATGTGTTGCCCTAGTGCTGGTGGTTGAAAAAATGGGTACCGTTTTACAGTTGACAATGAGTTTAGAGGCAATAACAAATGGTCCATTACTTGGTATATTTACAATGGGTATTTTTTTACCATGGATTAATGGAAATGTATAAATATATATATATATAGAAAATTTTTAAATTTTTATTCATATGCAAAAATATAATTAATTTTATTTTTTCATGATTATTATAGAGTGCATTAATTGGTGGTATTTTTGGTGTATTTGCAATGTCATGGGTTAGTTTAAATGCGCAATGGGCTATAGCATCGGGTGCCTTAACATTTGAACAAAAGAAAACATCAATTGATGATTGTTCCTATACATTTAATCGTACGGCTGCATTCATTGCGACAACGGCCACCAAACAATTGCACTTGGATAATAATAATAATAATGATGATGATCATGAAAAAGAATTTGATATTTTTCCATTATATCGTATCTCTTATATGTGGTATACATTTTTCGGTGCCATTGTAACAACAATAATAGCCATAATATGTACATTAATATTTGGTGCAAATGATCCGTCCAGTATCAATCCAATATTACTATCACCAATAATAAAAGATCGATTTGTAAAAGAACAAAAACAATCATCGTCATCCCCATCAGCATCAATGGAAAAGGTGAGAGGAAAATTTTCTTTGATAAATTATTTTAATTTATTGTTTCTTTAAATTTTTTTTATGTTTATTTCCCGATTTAGATTGAATTTAAATGTAATGATTCAATAGAACTTAAAAAAAGATCAAGTTTTTAACTGGATAATTCAATAAATCCTGGGGTGAGATTTTATTGTTGTGAAAGAATTCCAGCCAGTGCCAAGAAAAATAAATTTTTTTTTGTTGTTTGTTAAATTATTATAAGAAATGTTTTATATATTGTGACATTTTTTAAGAATATTATTCGTGACAAATAATTAAAATTATTATGTAACAACTAAAAAAAAAAAAATGCAAAAAAAATATTAATATATAAGATATTATTAAATTAAATTAAAAAAAAAAATTAAATGGAAAAGCAAAAATATTTAAAAAATGATGTAAAATAAATGGGAACAATGTTAACTCAAAAAGATGAAAAATAAAAGGAATAACTATATCGATTATAGTGTTATACTGTTATTATTCCATTCCTTCGGCGCCTGCCATTTGACTTGGTGTTGGTACATCATTTTCTCTGCCCTTCTTCTTCGATCCCGATACAATATCATCGATACGTAATAATAATATTGCTGTTTCAACAGCTGTTTTATATACTTGTAATTTTACGGCTAACGGTTCCCAAATACCACGTACTTTCATGTCAACCAATTCACCGGTTTCACCGTCAATGCCCCATGTACAAACTTCCGTTGTGCTTGTATGCAATGCATGTTTGGCCCGTAACGATGTCAATGTACGAATTGTATTTGCACCACAATTTTGTGCAATTGTACGGGGGATAATTTCAAGGGCTTGTGCCACGGCCAAATATGGTCCTAACACCTGTTTACGATTTAATCTTTGACATAATGCCATTTCAATGGCACCGCCACCCGGAACCAGACGTGGATCTAACACCAAATTACGTGCAACATGTAATGCATCTTGAAGATTTCGTTCAGTTTCACTTAGAACATCCTTGGACGCACCCCGTAACAATATTGTACATGCCTTTGGATTTGTACATTCCGTTATAAAGGTAAAATATTCATCACCCAATTTTTTCACCTCAAAGAGGCCACAACCGGTACCCACATCGCGATCCGATAACTCATCGGTACGATTAACAATTGTAGCACCACATGCCCGTGCAATACGTAAATTATCGGTTTTCCGTACACGACGTATTGCCGTAATGCCAGCTTTAATGAAAAAATGTTGTGCCAAATCGGATACACCTTTTTCGGTAAATATTAAATCGGGTTTCACGGCAATAATGTCCGCACACATTCGTGAAACATGTTCCTCTTCAATTTGTAACATACGCGTAAAATCTTGATCACCAATAATTTCCACATTCGTTTGACTTTCCGCTTTTTTGTATTCCAATGAACAATCCAATAGGACAATACGTGGATTTTTGATAACACGACGCATTTTCGGATGAGTTACATCTTTATTTAACATAACACCACGTAAAACACATGAATCATCAATTGAACCACCGGGAACTTTTTCAACTTTTGCGTACCTAAGTTTAAAAAAAGATTGAAATGTTTTAGAATCAACATCAAATCTTCATTTCCGTTTGAATTTCTTTACCTTTTAATATCAACTTCGGTACGTCCATTTTCGGACATATAAACCGTTTCAACGGCTTCTAAAGCTATTTTAACTGCTAAATCTGCCCAACGACCAATGAATTTCGTGCCAACGCATGATTTAATCTATAAAAAAAATTACCATTAAAGATTTTTGCCTTTTTTTTCAAATACTAGGATTTTTTTTACGACGATAAATAACAAATAGATTTACTTACAACATCATGTAATTTACTTTTATCATTTTCACGATCTAATGCTATACAAAAATCGGTATTCAAATGATTAACAATGTCTTCGAGAGCTTCACGATATGCACGTATGATGACAGTCGGATGAATTTGTTGTACCAAAAATGGTTCGGCAACAGCCAACATTTCACCGGCAAGTACAATTACGGACGTTGTACCATCACCAACTTCTTCATCTTGAGTACGTGCAATTTCAATCATACTCTTTGCCGCTGGATGTTGTACGGTAATTTCACGTAAAATTGCATTACCATCATTGGTCATAACAATGCCGCCCATTGGATCCATCAACATTTTTAACATAGCCTGTGGACCCAAACATGTTCGAATAACATCAGCAATAGCCTAATCAATTATAATATTATGTATAAAAAAAAAAAAAAACAAATTATTCAAATATTTTAACCAATAAAAAGGCAAAAAAAAAAAAATCAAACACAAAAACATTTGTATGACACATACTTTTCCGGCATTGATGTTTTCCAGCTGCACCTTTCGGCCGGATTCTCGCTTCGTATTTTGACCTTTTAATGGAAATTTTCAATTACAATTTATCATTCAATAATAAAATAACGAAAATACTTACTTAAAACTAATATTGGTTGTGATCCGCCAAACATTTTTAATTAATTTATATTTTTCTTCTTTGGTGGACAAGAGCACGTTTTATTTTTTTTTATATTGAATGAAATGAAAATTGAAAATAAATCACACTTTTTTTTTATTACAACAGTAAAAAAAACAAATAGACAAATGAACAATGCGGCAGCCGGGGCAAAGGGATACCATAAAAAAAATGAATAAAATGAACTTTTTATTATTTTGTGCGAATGAAATAGAAACTCTATTTAATACATTTTATAAAAACAAATATGTGAAAGAAGAGATCAAGTATATGTTACATTAATCTCGAATTTTCTATATTTATTTTTTGTATGGCATATTTTGAAATATATATATTTTTCTTTATTCGTGTGGGCTTTAATATGATTAATATCCACACATTAAATGCCCACAAATGCACAAACGCACAAAACAACCAAAAGCCACAAAGTACGTAAATAAAATACAGTGTAAAATTAAAAATAATTTTTATAATTTTACAAATTATAAAAAGCTTTTTTATTTTCCATTTTATAATTTATTTTGTATATTACTGAAATTCAAAAATGCAAAATCAAAAATAATTTAAATAATCAGTAATTGTAATTCAACAGTAATTAATTAATTCATTTAAATATTCAAAATTTATTAAAATTTATTAATATTTATTCAAAATATTTAAAATGGAAGTGTAAGATTTGAATATTCAAATATTTAAATATTCAAAATTTAAGTGTAAGATTTGAACGCACACAAATTTTAATATTTATAAAATTTAAATATTCAAGATTTAAATATTTAAAATTTAAGTGTTCATATTTTCCATATATTCAAATAAGTAAAAAAATAAAAAAAAAACATAATTTTGATTTAAATATATATGTTTAATAATAATAATAATATCTTATATGTTAATTGGAATTTGTTTTTGGTTTTTGTTTTATAAATAATTGCTTTTACAATATAATTATATAATCAAAAACAAAAAAAATAAAATACAAATAATATTAAAAAATATAAATAATTTCGATTAAATATAATATATATATATACATAAAAAAAAACAAATTAATTTAAAAATAAAAAATAAAAATAATATCTTGTAGAATATTGAACTTATAAATAATATAATATATAATATAATAATAATAGTAATAATAAAAATAAAAAAATATATATATATAGATTTATAAAAAACAAAACAAAAAAAAAATATAAAAAATTAATAATAATAAATACGGATGCGTTAAAAAATATATAATAAAATAATATATCATCATCATGAAAGAAAAATAATATTGTATTTTATTAATTATCCGCATATTTTTTATTTATATATTTCATACATTGATGTTGAAGGTTTAGATAATAATTTTGATGCATTATCGGATAACACATCATCCTCATCATCATCATATTGATCATGATCATAATCATTACCATCAACGATTAATTCTCGAGCATTATCATCAACTAATAAAATGGATGTGTCATTATTATTGTTTGTAATTTCTTCAATTTGAACTTTAGGCCATGGCGTTGAATAATTATTATTATTGTGTACGCCAACATAATTATTATTATTATTGTTAACATTATTAAAATTATTATTATGATTATTATTATGATTGTTGTAGGTTTGTGGGTTGTGATTGTTATTATTGAAAATATTATAATCACCATCATTTTCATCAATAATATGTCCCATATCAATCATATTACCGTAGCCATATGAATTGTATCCATGCATGTATTCTATTTTAAAATAAATAATATAATAAATCATATTAAAAATTATCATAAATTTTAATATTTATTTTTTAATTATTGATATATTATAATAATAAATTTTGTGATTTTATGCAATGCGAATGAAAATGAACAAAAAACATACACAATCGAATGATGATGTTCCATAATGATTTGATAAACATTTATTACATATTCTACCTGAAGAGCCATTTGTTATTAAATTATTATTATCCAAATTATCATTAGAATCCCATTCACTATCAAATTCTAATTGTTCATTAGTTTCACGTTCATGTAATGTTTGCAAAGCTGGATTTTCATTATCAGACATATCGAATATTTCATTAATTTTTACCTATATATATATATATATAATGATGTACATTTAAATTTTGATTGTGAAAGAAGTTTTTTAAATGTATGTTATATTACATAAATGATTTAAAATAGGTTTTGAATTACCGCAAATTAATATGATTAAATACGCAGAGAATAAATTAATGCAGAATACATTTTTTTGATTTGTGTTAGTTTATATAATTAATTGAATAAATATATATGATAATTATTTACACATATAAATGAACCATTTTTATTTACAAAAATATATGTATAAGAGCGAGTTATAGTTAACATAACTTACCTTTTTAGAACTTTCGTCCATATAATAATACGCATAAAGTGCTTCGTGATGTGATGTTACTTCAAGAATATGATCAAATGTATCAACATCATTTGATAAATTGATACTAGGAATTATATCGGCATTTATTAGATTGTTATTATTATGTCCGGTGATGTTGTTTAATTGCCTAAATATTAATTAAATTAAATTTAATTATTTATTATATAATTATTAATTATATATTGATAGAAGAAATACACAATAAAAATTTAATATTTTACTTTTCATTTTCAATCATAATATCAACTCTTGACGATCTATGACTTATTGATGAATGCATCGATTTTGTCGGGTTAATTCCATTTTCATTTAATGATATTTGACATGAAAAACTTGTTGGCATTTTCTGTAAAAATGGAAATATATTTTTATTTTTTTTTAATTAAATTCACATTCAAAAATTAATGATTATGCGAATAAAATAAAATATTTTATAATATAATTACTTGTTCTTGTTCTTTCACTTTAATTACAGAATTTAATTGATCTAGAAGATATTTGCTGATTGTCAGAAAATGTTCTTTTAAACTTGGTGTTGCATTAAATATTCTATAAAAATAAAAAATAATTATATATTTTATATAAATTTAATTAAATTGAATTATTTAAATGAAAAAAAAAACCATAAAAAACCAATAAATATGATTTAACAATTAATTAATTAAACAACTAAATAAATAAAAATAAGCAAATTTGCAAATGTGAATTTTTTTCCCCCATATAATATATAATAGTGAAATTAAAAAAAAAAATCAACAGACAATTATAATATGCGATATATATGCAGATATGGGAATAATGTATGAAAATTTGTGTAGAATAAAATTTCATCTCTAACACATCATCACTTAATAAGTTCGTAGAATGGCATATAAATGCTGCACGAATGGTAAATCTGCATGATTTTTAGGAAGTACCAAACGATGCGTTACAAACGTTGATAACAATCTGACGTTTAGTTGACAAGTTATAGTGGTTTTGCGGTGATGGTATTTTTGTAGTTTTTAAAATAATGGAAAAATATAAATTGCATTGCTTTTTAATGGGGGAAAAATACCGTTCAAGCAAACCAATGTCTTGACAAATGATATTCCAACTATTCTCCATTGAGACAAATTGTATAAAGAAGTAATTTGCTGATTTGAACGTACAAACATTGATGATGCTGAACGTTCTGGTCACCCAAATTCCGTTGTCGTTGTTCCAGAAAAAAGTTAAAAAAAAAAAGTCCAACAAAATGGTTTTTGGCCGATCGTGAGAATTGAAATGCCGTTCGATTGCTGACACCTTAAAGACATCAGAGAAGGCGTTATGTGTATTCACGAGTTTGCATGAACATATTTGAGCATGAGAAAGCTCTGTTCAAAATGGGTACCGTCCATTTGTTCACAGTCGATCAAAAATGACAAATGCGGAAACAATCCACAGGGTCGTTTTGAAGGTATTTCAGCACACTAAAAACAATTTTTTCATGCGGTATATGTGTGACAATGGATGAAACATATGGATTCATCACATTACACTCAGCTGAGTGGATAGCGCAAAAAGGATTAAAAGACGACTGAAGGGTAATTTTTTCAGTTCAAAGATAAATTGTTTTACAACAAAATCCATCGAAATGTTATGGTGTTTTCTTTTCTCGATAAAAAATTCTATATTTTAAAATGCAACATTCTCATAGGTTTGCGCTGAAATTTCAGAGTTCTGCACTTTTTTCGTTTCACAAAAGAACAGAAAAAATTCTTCATTTTTTTTTCATGTATGGTTTTTTTTTGTGTTTTCAAAACAACAACAAAATACACTACATTTAATTTTTTTTTGCCGTTCTAGCCGAATTGCGTTGCCGGATTGTTTGCGGCAAAACCTATGCGTCGTCGAATATGTTACATTTAGAGGCAGAAATTTTAAAAAAAGAACACGAATTCATTTTCAGTTTAACAGTTTGAGTTTTTTGAGACAAAGAATGGAAAAAATGTTGAATTGTGAAAAAATGCAGAACGCATGCAACATTTTTTCGAGAAAAGAAAACGGCATTTGTGGCGACGTTTTTTAGAATGAAAGTATAATAATGTCGAATTTCACCTAAAAGTCATTGTTGTTTTATTAGTCATCCTACGAAATTATTGATTGCCATGTGTTATATATGAATGAATATAATAATAAAAACTATATATATATAAAAACCATATGGATGAATGACTGTGGAATTTCTGAAAGAATAATGGGAAGCCCATATTCAATAAAAAAGAGCTCCTTTATATAACAAAGAATGTATTACCATAAAATATACAAAATATTTTTTGATGGATTGCGATGAATTACAATTAAAAGATGATACGATTATATGATCAACAATTTATAAACATATATAGATATATATGTAATGAGGAAGCCCCAATATAAAACCTCTCAATATATAGATAGTGTATATATATATATAAAATACATATATGATTTTATATTGTGCAGTATATAGATAGATATACCTTTCTGTATTATTTTCTTTATTATCATCATCTTTATTATTATGATGAACATGTTTGGGCATTACCGATAATATTGATGAAGATGGTGATGATGATGTTCTTTTAATATTTGCAAGAACCTCATATTTAAATTCTTTCTGTTCAAAAGAATCACCCACAATACTGCGATTATGATTATATATATACACAATTTTTAAATAATTAGTAAATAAAATCCAATGTTTTATAAAAATGAGAGTTAATTTTTAATAGTAGTGTTAGTATTTGACAGTTAATATAGGAATTTAGAATTTAGAATGTTTTCAACAGTTTTTATAATGCGGTTTTTTTTTTAACATATAAACATTTTTTTTTTTTGTAATAAATTTAGAACTAAAATATATATATCTATAAATATATAAGCTATATGGTCAAATACTATAACTACATATACAAACAAAAAATCAATGGTTTTTTTTGTTTGTTGTGGGTTAATAAAATGCCAAAAATTCGAATTACATATCTATAGCAATTATGATAATTATTGGGTGTAAATTCGAAGCTATGAAATCCTTTTTTTTTTGTATACATACTTTGTTAATGTAGCACATAATAAATCTGCAGGTACAATAGCCGGTAATGATAAAACTTTTAATAATGTTAATGTACGATGTCGAAATATCCAACTAGCTAATCCTTTATTGGCCGTTTCAATATAGGCTTGGAATACAGTAACTACAGTATCTGGCATATTGCCAATCAGAGCGTCCTAAAATAAAAAATATAGAAATTTTAAATGAATTATTAATTAAAATTTTAATTTGTAAATAATTTGTATAATATAAATCAAAAACAATAATAAAAAAGATATTTATTATTTTACCTTTCTATGTTTTATACATTCATTACAATCAGGATCATAGTCTTGTTGTCCAGTAGTAGTAGTAGCAGTAGTAGTATTAGCAGCAGCTGTGGTATTATTATTATTACTATCCTGAATTATGGATTGCGAATCCTGTACGACAAATGTTGATTGTACGGCCAAACAACGTGTACAACTGATTAAATTATTTTTATGTA
The DNA here is from genome assembly GCA_958336335.1 of Dilophus febrilis. Taxonomy (NCBI): domain Eukaryota; kingdom Metazoa; phylum Arthropoda; class Insecta; order Diptera; family Bibionidae; genus Dilophus; species Dilophus febrilis. The sequence continues at coordinate 19,855,981 of OY284472.1, forward strand.
AAAATTTGAGAGCATCATCAAAACCCTGTTGGCACATTTTAGATAGAACTTCCGATTTTGGTGGAAATAATATTCTGGCAAATCTTCCAATATTTTGTTTTGACACTTCAATACTTGTATTAGCCCAATTTACCTATATGTATATTATTTATTTTATTTATTTAATTATAATTTATTTATTAAATGACAAAAAAAAATATATTTATTAAAAATTGAATTACATGAAATAATTGTGCGCTATCATCACGTGGACATATATCACTTTCACCACAGAATGGACTAACCGTAACCGTATTCTCATCTAATACGGGTAAATTATCGGAAAATGCACCGTCCATATAACGAACCCCATGAAAACGTGGTGGTAATATTCCAGAAAAACCCGGTATAAAACATGCGCACAACAGTGCTTGTAATAGATCATGTTTATTGGCGAATGTCGATACAATAACATTTTTTCCATCGTATACCCGCGTCAACGAAATATTTAATTTACCATTTACACGTTGATGAGCATCTTCGGGTAAAAATTTTTGTAAACCCTCTAATATACATGTTTGAATGTTAAACGATGGACTAAATGGTCCTAATGAATGTGAACGTGCCTCATTTACAACACGAAAAAAATCTGATGTCATTTCACCTATGCAATATGAAACAAACAAAAAAAACACATTTTTAATTTAAAATTTATTAAATTTTGTCAAATATAATTTTGAATTAATATATATATGAATAAAGCATAAGGAATTGTAACTCGATAAAAATTGCCAACCCAAAATGTTCACAAAATTTTGGGATCGTGGGTTCGGATGCTAACTATATGAAGACATAAAATATATGTTTGATATTTTTCAGTTTATTTCGAATCTGTTAATTATGGAATCAGTGAGTTGCATATTGAGGTACGAAAAGGGGCCTTAAAAAGGGCTTGGTTCGATTATACCGCAATCGAAGGAGGGTTTTTAGTCAGTAAGAATTTCATCTCCTTCCTTAAACAAAAAAAAAGCGTAAGTAACATTGTTCGAGTTTTATCAATATTGGTCGCTTGGGGTGGTTTATTGGTCATGTGGTATGTATGGATGACGATCTTTTCCCGTCAAAAATGGTGGACGACAAACGTATGTGGATTAGGGAAGGTTGGAACACGGCGGGGGGATTAGGTGAAAAGATGAATGTGAACCGGACCTTCGGGCTCTTGGAGTTTCCCGGCTGGCGGGCGTAGGCAATGAATATCAGGTCAGTATGGAGAAACCTGCTGATGGACGGAAACCCCAATTTTAGGTTGTAGGCGTCTGAAAGCGTTTGGGATATTTACCCGGTTATTTTTTCCTAAAATTTTTATTGGTATTAGAATGATTTTCAATTGAAGCATGATTTTTTTTTTAAGTAATTTTTTGCGAATTGTTAAACTTCCAAAATAAAATAATATGATTCATTCAATTAATTATTGATAAAATCACAAAGTTTTAATTATTTTCTCTACGATAAGAAGCGCAGATTCCCTGTATATATGTTATAGATTATAATTGTTTTTACTGTTTTAAGTATCGTGCGCTGTTGCCCTTCGCATTATTTACAATTACAATTATATATATAGTATTCATTCATATTTTTGCAAAAATTATATCAACGATGATAAAAAGAAAATTTAAACAAAAAAAAATATCGTTTTGTTTTGTTTTTTGCGATTAAAATTAAACGCAATTTTTTTTTATTTTGGTTTAATCTATATTTGATTTATTTATTTACATACGCACATTCCATAGTGCAAAGCAAAAAAAAAGAAATAAATGAAAAACGCGAAAGATTATTAGAAAAGATTATTATTAGAATGTTTACGCGATAACCTTGAATTTTAATTTTTTATTTGTTTTTTTAGATAAAAGCGATGGTGTTTATAATATAAGCACGCAAAGGATTAGAAAATGTTTCAATTTGTCAACATTCTGCGGGGAAAAGAAAGATATCGTAAAATATTATTTGTAGATATACTTATATTTTTTCATGTTTATAAAGTGAATAAAAGCTAATTTCACAAAAAATATATATCTTATTACTTATATAATGAATGAATATTTTAGGTCAGTGGCTGAAAAACTGAAAAATCATTTAAAATATTATTATTTATTAAATTATATTGATTTCCTATCGCATAAATTCTGTTAGTTATTTTGCAACTGATTTTTCAATAATAAGAAAAAATTTTGAACGAGCTCAGAAATAAGCTATGAAAATCAAATATAAAAAACATCTATTCAACAATTATCTGAATTTTTTCAGTCCCTTGAAAACCAGTTGAATAAAGAGTTAAGTGTATATATGAAATTCCATTGATAATTTTATGAACTATCCCTATGAAAGTATATATTAGGTTGTCGAAAAAGTATTGATAATTTTTATAAATAGATGTCATTATAATTGAATATTTCAAGTAGTACTAATCTGATCAGGTAACACTAACATATGTTCGAAAGATGACATTTCGTAGATAAAAAAAATAAAAAATTAAATTTGTTTAGTCATTTAAAAGTTGTAGTGCATTAAAGATGAGCGAAATTAGTGAAAAAATTCGATACATTTTACAATTTTATTATGAAAAAGGTGAAAATGCAACGCAGGCATATGAACAAATTTGTGCAGTTTACGGTGAAGGAACTTTATCAAAATTAACAGCCTATAGATGGTTTGCTCGATTTCGTTCCGGTAATTTTGATGTCAAAGATGCACCTCGTTCTGGTCGACCAATCACTGAAAAAGTCGATGAAATTATATCAAAAATTGAAGAAAATCGACACGTAAGCAGTCATGATATCGCTAAAGAACTAAACATCAATCGCCAAACAGTTTTAAACCATTTGACAAAGGCTGGATACAAGAAAAAGCTCGATGTTTGGATACCACATGAATTAACACAAAACAATTTAATGAACCGAATTTCCATTTGCGAAACGCTGTTTAAAAGGAACGAAATCTAGTCATTTTTAAAGCGAATGATTACAGGTGATGAAAAATGGATCACATACGATAATAATGTACGAAAAAGAACGTGGTCCAAGAAGGGTGAAGCTCCTAAAACAGTAGAAAACCTGGATTAACACCAAGAAAGGTAATGCTGTCGGTTTGGTGGGATTGGAAAGGAATCGTTCATTATGAATTACTAGCACCCGGTCAAACCATTGATTCCGATCTCTATTGTCAACAATTAAAAAGATTGAAGCACGAGATTAAAAAAAAACGTCCAGAATTAATCAATCGAAAGGGTGTTGTGTTCCATCATGACAACGCCAGACCACATACATCTTTGATGACTCGGCAGAAACTGAGAGAGTTTGGCTGGGAAGTTTTAATGCATCCACCATATAGCCCGGACCTTGCACCTCCAGATTATCATTTGTTCCGGTCTCTGCAGAACTCCCTTAATGGTTTAAAATTAAATTCCGCAGAGGACTGCAAAATGCACTTGGATCAGTTTTTTGCCCAGAAAACACAGAAGTTCTACAGTGATGGGATAATGTCTTTACCAGAAAAATGGCAAAGGGTCATCGATCAAAACGGCGCATATTTGGTTTAATAAAGTTCATTTAAAATATATAAAAAAATCGTTTGAATTTTGTAAAAAAAAATATCAATACTTTTTAGACAACCTAATATTTATAACAGAAAAAGGGATAAAACAAATGGAATGTTATTATTATATATAAATAATACAAATAAATTTAAGTTCATTTACATCTTTTTTATGTAAAAATTGTTTATTATTTTTATTTTTATAATAATTTTGATTTCGCAAGTTCCTTGAACGCGAATGCTATATACATTATTATTATTATTATTATTATTATGATATACCCTCAAAAAATTGTATATTTTTTATCATATTTTGATAATTTTATATATAAATTATTGTGTATGTTTGTATATAAAATTGTTTTCTTATCATTTATTTTTTCTGTATATATAAATATTTACAAATGCGAGTAAAGTAAGATATTTTTGACCACACAGAGTGTGACATAATACTCTACTTATTGATTGTATGTATTTGATAACTGTTTTTTTTTTTAAATAAACATATAAGATTGTGTATATATAAACAAAAAAAAATGGGTATTTCAAGAGGATTGTGCATAATAAAATAGTGCGTAAACGTTTTTTGTTTTTATACATAATACATTTGTGTATTTTGTAAATGTGTGTATAGTAAAATATCGCGTATATAATAATTATTTTTGATGTTTTTGTTTTCTTATATTGATAATTTATTTATGTACAACACACACAGTAAACGTTCCACTTCTCAAGTGTTCGTCGATTATAATTCTTCTTCTAGCGATTTTTGCGATTTGCGATTTGATTTTTTCAAACCATTTCATATTTATATATCAGGCGGGCGGAATAGTTCGTAGGATGACACATAAATGGCGGTACAAGCATTAAATCATGTGATTTTTAGTAAGCCCTATAACCTTCAAAAGATACGTGCGTATAAATTTGTCGAACCATTAGTTTATGAGATATATAGCATTTTGAGTGAAGCAACTTATTGTGTTAGTTTAAAAAAAATTGATAAAAAGAAATTTCGTGTATTAATAAAGCATTGCTTTTTGGCGAAAAAAAATACTGTTGAAGCCAAGGTTTGGCTCCTTCATAAACATTATTCGGACTCTGCACCATGAAAATCAACCGTTGAGAAGTGGTTTTCTAAGTTTAAACGAAACAAAAAGTAAACTCGCTTACCGAAGAAAACATCAAAAAAGTTCACAAAATAATTTTGATTGAGCGTAAAGTGAAGTTGATCGAAATAGCTGATACTCTAAAGATATTAAAGAAACGTACATTGGACATATTGTGATTGAATATTTGGGTATGCAAAAGCTCTGTACAAAGTGGATGCCGCGCCAACTCACAATCGACCAAAAACAACAACGAATTGATTCTTCTGAGCAGTGTTTGAAGCTGTTCAATCGAAATAAACCTTAGTTTGGGCGTCGATATGTAACAATGGATGAAACATGACTCCATCATTTCACACCCTTTTGTATAATTAGCGCCGATGAAGAGGTAATCGACGAAACTGAGGCTTATTTTTAGGCTAAAGAAAAATCGTATTATAAAAATGGTACAGAAAAAAATGGTATGAACGCCATAATCGTTGTATCACCCTCGATTGATTGAATAATAAAATCAAATTTTATCATAAAAAAAAGTTTTTTCTATGTATGTTAGCCTACGAACTTTTCAATCCAACTGTTATATACCTTAACTTTAAATATATTCTATTCCTTGATTATTTCTGCTTCCATACATATATAGAGGTTTTTCGTGGACCTTTTGAAAAGTCGAAAAGTGGAACTTTCGCTGTATATATATTTTTTTACCCATAATATATATTATTATTGTTATTATAATTATCATTATTATATATGTATGTCAGTAGAGTTTTATTGATAAAAAAAACAATTAATACACACAAATTAATTAATGAAATAAAAAATATTTAAATACAGATTATATGAAGGTCTTTATTTTATATATTAGTATTTGAAGAAAGAAAAACGTGCATAAATATATTTTGATATAAAACAATTATAAAATAATAATATTATATATAGAAAAGAAAAGGTTTACGAAATATATTTTTTATATTTACAAATATCGCATCATATTTTTTAAGTTTTAGAATAATCTTCCACAAATTTTGTTTACTTTTAAGAACAAAATATTAAGGTTTAAATTTAAATAGTTAGTATAGAGTAGTTTTTTTAGAAAATTTTCAATTATTTATTTTATTTCAACAATGAAAAATATTCAAATTAATCGAAATGAAATGATAAATTAAATAATATTCAAAGAATATTTTGAGATTATTGACAAAACAATTTTAATCAGAACGAAACGAAATCAAGAGCATGATATAATGCTAAATTTGCTACATGCTACATGGGTATATCCATTCCAAGAATCCGCCTGTCCAACACGAATCAATATCCAATTAGGGTTAATTGGAAACAGAAACCGAGCATCGTAAATAATTTTACTGAAATAAATAACGTATAGGGTCGGTCCTCCAAGATTATAAATAGATTACATAAATCCAATCATTTGAATCGTATGTGTGCGGGGAAATTATAAGAAAACGTTGAAATATTTATATTCAATTCAACATAATCAAATAATATATTCCGAATGTTTTTATTTTTTAAGCTATTCAATACCGATCTTTCTGTGGCGATTGCGATTGTATTGCGAGTAATGTCCAATCATAAATTTGTCTTCATTTTGAACAGATGTTTTTTTATGATGCCTACGACCTATTATAAATTGATTTACTCAAATGATTTGACGATGTATAGCCGGATGGCGTACATTTTATCATATGTGCAAATTCCAAAATAATTTTTTTTAATATGTATAAACCTTTAATATTTGTAATTGTGGTGTAAATGTTAAAATATGACTCTGTGGTGTAAATGTTAAAAATGCCAACCTAAAATTCTAACGAAATTTTGGGGTCGTGTGGGTTCAAATCCCATACTAAAGAGTGAACACATAAAATATGTTTTGTGTTGTCGGTTATTTTTCGAATCTGAATATTAACACAGAGTTGTATTTTCCGCTTGCGGTTGGTAGTACGGCTAATTACCGACACTGTAATAGACACAAATTAAGAAACTAACAACAGAAGGCGCAAAACGCCTTCTTGGACGCAAAAACCAGATTGTTGGTTGTATAGCGAAAAATTAATTAATTAAAAAATTTGTAATTGTTTTTCCACTGAACGAATTTCTTATTATATTATATTGTTTCATATTTATAAAACAAAACCAACAGTTTTTTTTTACTTTAATCAACATCATAATAAAAAAAGGTAAGGTAATAAAATTTCAAACAGAAAAGTCCTTTTATAAAAAAATATATACATATATGCTTCAGTAGTCACTTCTATACAGAGTAAACAAAAATATTTATACATTGGCGATAATAATATAACATATAATACGAAACATAAATAAAAGGGTACTAGAAAAAGTTGTGAATTGTTTTGAATGTTTTTGATTACTTTCATGCGATTGCCCTCGAGCGCAAATGATAAAACAAAGCAAAAATAATTAATAAATTTAATATTTAATACGAATAAATTACAGAGAAATTTATAATAATAATAATGATTAGACATAATTTTTTTGTGATATATCTTCGTCTTTTTGTTTATAATTATATTTATCACAATTATTAAATATAAATACTGTCAATCATCATCGTGTGTATTTATTTATAATCAATTCTAACACGTCATATTCAACATATTCAATCAAACGCATTTTTATATAAAAAAAATCTATATATGGAAATAATACTGTAATAAATGCATTATTATCGATCAAATTTACTTCCTCTATATAAGTCCACAAAGAAATGATCTAAAAAATATATAATGATGCGTTCTTTAGTATACGAAAAAAGCAAACATAATAGAAACAGACATAATCTGACCCGTTGTTCCTGGTCCTGTTCAAGTTATGTAAAAAGATCCACCCTTACATAATAAAAAAATGTTTTTTTTTTAACTTTGAATCTCAAGAAAAATAAACTGAATTTTCCGAATTTACAATAATATTAAGGGGTCTCTATACAAAAAGTACGGATAAAGTAAAAATTTTGTACATTTATAGATTTTTATTATAGAACTTGTTCGCCAACCCCCTTGTTTCGGTAGGGGAAGTTTTTAGAGAATTTAATTATCTAACGAATGAATCCGACCGGTTATTCTAACTAATTGAGTCCCTAAGTTATGACGTTTTTACAACAATCCTTACACAATGAAAAAATTATAATTAGACCTCTTATTATTTAAATTTTTAAATGTTTTTAAGGGTCAATTTTTAATTTCCATAAAATGGTTAAGATTTTAAAAGTGAATCTATATACAGTTACCCAAAGTACTAGTTGAATGTTTGAAAATTTTCGTTTGAACTTGAATATACAAGTGAAATATCCAAATATTTTTTAAATCATATATATATTTTTTTAATTTCTTAATTATTTAGGAATAAGAATACAAAATAAAAATACAAAAATAAAAATTCAAATTAAATTAAAATATGGAGGTTTGAATTCTTTTTTCCTTGAATTCGCAGAGGGTTTTGCCGATCATTCAGCCCCAACCGTAAACGAACCACCTGCAAATTTTTGGGTTCCCTGAAACCCCTTGCATATGTTATATAGTAAGTGGTTCGCTCTTTTTTTCCAAATCCAATTACGCCCATCGGGTGAAAACATATTATATTTTTGATTCGTCACTTATTCATACTATATTTTCCCAGTCCGGTAGAGTCCATTCAGTGTAGCCTTTGGCGTATTCATATAAAGCAATCACATACGCCTTTCGGTTTGATATGGATTTTTCCTTTATTTTGTGATAACCTTACGTATGATTTTAATGAATTTAGCACCGTCTGAATCGTAACTTGTGGGTGCTCATCCGTTTTCTAATAATATTTTAATTCTATTGCATCTACGCTTTGTCCGCAGTTCAAAAGCGTTGTAATGATGGGGAGCTATTGTTGTTATTATATAAGAAATATTTTTTTGGTTGACTACCTTTGCTTTTTTCACAGTGAATACAATGGAAAAAACTCAGACGCACGCGGAACATAGAAATACACAGAAATAAAAAAGGTGAGCACATATCATTTGACATATCATTCTTGTTGAAAAATATAATTTGACCTGAACACTTAAATAAATTTATTAAATTATTAAGTCAAAATAAAAAAATTTTACAATTCAGAAAAAATAAAAAGGAATAAATTCTTACAAGTGTTTTTTCATAGAATCATAGGGTCAAAAAACATAAAAAAAAACAAAAATGTCAAAAAAACGTAAGAAATATTAGGTGTAGGAATTAAAAATGCGGATTTAGATAACTGATGGCGCAACTATCGTTGAGTGTATCGCAACACACCGCGGCCACTTTCTTTTTTTTTATCTGTCATTAGGCTATGAATTTCAGTATATGTCATTTCATTGAAGTGTAAAAAACAAAGCTTTTTTTTGCTTCGAATATGTCGAAACACATGCCTGAAAAAGTTGTTTTGGGGGGAAGTTTAATAACTTTCTTCAATTTGAAGAAAACCGCTGCTGAAAGTTATCGTTTGTTGGTTGAAGCTTATAGTGGACATGCTCCAGCTCAAGCAACTTGTGAACGATGGTTTGTACGCTTCCGAAATGGTGATTTGGACTTGGAAGACAAATAACGGCCAGGTCAGCCAAAAAAAATTTGAAGACCAAGAATTGCAAGCGTTATTGGATGAAAATTCGTGTAGAACGCAACATTAACTTGCAATGGCGTTGAATGTCGACCAAACAACCATTGGCAAACGTTTACATGCAATGGGAAAGATTCGAAAACTTGGAAAATGGGTACCACATCAACTGAATGAAAATCAACTCAAAGCACGAATCGAAATATGCAAAAAACATCTGGCAGAGCACAAAAACAATAGTTTATTGAGTCGAATTGTCACTGGCGATGAAAAGTGGGTATATTACGATAACCCCAAACGTAAAGCATCATATGTTGATCCCGGCCAACCATCAACTTCATAATCAAAACGCGATATTCATTGCCAGAAGCTTATGCTGTGTATTTGGTGGGATCAGAAGGGTGTGGTATATTACGAGCTGTTAAAACCGAATGAAACGGTTACAGCTGAACGCTACAGACGCCAATTGAACGAACTGGCAAAGAAATTGAACGAAAAACGACCATTGATAGCTCGAAAACACCACAAAGTTTTTTTTCATGATGACAACGCCAGACCACATCGTGCAAACATCGTTAAGGAAAAAATTAAGAGGCTCGGTTGGGATCATCTTGATCACCCCCCGTACTCTCCAGACCTTGCTCCTTCTGATTACCATTTGTTCAGATCAATGCAGGTCAGTCTGACAGATGTAAGCTTTCAAAATGCTGAAGAAGTTCGAAAATTGGATCGATGAATGGATTGCCTCGAAAGATGAGGACTTCTTCAAACAAGCAATCAACAAACTTCCTAAAAGGTGAGAGGAAGTCATAGCTAACGACGGGCAATATATTGGTTAATGTACTCATTCATTTTGTTATACAAATAAATGCCATTTCAAGCCAAAAAACCCGCATTATTAATTCCTACACATAATACTATAATAAAAAAAATAAAAAATATGATGATATTTGTTAAGAAAATCTTTAGCTAAAATCTTTGTTACATTATTTCTATATATGTATATTCCAGTATAGTAAAAAAAATTATATTGTTTTTATTGATTTAAGTCATATCGAATAAGTCATAAAATTAATTTTTGATTAAATGAATAAAACAGATCGCAGTCAATCTGTAATAATAATCTATATATATATAATAATAATAAATTTTACACATCATTATATCGATTTATAATAATATATTTATATATAAAAAAATTCTAATCGTGCATATGATGATATATTCTTTTGTATATATAATCTAAATAGTTTTTTTTTTTTTATTTGATTTTATTCTTTTATTAAATTATAATAAAAATAATAAAACAAATACAAACATATCGCGCAATGAGAACGCATATAAATAAAAAAAAAATTAAAATAAAGTTTAAAGATCAACGCATTATTTTATTCAATTTTATTATATATATACCATATTTACAATATGAATATTGAATATACATATATTGATATATAAATTTATTAATATAATAAATTTTGAAATAAACAAAGAATATAATATATTTATATATTTATATTTAAATATAAACTATATATATATAAAAATCATGTATACATTTTCAAATACTATTTATATTTATATATTATTATTTGTTTGCCTTCGCTGAAATTAGTTCAAAACTAAATCACACAATATAAAATAATAGAATAGATAATTTCATCATTATATATTGAAATTATGTTATTGATAACAAAATAATATAACATTAATTGATATTAAAGAGCCGCGTAATGTAAATATATATATATATTGAAATTGAATCATTTATTTTAAATAATTTTGTCTTAAAAGATTCAAAAATTAAAAAAAATAAATAAGTTATTTGATTGATTACGCACAAAAAAAAAAATATTACATATTTTTTCTTTTATTCTTTATATATGGTTCTTATCTCAGAATTACTTTTTTTTTTAAGAATTTTATTTTTTATAAAAGGAAAAAAACAAAAAAACCAATAAACAAATTAAATTTCATTTTTTTACTTAAATGCTATAAATAATAATAAAAACAAAAAATATTTCTTTGTAAATATTTTTATTATTATTTAAACGGAGATGTAAAAAAAAAAAATTATAAAATATGCATTTTTGTGTAAATCGTAAAAAATAGAATTTTTATTATGTGTATTTTTTATTGATAAGCACAGCACGTCGTCATAAACTATATAAATAATATATAAAATATATATTTAGAAGATCTTACAATAAAAGAGCGATGCAAACAACAACAATAAAAAAACGATTACTTAATCCTATCAGTATATAAATAAGTGCGCGATGGTGTTGTTGAATGAAATATATATATAATTATATTGACATTTTTTTATTTATATGTTTTATTCTACTACTTTCTTGACATCATTTTTTATAATTATAATTTTTTATTTTTAATATATAATGAAAAAAAAAAAAAAATTAATAAATATATAGTTATAGTTTTTTTTAAAACTATTTGTTGTTGATAATATTATTCTTTTTTTTCTGTTATTGTTAATATATAATTATTACGTACTTATAATTTTTTTATTCAATTTGTTTTTCATAATTTTCCAAATAAATGCGATTTGAATATATTTATATCGCACAAAAAACAAATAGAGTGAAGACGTGATGCGAGTATACGTCAACCAAAAACCAATTATATATTTGTTATTTTGTTGTTTTGTTATTAGATTAAACAAATATTTATCAATACATTTATTTACACATTGTAAATGTACATATATACGCAATTTTAATGCATTTTTTAATGAATTTTTAATAAAACCGTATTCATTATACATAGAGAATTTTGATATTTATCCTTCTTGATCTTTGCTGTGCCGTATAATTTCGATTAATATTTTTTAAATTGCAATATTGTTAATTGCTATAGATATAGAGATTATTAAAATTCTATATACGCATCCACCGCGCCTTAGAAATAGTCTCACAATAAAATTTTAACATTATTATTGGCATTGTTGGTCATTAATATTTTATATTTAAAATTTAATTATTAATTTTTTTAAACTTTTTATTTAGTTATTTAGCAGTCAATCAATAATTAAATATTATTAAAATCATAAAATATGAGCCGGTTTATGTTACCAAATTATGTCGTAGCAAATCAGTTTGGTACTGCATTTATGGTAACTTAAATGTTTGGTTCCAAATTGGTTCTGAATCAAATTAGAACATCATTTGTTACCGAACTAGTGGGCTTGGTACAAAAATTACTCGTAAACCTAACATAACATAGTCCTCTGCGGAATTTAATTTTAAACCATTAAGGGAGTTCTGCAGAGACCGGAACAAATGATAATCTGAAGGTGCAAGGTCCGGGCTATATGGTGGATGCATTAAAACTTCCCAGCCAAACTCTCTCAGTTTCTGCCGAGTCATCAAAGATGTGTGTGGTCTGACGTTGTCATGATGGAACACAACACCCTTTCGATTGATTAATTCTGGACGTTTTTTTTTAATCTCGTGCTTCAATCTTGTTAATTGTTGACAATAGAGATCGGAATCAATGGTTTGACCGGGTGCTAGTAATTCATAATGAACGATTCCTTTCCAATCCCACCAAACAGACAGCATTACCTTTCTTGGTGTTAATCCATGTTTTGCTACCGTTTTAGGAGCTTCACCCTTCTTGGACCACGATCTTTTTCGTACATTATTATCGTATGTGATCCATTTTTCATCCCCTGTAATCATTCGCTTTAAAAATGACTCGATTTCGTTCCTTTTAAACAGCGTTTCGCAAATGGCAATTCGGTTCATTAAATTGTTTTGTGTTAATTCATGTGGTACCCAAACATCGAGCTTTTTCTTGTATCCAGCCTTTGTCAAATGGTTTAAAACTGTTTGGCGATGGATGTTTAGTTCTTTAGCGATATCATGACTGCGTACGTGTTGATTTTCTTCAATTTTTGATATGATTTCATCGACTTTTTCAGTGATTGGTCGACCAGAACGAGGTGCATCTTTGACATCAAAATTACCGGAACGAAATCGAGCAAACCATCTATAGGCTGTTAATTTTGATAAAGTTCCTTCACCGTAAACTGCACAAATTTGTTCATGTGCCTGCGTTGCATTTTCACCTTTTTCATAATAAAATTGTAAAATGTATCGAATTTTTTCACTAATTTCGCTCATCTTTAATGCACTACAACTTTTAAATGACTGAACAAATTTAATTTTTTTTTTTTTTATCTACGAAATGTCATCTTTCGAACATATGTTAGTGTTACCTGATCAGATTAGTACTACTTGAAATATTCAATTATAATGACATCTATTTATAAAAATTATCAATACTTTTTCGACAACCTAATATAAGGAATAAAATTAAAAAAGGATGAAGAATAATGTAAATGTATTTTTGCTTCTCGAAAATAATATTAGGGTAACGTAAACGATAATCAAAATTCGTAGCAAACTGCGGTTTGGTACTAAACATAAACCATAAATCTATATCTGGAATTATTATTATAATTATGAAAGGAACTAATTAATAGTAAACTCTTTGATTTCGTTAGTCCTTCGGTCGGCATCGATTCATACACATTTTGTTTGTGATTTTCATCTAATTCATTTTTCCTTACCGAAAAAGTAGTGTTTTTATTTTAATTTTATAATTATAATTGTGGTTTGTTCTTCCTCTCTTAATGTGTAGTTCTGGTGTAGTATTCTTTTATTTTATTTACACTGTAATCCCGCATAGCGAATTTAAACGAAAAATACAAAAATATTTAAGTATTTTTGACGAAACTTTCAATTAAATTGATAAATTTTAAGTAAAATACCACATGTATACTTAAATTTAAATAGTTAAATACTGAAATTTAAATATTTCTTTGTTTGTTTAATAGATTTGTACGTACTATTTAATGAAAAGGGAATACAGTGTATGGTTTTTTCTATGTGGATATATCCTATATGGCAATATTCTAGTTGCAATATTCTACGGCCCTGGGCGCTTATAAAACATGTTTGTCTAATATAGGATTTCATGGTTAAACGAAACCTTTTCCAAACCAAATAAAACGTATTTCAGACCCAATGACCCTTTTTTGAGAAACTATGACATTTATTTTAAAATCACAAAAAATGAATTTATAATTAATTTGAATTGTATACTTAGCATATCACGAACAAAATTATTTAATTTCATTTATAGAATTAATGGCTAAACTGCAATCATTTTATTGTTTTATTTTATTTTATATTACCGTTATTCCGTTAATCCACACATGAGCCTCCTTAAAAACTCAACGGTACATTTGCGAATTCGCAAGTGTAAGGATTTTGTGCTTTTTCTGGATTTGGTGGACTTTTGGTCGCTCCCCCTACGTCGTGCGGCTGGGGGTAGGACTAAGCCCGAACAAAAGTTTCTAAAGGGGTATTTCTTATTCACTTCCACCACAAATTTCACCACTTAGATGGTAAAAAAAATTTTCCATGCAAACTTTGACCCTTTCTCCTGGCAACTTATTGAAAGCGTTTTTAGTTATATGCCCCAAATTGCTTAGTTGGGGTCCCCCTTCCGTTTTATTGTGTCCAAAAAATATAAAAAATGCGGAACAGGATGACGTCTTTCGATTTTTGCAATTTATAATTCCCCCTCCTACCTTATATGGAGGAAGGGCGACTAAGTCCCGAACAAACGTTTCTAAGGGGACAACCCTTAACCACTTCCATATTAAATTTCCCCTCCAGAGGGAAAGTTTCCCATAAACATTTCCCCATTCCCCCGGTCAAGCGGGAGGGTTCCTCAACTAAGTCCAGAACAAAAGTTGGTCAGAATAGGACCCCGAACAAGTTGGCATACTCAGAATCACATAAGGTGACGGCGTATTCACCTCGTAAACAGCAGTTTTACCAAATTAATTTTTGTTTATTTATTGTTTCCTCAAAATATGCATTTAAATTACATGCACTTGATAGATTATGAACTGTTAATTAATCACGTGCGCGTACGTTATTGCGGTAATTATTATAATATCGTTTTAGAAAAAAACTGACTTTTTTTTCTCTCATTTGTTCCACAAGCGGTTCCTTGGTGAGCTGCAGTTAAAGTTCGAAAATATAGGGTCTGTCACATCACCCCTTCGACTTCAAATTTTTTGAATGTTCCAACGGTTTTGTTTTTTAAATATCTCGTTAAGAGTTTTACAAATATAAATTGACTTAAAACTCATAACATTTAAATGGTATGAGGAGTTATTGTCCTGATAAAATAAACTCCGATACTTTCCTCCCTGGCCATAAGGATTTGGATTTAAATAATATTCTAATAAAATTATTTTGGCTGTTTCTCAAAAATGTTTGGTTTGGAAAAGTTTTCAGTTGATATGGAAAAGCTGTCGTTTGGTATGGAAAAGGTTTCATTTAGTATGGAAAAGGTTTCATTTGACCGGGAAATCCTATATAGATTATTTTCTGGCATTAATATATATTTAATTCTATATATTATATTTTAAAAAGAAACCGAATAAACTTTTTGTTATTTTTAAGTGTTTTTTTAAGTATCAAAAATTGCTTCCGTATAATATGCATATAAACAATAATATTAAATATTTGTGCGGTCTTAACATTTTTTTGTTATATAAATTTAGATTTTATATATAAAATATTATTATTTATCATCACCTCATCGATTTATTTTTATAAGTAAAGTATATCTATAAAAATATAGAACTCTTTCTTTTTTTTTTGTAAATGAAAGTCGTTGTTGTAATAAAAAAAAAGTGCATCTATATAAAAATTATAATAGCAATGAATGAATATGAATGGATGAAATTGTAATATCGTATGATGTTTTTCTGTTTTAAATTTAATATCAATGCTATATATATATATATATATAAAAATAAAACATTTGTATTACAGATTGGCAATTTTAATCATTTTAAATTATTTCGATATTATACACGCAGAGATGTTGCAGAAGAAAAGGGCAACAAATGCAACTATATAAAATATATTCTCTTCTTATCGTTGTGCATATTATATATTATACACGCGCGCTCGTGTTAGTCATTACAATGCGATTTAAATGTGATGTATAGTTGATTTTTTTTGATCGTTTTACACAATTTACACAACACATTTCAAATTATTATATAAAAAATCTAAATTTTACCTATTTTAAGATTATACTTTCTATGAAACTTTGAATATCTGTTTTTTTTTGGACAAAATTAAAAAATCCTATTTTACTACATCCTGAGAGTTGGCAAAAATACTAACATTTTTATTTTTCTTACAAACAAACGGGAAAAATATGAAAAAAAAGTAATTAATAATAAAATTTTGCATTTTATTGCATTTTTTTAATGGATAAAATCCATTTTTTAAGGTAATTCTTATTATTCTGAAGGATCTATATAGAGACGATGCCCCAGGCAGGTACGCTTCGCAATCAATCGCATACTATCGCATAGGTTGGAAGTTATAAACTTATGTTTTTGGGTGTGTTTCTACAAAAAAAAAAACAACCGAGATGACAAATTTTGGGGATTTGGAAATTAGATATTTGTGAATATCTAGAAAACCTTGTTGAATAGAAGATAGAATATTACCAAACCTGTGATATACGACTATATGTATGGGATTTGAAAGGTATAAGAAGTGGTCAGAAATTGTCATTAATTCGGTTAAATTATCTTTAGCGATAGTTATGGAACTTCCAAATTTGGAAAAACATAATTTTCAAGGTTCTACCAAATTGCTCTTGGACCAGCTCATGTGCTGAAAACATGTATCTATCTTATATCAATAACATACTAAAATTACATAATGGCGGACTTCAAAAATCCCATTTTTCTGCATCCATAGATTTGGTAAAAATACTAAAATTTTCATTTTTCTTACAAAGAAAAAATATACAAAAAGTTAAAAATTAAAGCATTTCATTTATTTTTTCATGCAAAATATCCATTTCAATGGTTTATTTTTTTTTAAAAGGTAATTTTCACAATTTCTAAGGATCCAGCTAATGTCCGCGGAACGTTCAGATACTCTCGATATTATACACGTAAAATCAGTGTAAAATTTTATCACCAATCGATTTATTGCATAAAATGAATATTATAAACGATAATCTTTTAGGGTGATTTTCTAGGCAAATCCAACTGGAAGGCATATTTTTGGGTCTAGCAAAATGGGTTATATGTTAATATCTTTTGAAAACGGTTAGAGATTATCAAAGGTATATATGCAGAAGTGATCAGAAAATGTCACTAGTTCTGTTATGCTATCTTTTGGATTACTACCAGATCTCGTAATTTAATTGTCCCAAAATGTCACAGTCAAACCTATCACAATTCCCTTTTTGTACGTATTATTGTTATGCAGAACAAATTGCCACTGAATATTAAATATTCTTCAAGTATAAATGGGTTTACATGTGTCAGTGTTGAGTTTTTAGAGCGATAGGTGGAACATACGTGAACAAATGAATAATTAGGGTAATATATAGGGTAATAAGATTTGAATTTTTGTTTTGAAAACTTTTGTAATGTTTTCTGGGCCATAAATAAATTGTATAATGTAGATACTCATACCGTCTCGCAATAACAATTTTATATATGAATAAAATTAAATAAATAAATAAAAATAAGAAATTTTTGGTACTTCAAAAACAAAACATTTTTAAAGCAATTCTCAAAATTTCCAGTAACAGCAGATGATGTTCAGCAAAACGTTCATAGATACTCAAATTACTGTAACATTTTTGTACAATAATATATCTTATATAATAATAAATTGCGATTATTTCAATTTTACCAAATTTTTTTAATAATTACACAAAAACCATAATTTTTTTTTTAGTGTTTTGGTTATTTGTTATTTATTATAATTATATTAGTCTTATTATTATTATTATTATTATTATTATTATAAACGTATACACAATTCATGTATATGTACGATGCCACGATCTATGGGTATGTGTACAAAGGTTCAAATAAACTTTGTACAATAAATAATATATATTCATCAATCAGTCAAGTGTATTATTATAATATTAAGTATAGTTATAAGTCAAGTCAAGGTGAATTAAAAATTGAACTTTTGTACCTTATATTTATCCAAAAATTAATGTATATATCTATCTATAACTGTATGTATGTATTATTATTATTATTGCGATTTTTATTGTTTTGTATTCAATATATAATTAATATATATAATGAGTTTAAAATTATGATTCGTCATGCATAAGATGACCATTCGTCCCACTTTAGAGGTACTTGTACCACGCACAAAAACGTCCGTCGGAGTGGGACACAAAACTTTAAAGCCAACTCAAAAAATAATTGAAATAGCCAAATGCCATTTTTAGTGATTTTGCTATAGATTGATTTAAATAATTTTCATTGGTTAAAAAAGGTTTTGACTAAATAAACAAAGCTCCTACTATAATAAGTTAACAATCTATTTTTATTTATATCGATTATTGATTCTAAAACAAAATAAATAAAAAAAAATTGAATCTGCTGATTGACCAGATAAAGACATAATGAACTTGTGCAATTTCTGTTGTGTTATAGCACGAAATGGTTAAATTCATTTTAGAAAAATATGACAAAATATATGTGTCCCACGAAAAAAGGTTAAAATTACTAAATACATTTATTCATTTTTTATTTTTTGTACAACATTTCTGGACACTGGATCTGGTCACCTTAGTCATATGTACCATAATAAACCGAAAATTATTATAACAAAACTTTTATATTCAACAAAACAAAACAAAACGTACATATATATTCATTCTACAGAGAGATTTTTTTGGTAATTTATGTTAGCAAAATATTATGATTCTTTTATGTGATTTTCGTTTGGGTTTTTTTCCCAGTTTTCAGATTTTTGATTTTCAAACGAACATGAAAACTTGATCTTTTACTTTTTTATTGATGTTGATGTATATAATGTATATATTATAGAGGGTGTCCCCCTACAAGCTGCATAACACGTACTCCTACTCCTGAGATTTCTACAAAAAAAAAATGGTTCTGGAAGGTGGGATCTAACTTCAATCGCTTCCGAGTTACAAGGGTTTAAAAAATTGTGTTCATTTAAAAACATGGGTTCACTTATTAACTTATAATTTTCAAACCGTTCACGTTAGAATAAAAATTAGATCCCTTATTTAAAGGTATAAATGAATTACTTGCAATACATTTTTTGCTATCTAACTGTCGTCTGAAGTTATTGATGGTCAAAGTGAAAAAATATCATATTTTTCCATTAACTGTTTTCAGAAAATTTGATTTTTCTCGAAATTTTTTTTTCCAAAGTCATTTTTGGGGACCAAAACATTCTCTTAAAGTCAACCATACAAAGTTAATCGCTGCGACTTATAAACTTGGAGATATTACGTAATTTGCGTAACGGCGAAACGGTAAAAAATCACGAATTGACCAATTAAAAACACATAATCTTATTATAAGATTAGTTTTTACGTTAAAATACTGTGAAAGTTTTATTTTAACGAAATTTAGTAAATATGTATTTTCTAAAAAAAAATTGTTTTATTCAATACTACAATTCATCATTTTTTTCGGATTATCGGTTACTAACCACGTAATAACACCAAATTTATAGGTCGCAGCGATTAACTTTGTATGGTGACTTTAAGAGAATTTTATGGTCCACAAAAGTTAGTTAGGAAAACCCAGGAAAATTTCGATTTTTTTCAACACCTTGTAACTCGGAAGGGAGTTGAAGTTATAGACCCCCCTCCAAAATGATTTTTTGCTAGAAATAGTATCAGGATTATTTGGTATGCGGCTTGTAGGGGATCAAGCGGGACACCCTGTATATTTTCAAAACGGCAAAACAATAAAACAAATCTGACATAAAATAAAGATGTATTGATAAATTGAGGGCTAAATCTTTCTACAAAATCGAAATTTCAGAAATTTGATCTAGATCTCAAAAAGATAGATTTTTTGTGACAATCAAATTCCCCATAATAGATATTTGTTTTCCTTTGTATGTTCGCGGGAACTAAACCGATATATACCCGCAAAAACAATCGTAGTTACGTGGTTGTAAAACAGTAATAAATGTATAAACAATCAATAAATTATAAAACCATATGATTGAAAATAAATAAAAAATGTTTTTTTATATGGTTTTTTTATTTTTTTTTATAAATTTAAATACAGTAACCAATTTATTATTAGGTCTAGGCATTAATAATGCGGATTTTTTGGCTTGAAAATGGCATTTATTTGTATAACAAAATGTAAACGTTTGCCAATGGTTGTTTGGGCGACATTCAACGCCATTGTAAGTTCATGTTGCGTTCTACACGAATTTTCATCCAATAACGCTTGCAATTCTTCGTCTTCAAATTTTTTTTTGGCTGACCTGGCCGTTCTTTGTCTTCCAAGTCAAAATCACCATTTCGGAAGCGTACAAACCATCGTTCACAAGTTGCTTGAGCTGGAGCATGTCCACCATAAGCTTCAACCAACAAACGATAACTTTCAATAGCGGTTTTCTTCGAATAAAAAAAAAAGTTATTAAACTTCCCCGCAAAACAACTTTTTCAGGCATGTGTTTCGACATATTCGAAGCAAAAAAAAAGCTTTGTTGTTTACACTTCAATGAAATGACATATACTGAAATTTATAGCCTAATGACAGACAAAAAAAAGAAGAAAATGGCCGCGGTGTGTTGCGATACACTCAACGACAGTTGCGCCACCTGTTATCTAAATCCGCATTTTTAATTCCTACACCTAATATGTACATATGCGGTTCAATTGTACATGATTTATATTTATAATTATTTATACTGATTGTGAGATACTGAATAGAATATCGGTGGTTTTTGCAAGGTGATTGTTATTATTATTATTATTATTGTTATATATAGTTCAATATCAATCAATATTTCTATAAATACACATTATTAAATCAGTTCAATTTTATAAGACCGTGATTTTATCATATAATAATAAAGAAGCGCTTAAATGTACTGAAAAATAAATCATAATTAATAAATTGTTGCGCTTTCATGCATTTTTCTGAGGTAAAAATTTACTTTTTTTCGTATGATACTTTTATAAATTTCCATTGGAAAATCAGGAAACTGTCCTGCGCTTTATTATGCAGAAAATTTTACAGTAAAGATCCTTGTGTAAGAAATAGAATCTCAATTAGCATTTCTTTATTATTATTATGTGTAAAAATAACGTACATTTATTGGATTATTACAAAAAAATCATATATGATAAATCATCTGAATATTATTTGTACATATATTTGTAGATCTAAAATAATTATATTAGAGCGCTCTGTTACATAGCTGATATAATGCGTAATTTTTTTTACACCATAAATTAACCAAAAAACATATGAATTAATTATATTTATTCTAAATTTACATAAATTTTCAGCACGTGGCAAATCAATACGTCATTTTTCTAATTGTATATTTTTTTTATACAAGTTTAAAGTTTATTATATTAATATTTTTATTTCAAGTCAAATTTTGATAAATTATATGATAATACAATATTATTAATATATCGCTCTTCGTCATTCGATCACTTTGTGTTTGTAAAAAAAAAAAAATAATCATACGATTTTGATAATACAAAAAAGTGAAGAAAAAAAAACACAAAGGCTAAATAAAAAAAAACTATAGAGAATTTTTTTTTCATTTCATATCATTATTCAATTTTTGATAAGAAAATTACAATATAAAAAAAAGAAGGTACTTTACTGTTTTTTTTATGTGTAAAAAAAGATATAAATAAAAAAATGAATTGATATTGAAAAAAGAAATATAAAAAAAATAATCATTACCACCTGCCATTTATTATTATTATTATTATAAATTTTCGCAAAAATACATTATCAATCATATATATATTTTTAAGGGGTTTTATTTTTTGCTTTGTTATTATATAGATTATAAATTATAATATCGTATTCTATATTAAGATTTGTTTTAATATACAAAAAAAATATATATACAAATAAATAATTGCGAATATTCGCTTTGCGTGAGGTTTTTTTTAAATTTTTTAAACTTTGATCCTATTAATTATATTTTTTTTTTGTGTTTTAAAAATTTATTATCAATCAATAAATATATAATGTTTTAAAAATTAAATATTTATATATAATAATAAAATAGAGATGTGATTGAACGTGAAATTGATTTTTGTTTTTATAGTCATTTTAATAGTATGTTATATAAAAATTCATTGTCTTTATTTTTAATTTTTTTTTTTTTTGGTTGTCAATCAATAAAATAATACAATAGATAGAGAGATATTAACATTATTTTAAATAAAAACTAAATATTTACCGAATTTTACTATTTTATTATGTGTAGGAATTAAAAATGCGGATTTAGATAACAGATGGCGCAACTTGCGTTGAGTGTATCGCAACACACCGCGGCCATTTTCTTTTTTTTTGTCTGTCATTAGGCTATAAATTTCAGTATGTGTCATTTCATTGAAGTGTAAACAACAAAGCTTTTTTTTTACTTCGAATATGTCGAAACACATGCCTGAAAAAGTTGTTTTGGGGGGAAGTTTAATAACTTTCTTTAATTTGAAGAAAACCGCTGCTGAAAGTTATCGTTTGTTGGTTGAAGCTTATGGTGCGGACATGCTCCAGCTCAAGCAACTTGTGATGGTTTGGTTTGTACGCTTCCGAAATGGTGATTTTGACTTGGAAGACAAAGAACGACCAGGTCAGCCAAAAAAAATTTTAAGACGAAGAATTGCAAGCGTTATTGGATGAAAATTCGTGTAGAATGCAACATGAACTTGCAATGGCATTGAATGTCGACCAAACCACCATTGGCAAACGTTTACATTTTGTTATACAAATAAATGCCATTTTCAAGCCAAAAAATCCGCATTATTAATTCCTACACCTAATATATATATATGATTATTAAGAAATCAAATTATGAATAATGTATAACATTTTATGTGAAACATTTCATAAATTGATTAAAATTTTTTTTATAATTATATCTTTTACGATATTGGAGATAATAAGGATTTATTATGCAATGTGATCAGGAAGACAACATTTATTTAAAGACATTATAGTGTTAAAAATGTTAAAATCCTTATTTAAAAAAATTTATTTATATATTATTATTATTATTATTATATCAAAAAATAGAGTTTAAAATAATCTATATAAATAATTACCTAATGGCATATCACATAAAAGACATGTTGCCGCTAATGCACCAGCCGATGCTCCACTTATTTTATGTAATAATAAATGAGGTGCATATTTTTTAAAACAAACAGCAACACCAACATGATAAATTCCAAGAAATCCACAACCAGCAAATGATAGATTCATATTTTAAATTGTTTTTACGTTACTTTTCAAAAACGCACGCATACACTTTTAAATATAAATTGTTTTAATAATTAAATAGTTAATTTAAGAAAATACTGTTAAATTTTTTTTTGTATTATATTGATTATATATATAGTAACAATTGATTTCAAAAAATAATGTTTGTCTTTATTTGTTTTGTTTTTCTAATATTAATTATTCAAATTTTCACTATATATAAAATTAAAAGACCGCGGCGTGTCCGTCACTTTCCTATTCTAATCACACACTATTTTTTTTAATTTTATCCGCTATTTATTAATATATATTACGTTCACAAAATTATATTTATATGTATTATGGTATTATTAATATTAATATATAATTTTAAACTCTATATTTTTCAATTATACTATTATTTTTATACTATATGATATATATTTAATTATAATTATTTACACTATACTATATTAAAATTCAAATAAAAATTATTATACTCTATATTCATGTATGTAATTTTAAATTATATTATTTATATTTGCATACGAAATTATAATTATTAATAATTGTAATATTTTTATTTATTATATTGTTGTTTTTGTTTGTATAAACTGTTTATTTATTATAATAATTATTCAATTTGTTTTGTTTTATTTTTATAAATATACAATTTTAATTGATTATAGTAGTTATAAATAAAAAAAGAAATATTAATTTTTCTAGTATTAAATAAAACGCTACAAAAAAAAAACACGTAATTCATACCCGAGTGGAAATAAATCATGGTTTTTCGACTGAAAAAGATCGAATGAGACTGACATCTTAAACTGTCGTCTCATTCGGTCGATTTTCGACACTTTTGGTAGTCTCAATCGGTCTCAATTTCCCCTAATTTGAGACCGCTTGAAACCGTTTAAGACTAAATGAGACCACACATTAATCGCATATATATTTAAATCTGGTATCTTACAGTCTCAAAAAGGACCGTGTGAGACCATGTATATATTTAAATGCCGTCTTTCAGAGACCGTGTGAGACCGTGTGAGACCATGTATATATTTAAATGCCGTCTTTCAGAGACCGTGTGAGACCGTAAGAGACCATGTATATATTTAAATGCCGTCTTTCAGAGACCGTGTGAGACCGTTAGAGACCATGTATATATCTCTTACGGTCTCACATGGTCTCTGAAAGACGGCATTTAAATATATACATGGTCTCTTACGGTCTCACACGGTCTCTGAAAGACGGCATTTAAATATGTGGTTGGCCAATATAAAAAACTAATAAAAATAATTCTATATTATTTGTTTATAAAATTTAAAAAATTAATAAAAAAAAATAAAACATTTAAAAGACATTTAAAAAAGCATCAATATCTTCCAAATCCTCTTCCAAATCAGAATGATTAATGGTCACATCATCCATGTTATCGGTTACGCAATAATCATCTGTCACTTCTACGGATGTGTCGTTGCTAACATCCAGACTGTTTGTTAGTTCGTTCCGATATGACCGTATTTCCTATAAATAATTTATAATAGGTTTTAGTTTTGTTTTATGCATGCGTATTTATTTTATAAAAAATAAAGAATGAACTTACTTCTCTTTTATATCGTGTCATGCTTTCAGGCAACGCCCGCGGTTCTAAATATTTTTTATACGACCGTTTCATTTTTAAATTTTTGTTTATAAATTTCTAAACTTGTGTTCACCTACGAAAGTACAAAATATCACTGATGCACATACAAATTGTCTCTGGTTTATATACTCGTCAAATTGATCTCTTTCAGTCTCAAACGGTCTCCTATAGTCTCATTGAAAATGAGACCACAGAACGATCTCAAACGGTCTCAATCGATCGAAAAGTTTTGACTGCATACGACTGCATCAACGGTCTCCTATAGTCTCTTTGAAAATGAGACCACAGAACGATCTCAAACGGTCGTAATAGGTATCAGGGTGGGGATAAAAATTGCAGTCGTTTTCGGTCTTTTTCAGTCGATTGTAGTATAATTTGGTTTTGAGGCCGAATTAGACTGCATTTTTTAGTCTATTTCGGTCGAAAACTGCGGTCTCAATTCAATTTATTTTCACCCGGGTATACAATCAATTTACTATATTTTATTTATTTATCACCCGCACAAGGAGAAAACAAATTAAAAAAGAAAAATGTTGATAACTATTTCGTAATCGTAATCGGATAATCGGATATATATAAATAAATATTTAAAAAATTCACAATTCTTTTTTTTTTTGGTTTTTTAATCACAATTATAGTATTTTTAAATAGATTATAATATTTTTAATAAATTTCTTAACGTTTACAAACTATCTTACAAATGTCTTTTCACTGACTGATTGATTTCTGAATTTATGTTTGTTTATTGCGAGTTAAGAGTTGCGAGATATTCTACTGCGAATCTATAAAATTAAATAATTTACAATACGAACATATGTTGATATACTTTAGGCCAAAACCAACAATAGAGAAAGCCATGAAGTTGAATTTTTTTTAATACATACAAACGCTCATATAGGGACCGAAATTTATAACCATATGATAAAAATACATGAAATAGGGATATTTTCATGTGGTTATTTTCTTGTTTTTTCTGTTTTTTCTTATAATTAATGAAAAATTAATTAATTTTTTTTTAATTTATATATTTTAATTACATAATTCATCATATTCTAACATATTTTAATTACTACCACCCCAAATTTGATATTAAAAACCATAGTTTATCCTACACATATTAAAAAAATAATAAAAACATTCAATTTGGTGGCATGTTGTCATCAGATTTGGTCAGATCAGCTTCGCAATCCGGTCACATTTGTTAGCTTGTCAATGTTATAATGTTTTCCACGGTATCATGAGTTGTTTTTATTATTTAAAAGATAGTTGATTAATTAAAATTAATTAAACTTAGCCACTTTATCATAAGATCTTAATTCTTTTGAAAGGAAAACGTGGGAACTGTCCAATTAATTTAAAGAACCAACCAGTTTCCAATATATATTAAAACATCTTGCCATCTTGCCGGCAATCCAAAGGAAAATAAAAAAAATTACATTGAAAAAAACTATAGCAGCGTAACTTTATGTAAACATTGCACTGACAATGACAAATATCACCATTATAAAAATTGCACTTTACTTGAAATATAATATTGTTTTAGATTTTTTTGTTATTATTCGTAGTAAAAAAGAAAAACAATTATAAAAAACATTAATTAATTACAGAAAATATAATCACAAACACTTTTTTAGAAGATAAACAAACACTTTATTTGCATTCGGTTTTTTTTTATTACTTTTATTCACTATTTCACGATGATTTTCACTATTTTGCATTAATTTTAATTATCAAATGAATTAATATAAATTGGTTTAATAATTCTTAATAGTGCATAAATGTTTAAATTAATAAACAATATTAAAAACATTAAAAATAATTAAAAATTTACCAAATAAAACAATAAAAAATCAACGCATTCATACAAAATACATGGGAAAGACTAAAAATAATACCATTTTGAAAAAAAAATATCCCTATATCAGCTTTTTAGGTATGAGTAAGTTCATGGCTTTCTCTATTGTTGGTTTTGCTTTAGGCACTTTAGACGAGTTAAATGTATTTTATATTATGAATGTATTTATTTTTTATTGTAATATATAATTATATTTTCTCCTACGTTTAAAATACATCATATTCCAACACACATTCGACGTCGTCCGTACACTTTATCGCGTATATTTTTTTATTTTATACAAATATAATATATAGTATACAAAATAAATAAATACAAAACCAAATGTAACAATCAAAAAAAAAATGAATGTATTGAAAGTTTTTTGAAAATTTACAAATTGATTATATCAATTATATATACATCATTTAAATCAAATGTAGTACAATCAAGAAAAATCAACAAAAATAACCCATATAAAAATTTTAAACATGAAAATAACTATTTATCAACTATTTGAGATAGAATTCATGTCAATGTTTCGATCGATTCGATATTCTAACGTGATTGTACACACGTTAGGATTTAATTGGTAATTGACCGCCAATCTATAAATTATCTATCTTAATATAAATCTAAAATTTTAAAAAATCAGAAAATCTAAAAATTATTAATTATAGTCTCGAAGGAATGTTACAGAATTACAGAATTGAACTGTGAGAACGGCAGATTTTAGTTTATTCTTATACAAAAATTCAAAATCTCACTTCTACACAGTATATTTTTATATTATATTTTACATATACCTCAATTGTATATGAAATACATACATCGATAAATTTATTACTTTACAATTTTGCTAGATTGTGTTGGAATTTTCCACATGATTTGTTTATTTACAAACACTATCGCACAATATTTTGTTTTTATATAATTTGTATTATTGTATATCATTATAGTATCATCGTCATCATTATAACAGCATTCAAATCTCAACAAAAAAAATAATATAAAACTTGAATCAACTGAAAACGGAACGAAACAGTTTTTATTTATTTATTTATATTTAATATAATATTAGGATTATATTTAAATAAAAAGCTTTAGATATTTTTTAAATATTAAAATTACAGAAAAATAAAATAATATCTTATTTAACCGTGCGGTCGCATCTACCAATTGATAGTTAAATTATATTTTTGTTTTAATTACAAGGTGTATTATAAAGAGCAAGTCATTTATATATATATATATAAATGTAACGTTTTTAAAACCATAAGAAATTTGATTTGTTAAAAGGTTTCTTATATAAATATATATATTAAATATTGTGAAAATTTTTTAAAATCATTCATTTGGAATGAATTAAGGAAACATATAGTTCAATATATTGGGACCCTGCATTACTAATGTCGATTTATTGGCTTGAAACTGGCATTTATTTGTATAACAAAATGATTGAGTACATTAACCAATATATTGCCCATCGTTAGCTATGACTTCCTCCCATCTTTTAGGAAGTTTGTTGATTCCTCGTTTGAAGAACTCCTCATCTTTTGTCCCAATCCATTCATCGACCCATTTTCGCACTTCTTGAGCATTTTGAAAGCGTACATCTGTCAGACTGACCTGCATTGATCTGAACAAATGGTAATCAGAAGGAGCAAGGTCTGGAGAGTACGGGGGGTGATCAAGATGATCCCAACCGAGCCTCTTAATTTTTTCCTTAACGATGTTTAAACGATGTCGTCTGGCCTTGTCATCGTGCATTAAAACTTTGTGGTGTTTTCGAGCTATCAATGGCCGTTTTTATAACTAATTATGTTTTAACTATGTTTTTTGTGCTCGGCAAGATGTTTACGGCATGCATCGTTTCGTGCTTTGGATTTTCATTCAGTTGATGTGGGACCCATTTTCCTAGCTTTCTCATCTTTTCCATTGAATGCAAGCGTCTAGAAATGGTAGATGCATCTACATTCAACTCTAATGCAAGTTCATGTTGCGTTCGACACGAATTTTCATCCAACAATGCCTGCAATTCTTCGTCTTCAAATTTTTTTGGCTGCCCTGGCCGTTCTTTATCTTCTTCTACTTCAAAATCACCACTTCTAAACGCGTGCAAACAACCGTTCACAAGTTTTTTCAGTTGGAGCATGTTCACCATAAGCTTCAAGCAACAATCGATAACTATCAGCAGCGGTTTTCTTCAAATTAAAGAAAGTTATTAAACTTCCCCCCAAAACAACTTTTTCAGGCATGTGTTTCGACATATTCGAAGCAAAAGAAAGCTATGTTGTTTACACTTCAATGAAATGACATATACTGAAATTTATAGAGTAATGACAGACAAAAAAAAAAAGAATATGGGCGCGGTGTGATCCGATGCGCACAACGCTAATTACGCCATTGTTATCTAAATCGACATTATCAATGCAAAATCCCAATATTTGATAAAGAACATCATTAATGAATCATTTAGGGAAAAACACGGAAGAACTCAATGAAGAGGACCGAAATTCATTTTGGAATTTTTGCAGGCAATTCATGATATATTTATTTTACCTGGGGACAAAAATTGACAAACACTGACGCTATAACTCATTGTATTACCACAACACCTGAATCTCGACCAATCCATACTAAAAGCCATATCGATTGACAGAATTTAAAAAAAAAGGAAATTGATGGACAGATAACCGATCAATGCCCATAACAGGATCATTCAAAATAGCAACAGTCCATGGAATTCACCATTACTAATAGTACCAAAAAAATCTGCGGATGGAGAAAGGAAGTTTTGTGTGATAGTGAACGATAGAAAATTAAATGGGCAAATGTATATACTTCATCAAGCTCGATTTGGCAAATCGGCAAATGGGCGCAGATCGATAAAAAACGGCTTTATTCACTAGTACGGGCACTATGAGGACCTAAAGAATGCCCTTTAGCTTGAAAGGGGCTCGTTTCAAAGGTTGATGAATAACGTACTTGCTAACCTCATTAGAATCAAATGTTTTGATTACCTCGACGATATAGTGCTAAATGGGTATAACTTGGAAGACCATAATAAAAAGCTCACTCACATTCATAAGCCAGGAAGATCAAACCGCAATGCTGATGCACTTAGTCATGTTAAAATAACCAATCCTGATTCAAATGTTAATGTTCTTACAAGGACCCAGTCAAGAAAACAAGGCGCTACGGCGGTGCCGAATCCCTCTATTATGGTAATGCCAATAATGCAACCAACCATAGTACTCCAAAGGATGTCAATAAGGTAATCACTCTAACCAATGAGGTTGACATTAACAAAGTCATATGGGAATTCCATTGTGTACTCCTTGGGGCACATCTGGGGATTGCCAGAACGTTAAAAAGAATAAAATCTTATTACCACTTCAACCGAATGTTCTATCGAGTAAAAATGTATATAAGAAACTGTGATTTATATCCGAAAAATAAACATGAACACAGTACAAAAATATTTCTAAAAAAGTTACCACAACTTCATACAAGCCATTTCAAAAAATATTTATGAACATATGGTTACCGTTCCACTAACCAATAATAATCGGCGGTATCTTCTAACCACACAGGACGACCTAACCAAATATTTCATCACAATGTGGTGGGAAACGCAAAACGCGGATGTTATAGACAAAGACTCTTAGCGAAAATTTTAAATATATTTATACGTCTTGGCGAATATTAATTATATATAGAGATCGGATAAAATTTTCCAAATGCTTTGGCTACTTATAACTTTAAATTTTATTACGCTTTAAAAAATTGATTTTTATTATGTGCGGGTTGTATAGTAAAGCCGTCATAACGTACGTGCTCTCAGAATAAATGCCAATGGTGTGCTATTGCATTCATCTGCCAATTAACCGAATGCTGATATTTACGCGTTGATCGAGACATGGATGTATGATGGTATTTGTGATTCTGAATTGTTTGATTCGAGGTATGTGTCTGTAATGGTAATAGGAATTAACATTTTTTTATATGACCAATTGTGGATTGGTATTGAAAAAGTTTGCTCTTCTTTTAATGAATGTGGCGAAATATTGGTGATTTTAATTTTCCGCATGTCGAATGGATACATTCAAACGATTGACATTCTTTTACGTGTGATAAGGAGTCTTCATTTTTTGATTGCATGTAAGCGTTAGCTGTACATCAAATTAATAATGTTAAAAATTATAATAATAAGTTGCTTGATCTTGTAGATGTATCTGATGTAGTGTAGATGTGGTGTAGATGTAGATGTATATAAGAATTTAGCTATACCTTGCATTTTCAATAAGTATAATTTATATATATCGAGGGTTAACTCAGATTTAACTAAAAACCCATTCAGTTTCTGGAAATATGTCAATGAAAGGAAAAAGGTTCATTCTTTCCCCTTTCAGATGGGATATAATGGGATTATTGGTGGGGATATACTGCTTTAATTTCTGGTTTATTTGCAAAGTATTTTGAAACTTTGTATGATTATTCTTCTACTTATATGAGTCGGTTAATAACTGTGATTTAAATATTAAATCCTTCGATTATTTATCTGGTATGAATTTTTCCATCCCACATGCGATGATGTTAATAATTCAATTGTGGAATGTAAGAAAAAATATTCGTTTGGTCCGGATGGTATTCCGTCATCGATAGTGGTTGAATACGTGGATGTCCGTGCATTACCTCTGTCCATTTTATTTAATAAATCTATGATTCTTGGACAATTTTCCAAGTTATGGAAAAAATCTTTCATTATTCCAATTTACAAGACAGGTAAGGTAAAGGTAATATGGAAAATTATATGCCCATTGCTAGCCTGTCATGCATTCCTAAAATCTTTGAAAGTTTGATTGTGGATATTATTGCTTTTAACATTAAGTCTTTTATTAGACCCGATGAGCAACATGGCTTCATCCGTAGCAGATCCACAACCACGAATTTGTTGGAACTCGTTACTCTTTGTTTTGGCAAATTTGCTTGTGGCAATCAGCATGTTGATTGCATTTTTACAGACTTCGGGGAAAGCATTCGACAAAGTGTCGCGTGAAATTTCATTGGCCAAATTGTTAAATATAGGGTTCGTTACTTGTTAATTGGGTTGGTTCTTACCTGGATGGTCGCTCTTGTGCCGTTTTATTTGGTGATTCAATTTCTAATACTTTTAATGTTACATCTGCGGTGTACCACAAGGGAGTCAGTTAGGCCCCTTGTTATTTGAATTATTTATTAATGACCTTCGTTTGGTTTTTGGAAATATTCGCAATGCTCGATATATGTTGACGGTGTAAAGATTTATAAATCCATTACAACGACTGAAGGGTTGAATATGATTCAGTCGGCCTCTATCTTACCTCATTTAAAAATTGATTTTAAATATTGACAAATGCAAAGTTATAAATTTTACAAGAAAAAAATCTATTTTAAATTATGATTACCATTTTCATGGTATAATTTTGAACAATGTGGACAAAACACTTGATCTTGGTGTATACTTTGGATAGTGCGCTAAATTTTAATTCACACATATTGATTACATTTTTAACAGAGGGTGAACTTCATGTTGGGTTTTATTTACCGTATGTCACATGAAATTTCTGATCCGTATTATCTTCGTTCATTATTTAACTCTCCGGTAGGTTTTATTCTTGAATATACATGCCCTGTCTGGTCACCTCTGTTTTACTCTGTTCACAAAGCTAGGTTTGAATCTATTCAGCGAAGATTTCTCAGACTTGCTGTGAGTGATCCATTTTTATTACCTATAGCTATTCTCAAAGATTTACTTTAATAAATATGCCCACCTTGGAAATACATATGTAATTCATTGGTTTGTCGTTTATATGTAATTTGTTAAATTATGTAGTTGATTGTCCTTCTATTTTAAATAAATTTAATTTTAAAAAACATTTGTCTTTGCACTAAAAATTTTTTTCCGTTTTAATCAGGATATGTAACTCTTGTAATGATTTTAAGTTAGACAATAATAATGTTAAGAGTGTAACTTTTAAATATAATTTTTATAAAAATGCTTACTTGATATATTTAAATCTAACTTTTTTGCTTCCATTCCATTTTTAAAAAAATTTTATTTTTATAAATTAATGTACCTACATTAGTATATTTAATGTTTTCTAAAAATAAAATAAATAAATAAATAACTTGAAAACCCGTCGTTGTTGGACTGTAGAGCAAATACTATAAAAAAATCTATGATAGTAAAAAATTGCAAATTTATCCACACTTTTTGTATTGAGACCCCCCTTAATATTATTGGAAATTCGGAAAATTCAGGTTATTTTACTTAAGATGCACCATACCAAAAATCAATACCATTTTATGGTTATTTCACCCTTAAAAATTGAAATAATAAGAGATTGATTTTTACTGATTATAGTTTTTTTTATTATGTAAGGGTTGTACAGTAAAAACGTCATAACTTGTTAACTAACGGGGGAACCCGTTGAGTTAGAGTGACGGGCTTTCATTCATTCGATAAATAATTAAATCCCCAAAAACTTGCTGAACTAGTGGGTTTGTAAAACAAATTATATAGTAAAAATGTAAAAAATTATCAATTAAAATCATTTATATTTTATTTATTATAATATAATATGACACAAATAATATAATAATTATATATTTTATTTATCTATTACATCTATAAGAATTTGACAAAAAAAATATGAAAATCAATTTATATATGTATATAAATATATTTTTTTTTAAATAATATATAAATACACACGACATTTATAATTGATTTTGAAAGACATTCAACATATACGATGTTAACATTAACAACTTAAAAATCATATATACGGTGACTCAAAGTACTGGTTCAATGTTTGAAAATTTTCGTTTGAACTTGAACAGAGAAGTGAAATATCAAAATATTTTTTAAATCATATTTTTTTTTAATTTCTTAATTATTTGTGAATAAGAATACAAAAATAAAAATTTCGAAAATTATTAATTCCCCTTTTTATTAACATTTTTGCAAAATTTCTACATTGGCTCAGTACTTTGGCTTTATAATTTAAAACCATTATGTCTAACAATGTGTGAGAAATTGTTACAAATGATTTTAAAAGGGCTATGCATTACTTAAAAATAGTGTATATATACACAAATTCTAATTAGTTTTATGTTTTTAGGTTAGTATTCTATAAAATTTAATAGTGTAAAGATAGAATCAAACTCATTAGCTAAGATACTCGAAAAATAATGTCAAAGCCCTTCTAATGAAAGAATATACCTCAAGGATAATTGCAAGAATGCCATTTTCGGTTCTAATACTATAAATTGAGTACGATATAAAAGTAATATTGACTGTGACAAAAGCAAAGGCAGTCCAACAAAAAGATTTCTAAACAACAACAAGCTCCATTATGACAACGCATTAGAACTGGGCAAAGCGCAGATGTAATATAATTAAAATATTACTAGAAAACGGATGAGAATACACCAGTTACGGCTCTCATGGTTCTAAATTCATTAAAATCATGCGAAAGGGTATCAAGAAATAAAGCCAAAACCCACATCAAACCGAAAGACGTATGTGATCGCTTTATGAATATGCCAAAAGGCTACACCGAATGGAATCTAGCGGGCTAGGAAACCATTGTATTAAGTGACGAATCAAAAAAAATAATATATTTTCATCCGACAAACGTAATTGGATTTGGGAAAAAATAGCGAACCACCTACTATATGCACGGGATTCTAGGAACCAAAAAATTTCGAAGTTGTTCGGTTACGGTGGGGGCTAAGTGATCGGAAAAACACTCTTCAAATTCCATCGAATTGAAGGAAAAAAGTATCCAAACACCCATATGTCTATTTTAAATGCAAAAATAATGGAAAGAATTAATTTACTTGAGCCAACTGCACCTTTCAACATATTTCACCAGCATGGTGACCCCAAACGCACCACCAAAATAACCATGAAAAGGTTTGAAAAAAATCCATATCGGCATTAAGGTGGTTTCCATCAAGTCTTGTCATCAATATAATCGATCACGCCTAGAATTTGTTAAAAAAAACCGCAGGATATTATCTTATTGATCCTATCAACAAGGACGAACTATAGAGAAAAATTCTGCAAGTTTGGAGCGAACCATTGGAGAAAGATTTTGAAAATATATTTGATTCACTTCCCCAAAAAATCAAGTCTCTGTATTAGGCAAAGGGAGGATATAGAAAATATTAAAATATAGCGTATACAACGTATTTTATGGGGCGTATAACATACATTTAATATCAGCAAAAGTACTGAGCCAATGCAGAAATTTTGCAAAAATGTTAATAAAAAAGAGAATTAATAATTTTCGAAATTTTTATTTTTGTATTCTTATTCACAAATAATTAAGAAATTTTAAAAAAATATGATTTAAAAAATATTTTGATATTTCACTTCTCTATTCAAGTTCAAACGAAAATTTTCAAACATTGAACCAGTACTTTGAGTCACTGTATATATATGTAAAGACTTTAATTTTATCACCGCAGGGATCACATCATGGAGGAGTTAAGGTTGTCCAAATACTTCCACCACCACCACCACCGCCACCAGATTGACGAATATTTGATAGTGTTGATGATGACGACGATGATGAATTGGATGATGATATTGATATTGAAGACGATGATAATGATGATGATGAAGATGATGATATTGATGAGGATGTGGAAATATCATTTTTTGTTGTTGGTGATGAACGACGATTATTGTTGTTATTGTTATTATTTCCACCACAATCTAATGATAGTACAGTTTCTGGTGATTCATTATTATTATTATTATTGTGATTATGATCATTAATACTATTATGATTATTATTATTATTATTATTATTGGTATTAAATATTGGAATAGGCGATTCACATTCATGATGTTGATGTTGATGTTGTTGATGATGATGATGATGATGAAGATGTTGATGTAGATTTTTTGTTGTTGATTCATTTTGATTTTCATTTTGTTGTTGATTATATGAACTATAATAAAATATTTATTTATGTTCTAAAAAATGTATACCAAA
This sequence comes from Dilophus febrilis, assembly GCA_958336335.1. Lineage (NCBI taxonomy): Eukaryota > Metazoa > Arthropoda > Insecta > Diptera > Bibionidae > Dilophus > Dilophus febrilis. Next base: position 19,892,114 of record OY284472.1, read on the forward strand.
GAAATATTATAATAATCTATAATTAATATTTATTTATATGGATTAGTTTTGTGTATATTGCGATTGAGCAATATATGGATATGGATATCTTTTATGCACATCAAAAAAAAAAAAATTGTATACGTAATATGTTTGTTTTTTTTTTCTTATTCATATTTCTTTTAGTTTTATATATTAATTATACCTTAAATCACTTATTATAGGAATATATTCGGGTGCCTGATGATAGTGATAAGTATTTTGAAATACACCATAATCACTGGTTGGCCATGTCGATGTATAACCAAGATTTGTTAAGGTTGGATTTAATGAATTCGCATATAATTGATGTGATGCGGACGATGATGACGATGATGGTGATGAAGGTGTTGGATGATAAATCTATGAATAAAAAAATTGAATAATAATATTGGACTTTCATAATTTATCGGGAAAAAAAAATAAAAATAAAAATATATTTACTTGATGAGAAACTCCAGTAGATGAACCATACATTTGTGGTGGTGAACTATTATTATTTGTTGATTGATACAAATCACCATTTTGAATCGAAGAAGGATATTGTGTTGTTAAATGATGATGTGTTGCATAACCAGGTGACGATGTATAATTTGGTGATCCACCAGAATGGGTTGGTGAAACGGTTGATGGTTCTGTGTGCGCATCATAGGTTTTAACAAATAATTATTACTGTATATGTTAAATATAATTATGTAGTGAACAAATATAAATGGAACTTACGTGATGGGCTACCAGGATTTGGGGTCGACCAATAACTGGCAGCCGTAGAATTTTGCCAACCGGATGGATACGAAGCAAATACTGATGGTGATGCAGGTTCTAATGAAAGAAAATTTGATGACGATGATGATGATGATAATGGTTGTGCGGTTAATAATGTTGGACCTGAACCAACAAGAGAATTCGGTGAATTTTGTGATGAATTAGACGGTTGTGATGATTGTGATTGTGGTGGTGGTGGTTGTGCAATTGGCAATGACAATTGGGGTGGCGGTGGTAGTGATTGTTGAGACAATGGCAATGATAATGATGATAATGATGATGACGACGACGATGGTACTTGTAAAGATAGATTATTCTGATTCGGTGATTGTGACAGTGGTGGTGATGAACCACTACTACCTCTAGCCGAACGTGGTTGTGTTGTTGAATATGGCACCGAACGAATAGACGATCTATTCATTTGATGATTACCATAACGATCATAATTATTTAATTGTGATGGACTAGTTGGTGGATATGCATTATGTGGTATATACCATCCATATGATGAAGTATCCCTTGAATACACCGGATCTGGTCGTTCCTTTAAATAAGCAATTAAATTAATGTTATTTTTATTTTTTCTAACTTTATTAATTAGAAACAGGAAAAATGATGAATTTTATACTTTTGCGTCCAAAAATGCTTTTGCAAATGGATTATATTTAATTTTTAACGAAGTAACTTCTTCATTTTGATAGGCTGTTACGGCAATAAATTGTGTTTCTGGAAATGGATATGTAATAACGTGTCTTTGTTCGGATCCAACACGTACCAAATGTACTCTTGGCTCATATTTATGCAATGAGTTAAGCATAATCTGCTTTATGTTATTACAGGATTCAATATGTTATTAAAGGATATGAAACAAAAAAAAAGAAGCATTATCAATTTATGTATTTTTGATTAAATCATCATCATCATAGACATTTTATTTATATTATATGGAAGATGATAACAAGGGTTGTGTTGTGTTAGGGTGGGTGTGTGTGTGTGTATTAATCAAAAACTACCATATAATTTTGTAATAGTTGTTAATTTACCTGTCCGGAACCATTTGTTTTATTTGTTAATTTAACTTTAGCAAAAGAAATTGGTTCTTTCATCCAATGGGCTCCAAAATTTGGTGATTCTGGATGTACGTAAACAGGATTTGATGGTGGTGCTTCAGCTTTACCACCGGCTACCTATGTATATACACAGAAAATGTTTTATTGAATAAAAATGTAATAGAAGTAGAGAGATATTAGATGAGAAATGCATCATCGAGTGTTATCTAAAAACAAATTTGAATTAAATAAACTTATTCTAAAGCGATCAATTTTTCTCTTTGTTAAGTGGAAAAAATAATGATGTAATATACATAGAATTACATTATATTCTTTATCAGTTTCTATATATAGTTTTGCATATATCTATATGTATATATATATAATCTATATAAGTTTTATTTTTTTTATTTATTTGTTATTATATCGCATTATTGCACAAAGAAATTGTTTATGTGAAAAAATTAAAATATATATATATATATATAGATTTCTAAAATAGAAAAAGAAATATATAACGATATTTTAATTATCATATGAATCACATACATCATAATATCTAGATATATTATATGTATTATTTATTAATTAGCATATTCATTTAACTTTTAAACGAGATATGAACTGCAAAATACATAACATTTCGTTCAATAATGTGTGTGACTGACACATAGATGGCGTCCCTAGAACTAAATCAATATTTTTTTTCGCATTTGGCAACCTTTTTAGGCTTACTGTCAACATCATATGTTAATCAGATCATTTGTTTACAAGTTACAGTGCTATAAGTGACGCTATTTTTGTGTTTTAAAAAAAAATGAATTCAAAGCAATTCCGTGTGCTGATTTATCATTGTTTTTTAATGAAAAAAAATACTGTTCAATGCCAGGAATGGCTTGAAAAACATTACTCGGACTCTGCTCCATCAAAAAGAAGCATTTGTTATTGGTATGCCGAATTCAAACGTGGTCGTACAGACACCGATGACATTCCATCTACTGGAAGGCCAAATGACGCTGTTATTCCGGAAAACGTTGAAAAAACACTGAAAATCATTATGTCCAACCGTAAAGTGAAAGTGAGGGAGATTGCTGACATTCTGAAGATATCAGCAGGCAGTGTACAAACCATAATACACGAACATTTGGGTATGAAAAAGGTGTGTTCCAAATGGGTGCCGCGTTTGCTCACACCGGAGCAAAAACAACAACGAACCGATGATTCAAAGAGCTGTTTGGACATGTTTACGCGCAATAAGTCGGAGTTTTTGCGACGGTACATCACAATGGATGAAACATGGATCCACCATTTCACTCCAGAGTCAAATCGGCAGTCTGCTGAGTGGCATGCAGCCGGCGAAAGCCGCCCAAAGCGACCAAAGACGCAGCAGTTGGCTGGCAAGGTTATGGCGTCTGTATTTTGGGATGCGCATGGAATAATATTCATCGACTATCTCCAGAAGGGGCAGACCATCAACAGCGACTATTATATAGCGTTATTGGAGCGTTTGAAAGTCGAAATCGCAAAGAAACGGCCTCATATGGCGAAGAAAAAAGTGTTGTTCCACCAAGACAATGCACCGTGTCACAAATCAATGAAAACGATGGCAAAATTGAACGAATTGGGCTTTGAATTGCTTCCCCATCCACCGTATTCTCCAGATTTAGCCCCCAGCGACTACTGGCTCTTCGCAGACCTCAAAAGGATGCTCCGTGGTAAGAGATTTGGCTCAAATGATGAAGTAATCGCCGAAACTAACGCCTATTTTGAAGGCAAAGAAAAATCGTTTTACAAAGGCGGTATCGAAAGATTGGAAAAGCGTTGGAATGATTGTATCTCCCTAAAAGAGGACTATCTTGATGAATAAAAACGAATTTTGGCAAAAAAATGTGTTTTAATTAATTAGTCACACACATTATTGAACGAAGTGTTAATTTACATATATTATAAAACTCTATTATTAATAAAAAATTATAAAAAACGCGCATTAAAAACGAACATTTTTCTTCTTCTTTAATATTCCACTAAATAAATATATATTTTTTATATAACAATAATATTAAATTAACAAAATTCATTATATTCATTTCATTACGATTATGAAAATTATTATTGTGTTTATTTATTTTATTATTGATCTATTTTGTTTATGTTATGAATGTGAAATATATGAATATAAAAAAATCGGAAAAAATCATTATTGAAACTGAAAAAACTTACCCATTCACCATTAACATATTTCCATCGATGATTATCAATTTGTACAAAATCTAATAAAACCGTATACATTGCAGCCGGATCTAATCCATTTGCAGTCACCTTTACAACCGGAAACATTCTCCTATAATAATTGAATACAATAATTATATTAAAAAAATTATTATATAAAAGCGCTATATTATTTATAAATAAATAATTTGTTTTATTAAATGACATCGGAAATTTTATGTTTTACGAATATAGATTTTATTTGTTTACGAGGTCAGGTAACCAAAAATGAGCTTTATTAATTGTTTAAGATATGATATATACTATATTCTATTTTATTCAAAAGTACTTCTGTAGGATTTGATGAAGGAAACTTTGGATAACTTTCTATAGGAAATTTTTATTAATTTGCTTAGGGAAATTCTGTAAAATTTCCTTAACTAAATTTTGTATAATTTTCTTGGGAGAGTAAGGAAGGATGAAGTGTGGCAAATGGCCGGAAAGAAAGTGGAGGTGGTGGGCAGATATAAATATCTTGGGGTTGAAATGACGGATGGAGGATCATGGAGGAATCATTTGAAAAATAAAGCATTGGAAGCGAAGGCGGGTATGATGCAGGTGTGGGGTGGTGTGTTGAACCGGGCGGATGTTGGCGTAGAGGCGAAGTTAAAAGTAATGGATGGTGTGGTTAGGAGTGTGCTAAGTTATGGGTGTCAGGTATTGGGAGTGAGGAGGTATGAGGAGGTGGATGGGTTTGAACGTTATGTAATTAAGAAAATGATGTGGCTGAATAAGACGCGTAGGGAGTGTATTTTGTATTTGGAATTGGGGAGGGTGCCAATGTGGGTGTATTGTTTCAGGCTGCACGTTAGGTGGGTAATTGGAATGTTGGGTAAAGGCGAGACGTGGTTGGTGAGGAAGATTTTATGGGAAATGGTGGAAAAAAATGTGGGATGGATAAGTGAGTGGAAAAAGAAAGTGGGGGAAATGGAATGGAATTGGGAGTCAAGAGATATGGAGTATTGGAGATTAAGAGCGGAGGTGTTAGTAAGACCGGTGGAAGATGAGTGTGTAAAGGCGTTGAGAATGTAGGGAAGGAGACAGAAGAACGAGGATTGGGTGTATCCGGAGTTACAATGGGGGGTGGTAATGCAGGAATATTTTAGGAGTAATTTGAAGTTTGAGGGGATGAGAATGATAATGCGGGTGAGGGGAGATGTAATGGGATTAAATGCAAAAGGATGGGGTAGTGAAGAAAAGGAGGTAATATGGGTGTAAGGGAAACGGAGTGGCATTTTGTAGGGAAGTGTCCGGTTTTAGGCGGGGTTAGGTGGAAATGGTTGGGAGTAAGAATATTGTCAAGGAATGGAGTGAAGGAGTTGTTATCGGGAAAGAGGATAGGAGAAAATGGAGAAGTGTGGCGGTGGAAATTGGTGGCAGGGTTTTTGTTGGAAATGGAGAGGTCCAGGGAGAGTTTGGTACGGGAGTATAACGGGTAGGGCAAGGCGAGAAAGGAGGGAAAAAAACAGAGGGTGATGGATAGAGGATATGTGGAAGGTACTCGGGGCTACGATCGGGTGATCGGGCCCTTACCTTTATTTGTTTATTTGATTTTGATTTATGTTATTGTGTGTATGTTTTGGGGTTTTTTTTGTAATTTTTTTGGATTGTAATAGAGATTGTAATTAATTAAAAAAATAAAAAATAAATGAATTTATAAAAAAAAAAATAATTTCCTTAACTATGTTATAATTTTCTTCAGTAAATTTTGTATAATGCTTAAACGAAATTCTGTATAATTTATTGAAGGAAATTTTATATTATTTAATTTAATTAGGGGCCTTGGTACATATATAGATGCGAACGAATGATCAGAATGAATTTATTTATCCATTTTTCTAATTAATTGGGTTATTATATTACAAAATAATAACACAAAATGTTAAAAAAATAACTTTTTTAAAGTATTTAATCATTAATTTTGTATATACCATAAATTATTATATTTCTAAAAAAATGCAATTAAATAATCGTTTCATTCGGTCAGAAAAAAATTAAAGCCCACAAATTTGATTCTGTAGAACCTATTTTAGTTTTGGTACGAATAAGCGAGACGGTTCATTACATCCATGGGTCACCGCATCCACGGATTCCACAAGGTTTTGGTTTTTGTACGCAATAATACTAATTTGTTAATAAAGGACGGGGGAACGTTTTTTCTTGAAGGATAATGGAAAAGAAGTATAAGCATCTTAAAAAAATTAATTAATTAAATATTTAAAGCCTAAAATCGAAAAAATGCGATGAAATTATTTAAAATATAGTATAAATTTTGGCGTTTATCATATAAAAGTGTGGAAAATGTCGATAAAAGTATGGAATCCGTGTACGTCGATGTGGAATGTGTGTATGTGGTGAACCGTACTCCGAATAAGTTTTTCGTTCGTGATTAACCTCACATATTCGCATAACCATCTATAAATAAACAACAAATAAATGCACCGAAAAGAGAATCCATATGTGAACACGAAAACGAAAAAATGCAGTGGATATTATTCTGATCATTCGTTCGTATCTATATGTGCCAAGGCCCTAAGGCAATTCTGTATAATTTACTGAAGGAAATTTTGTGTAATTTTCTTATGTAATTTTGCAGAAGAAATGCAGATTGAATAAAAGTAAATTAAGATCAATTCAGAAAGTTGAGAGAAAAACACACCGAAGAAAAATATGATGAATATAATGAAACTAAAAGGAAATATGTGATGGAAGTAAATAAAGCGAAAAAACAAAATCAAAGAATGATAATAGAGAAATTATCAAACATAAGAAATAATAATATAATGTTTTGGAGTACAATAAACAGCTTTAAAATTAGACCGATACCAATCAATACTATAACCATAAGCAGGGATGGTATGATCATTTAAACAATATATACCCAAGATGCAGCACAATATTAGAAGAGATATTTTATGTAATGGACCCTATATTGGACGTAGATATTACAAACAATGAAATTGGAAATACGATGAGAAAATTAAAAAATTAAAAATCCACTTGGCCAAACGATGGGATATCAAACTAATATTTTAAAATATTACCAGTTAATAAAAAAATTAATCATATAGGAACTATATAACAAAATATTACAGAGCATCACTAAATATAAAGAAATGACAAAAGTCAGAATTGCAATGATCTACCAAAATGGAGATGAACGGTATATTGAAGTTATTTAATCTGATTATTATGACAAATAGACTAAATCACTGGACTGAAACGCACAACATTTTGCCGGAGAATCAAATGGATTTAAGGTAAACAGAGTAAGCATAGTAGCAGAACATATTAATACAGAAGGTGTAAGCGTTACAAATGGTATAAAATACAAGAAGATCCAATGAACCCAATTCTATTTAATTTATATACCGCGGATTTGGAAAAATACGTAAGAAGTAAAGGATGCAAAGGAATTAAAATAAGTGATACAAAAGATATATTAATGCTAGCATATGCTGAGACGACGTAGTATAATTTGCCAAATCACCCAGGGATCTAGAAGATAAAATAATGGCAATAGAACAATATTGTTTAACCAATGAATTAACAATTAATGTACAAAAAACAAAAATTAGTATGATAATACAAAGTGGCCGGATGCAAAATTATACAAAAAATATAGAATAAGGAAATAGAAATAGTGAATGAATTCACGTACCTATTGGAAAAACCAAATACAGAACAGAAGTCTTCAAAAAATAGGTAGAAAGGAGAATTGCTAACGCTAAAATGGCCGCTGGATGGATAAATAATCTACTTGTAAGTAATAAAATAATGAAATGGGTAACGAGAACGCTGTTATACAACACAATGGTACATATGGAGCATTGATATGGGATGTACAATGGCCGGACGAGACTAAAACGATGTAGATGGAATTTGTTAAAACACTTTTGCAACAACAAACCGAAATGTGCGATTGGAATGTGGGAGAACACCAATAAGCTTTGAGATTAGAGAGTGGGAGTACACCAATGAGATTAGAGATAATTAACAAGGTTTTAAAATATTTAATAAAAATTTAAAAAATGGACGAGGATAGATATATTAAAATTTGCCATAGGGCATTAGAAAGGGAGAAAAATAATGAAAACAGCAATAATTCGTTAGCAAAGGTTAAAAAATGTATATATCCAAGTGAACTTACGTATCTGTGAAATAACGACCTCTTATATGAAAGTGAGGAGTATAAAGAAATTATAAAATTCCATACTGAAACACTAAGAAATAATGATAAAGAAAGAAAAGAAAACGGCGAATCAACAATTTGGTATACAAGAAACTAACAAACATCGGCACCAGCAATACATTTAAGTGGTGGAACTTCTGTAGGTTTTGGTGTAGGAAATTTTGTATAATTTGCCTAAGGAAATTCTATATTCTTTTCCTTAACTAAACTTGAAAAATAAGGTTATGGAGGCAAAGGCTGGGGTGAGTAAGGTATGGGGCGGGTAATGAGCAGGTCTGATGTGTGTGTGAATGCAAAACTAAAAGTGTTGGATAGTGTATTTAGGAGTATAGTGAGCTATGGGTGTCAGGTATGGGGTGTGAATAGGTATGAGGAAGTGGAGCGGTTTGAACGGTATGTTTTAAAGAGAATGTTGTGGCTACATAGAACGAGTAGAGAATGCGTGATTTATTTGGAACTGGGAAGATTACCGATGTGGGTGTTTTGCTTTAGATTGCATGTAAGATATATAAGCAGTATGTTGGGAAAAGGTGAGACACGGTTGGTGAGACACGGCGCGAAAGCTTTTATGGGAAATGGTGAGAAAGAATGTTGTATGGGATGAGGTGTGAAGTGTAGGGTAGCAGAATGAGAAATGGAATGGGATTGGGAATCAAGGGATATAGAATATTGGAGAGAGAGTGCGGAAAGATTGATAATAAAGGTAGAAGAACGATGTATGAATGAGTTGGTCAGGGAAGGACGAAGGCAGAAGTATGATTGGGTTTATCGGGAGTTAGAATAGGGAAATGGAATGCGAGAATATATGAGAGTGAATCTGGTGTTTCATGAGATAAGGGTTAAATTGCGTGCTAGGGGAGATGCTATGGGACTGAATGCAAAGATATAGAGATGCGATGGTTAGGGAGTTTAATTGGTAAGGGAGGTAATTGTGGGTAGAAATGGAGGGATTATAGGTGTTATTTGTGGGCGTTGGGAAAAACTGGACTCGGGGCTACGGTCGAAGGACCATGCTGCTAGGTCGAGTTCATATAGTTTTAATTTTGTTTTTATTTTTTTTTGTATGTTTCTTTGGGTTTTTATTGTTAAAATATTAATGTAAAATGTAAATGTAAAAAAAAAAAAAAAATGAAATTTTTATTAATTTACTGAAGGCTATTCTGTATAATTTTTTTGAGATAATTCTGGGTAATTTACCTGAAGGAAATTCTGTGTAGTTTTCCGTAGGAAATTTTATATAATTTATTGATGGAAATTTTGCATAATTTACTGAAGGAAACTTCCTACACTACACATCGTAAATTATGCAAAATTTACTAAAGGAAATTTTGTATGATTTACGGAGGGAAATTCTTTACTATTTACCGAAGGAAATTTTATATACTTTGTATATACATGTAATTATGTTTAATTTACTGAAGGACGTTTTGTATAATTTGCTTAATTTTCTGTTGGAAATTTTCTAAATTTTCCAAAGCAATTTTGTATAATTTACTGAAGGAAATTCTGTTAGATTTTCTAAAAGAAATTTATAGGATATTTTAAAGAAAATTCTCTGTAATTTTACTGAAAGAAACTCTGTATGCTTTTTTAAGGTAAAATGCTTTACCATATTTTTGTTAACAGTTCTTTCTAATCTTCTAAGGGTAATTCTGCCTAATTTACTTGAGGATTTTCAGGAAATTCTATATAATTTATTTAAAAAACTGAAGGAAATTTTGTATAATTTTCTATATGAATTTTTTTTATAACTTACTGAAGGAAAGTTTATATAATTTCCAAGAAGAAGTTCTGTAAAATTTCCTAGATGAAGTTCTGTATACTTTTGTGTAGGAAATTCTGTAAAATTTGCGCTTAAGTAAATTCGGTATAACTTCCTTAAGTAAATTCGGTATAATCAACGGTTACGAACTTACTTGAATTCTCTACATACTGCTTTGAATATTTTAAATCTGGTGTTCAAGTGGATTGCATCTTCACTGAATTCAGTAAGGCGTTTGACAAGCTTTCGCATGGCCTTCTTCTGTTAAAATTGAAAAAAATGGGCTTTGGTGATACATTTGTTAAGTGGATTTGTTCATATTTAAGTAATCGTTTGGGTGAGGTGCTTTATGAGGGGTTTTTATCTAAACCAATTATTGCTTCTTCCGGTGTTCCTCAGGGTAGTCACCTGGGACCTATTTTATTTGTGATTTTTATTAATGACTTCCCAACTGTTTTTTAGTATTCTAAATGTAGGTTATATGCGGATGATGTGAAAATTTATAAGTCTGTTGTTACTCGGGACGACTGTCACGCACTTCAGTCTGATTTTTGTGCTTTTTACGATTGGTGTTGTCGTAATTTTATGTTCTTAAATATTGACAAGTGTAAGGTCATACATTTTACGCGTAAACGTACACCCTTACTTTATTCATACCATTTACTTGGTAATTTTTTAAATACCTTGGACAAGACCCTAGATTTGGGTGTTTATCTTGATGTTAAATTGACTTTTAAATTTCATATTGATTATGTGATAAGTAGGTCTAATTCGGTATTGGGATTCATTATTCGCACCGCTAGGGAATTTACGGATCCGTATTGTCTCCTGGCATTATTTTATGCTCTTGTTCGTTCCATTTTGGAATATGCATGTCCAGTGTGGTCTCCTTATTATTCTAATGCAATAGGTAGATTAGAATCAATCCAAAGAAGATTCCTTAGATTCGCTCTAAGGTCTCTTCCTTAGTCCGATTCAAATGCTTTACCTTGTTATACTAATAGATTGGCACTCTTTAACATGCCTACGCTTGAACAGCATAGACAGTTTATTGGCTTATCTTTTACTTGTGGATTCATTAATAATACGGTCGACTGTACAGTATTGTTGCATAAACTTAATTTTAAAATAAACTTTCGGTGTCTAAGATCAATTGAATTCTTTAAAATTGATGGCCATCATACCAATTACTGCCGTTTTAATCCCCTTGATGTCTTACTTTCATCTTAGCGTGATTTTTTAATTAATAATAACGTAAATCCCAATGAATTTAAATTAATATTTTATTGTAATTCTAACTAACATTCATACTTTCGGCTTCCATTGCATTGTACATTATTGCATTTTATATATTTTTGTTTTTGTATCATTAGTATTTAATGGTTTTTGAAATAAATAAATAATTTCCTTAAGTAAATTCGATATAATTTCCTGAAGTAAATTTTGTATAATTTTATTAAGTAAATTATGTATAAATTTCCTAAATAAATAATTTCCTAGAGGACGTTCTATATATTTTTGTTTTCTTTTACAAAATATTTTGTTTTAGAAAATCCTATTGAATTATTTTGTGATCAAACGAATGGGTGAGAACAAACTGGAAACGAGAAAATACACAGTTATAAATGCAAGAAATTTTTAATTATTCAGAACATTTATTCATTATTTCTAAATCAAATATTAGTAGACCGCAATAAAACAAATAATAATAATTATTATTATAAATGAAAGCAATTATATATGGATTTAAATATATAAAAGAAAATTATATGAATATTTTTTAATGTTTACTTTCTCATCGTATTGTGTATTGATACGTGATGATGATGCGGTACACATTTATTATTATTATATTCAGTATATATAAATTATTATTGTATAATCGCACTTTTAAAAAGGTTATTTTTTTTCTTCGTTTAATAATTTTAATAAAAAAAAAACAATAGTAAAAATGTGCATATATAGTAAAATAATATTAAAAATCCTGTTTTAATAATTTTTCCATATTACTATATAAATAAATATACAAATATATGTGAAGTGTAAAGTTTTCAAAAATTAAATCATTCTCATTTTTATATACAAATACAACTAATAATAATAATAATAATAATATAAATATAGCAGTATATAAATATATAATTATGTGTGAAAATTTGAAAAATTTGTGAAAAATATTTCTATTTAATTATTTTATATATATATATTTAAATGAACGATGAAGATGTATATTTATATATGATCATCAGCGCGATATGATACGAACGAATTGTTCATAAAAAAAATCTATATATAACTATTATATTTATATAGTCACGTTTCACAAATGCAAAAGCTTCTTGTAAAAAAAATAAAATAAAAAAATAAAATAAAACAATAAATAAATATAAATTACATTATTTATTTAATTAATAATTACAACATAGATATATATATATATATATATAGATAAATATATAGTAAAACTTTCGTGCGATCATTTATATATATTCGATGTGTGAATTATATCAGTTTTAATTATAATTATAATTATTTATGTGTGTGGTTACGTCTTTAAAACCAAAAACAAAAATCTTATAAAAATCATCATAATATTTTCTTCTTAAGAAATTTATTTATTTTATATTTAGTAAATATAAAAAATAAAAATTTATCCTAAAAATCAAACATTTATTTATCTATATCAATATATATTATATAAATAAATAATTTTTGTTTAATTTTTGAAAATTATTTGGAATTAAAAAACAAATAAAAAAAATATTAATAATCGTTTTGTTTTTTTTTTTTGCTTTGTTTTTGGGAAATTTTAATTCAACCAAGACGCAGTTATAATAAATATAGTATAAAAACAGTTTTATACAAAGAAAATTATAATTGGAAAAAAATAAAACAATTATTTGCAATTTAATATATTAATAATTATTAAAAAATATTTTTTTTTTTTAACTATAAATGGTTTTACCAATTAATATTTTAATTTTATATTGTCAAATAAATAAAATTTCGGTATATTATTTTATTGACGTTCTTTTTAGATACATCAATTGGGAAATTTTAATGAAAATCATCAGGGGTTTTTATTTCAAATCATTATACGATCAAAATTCTATTTAAAAGTATTGTAATAAAATTACCAAAATATTAAATTGTCTATCATCATTATTATATTAGGTTGTCGAAAAAGTATTGGTAATTTTTACAAATAGTTGTCATTATAATTGAATATTTCTTTAGTCATTTAAAAAATTTTATTAGTCATTTAAAAGTTGTAGTGCATTAAAGATGAGCGAAATTAGTGAAAAAATTCGATACATTTTACAATTTTATTATGAAAAAGGTGAAAATGCAACGCAGGCACATGAACAAATTTGTGCAGTTTACGGTGAAGGAACTTTATCAAAATTAACAGCCTACAGATGGTTTGCTCGATTTCGTTCCGGTAATTTTGATGTCAAAGATGCACCTCGTTCTGGTCGACCAATCACTGAAAAAGTCGATGAAATCATATCAAAAATTGAAGAAAATCGACACGTAAGCAGTCATGATATCGCTAAAGAACTAAACATCCATCACCAAACAGTTTTAAACCATTTGACAAAGGCTGGATACAAGAAAAAGCTCGATGTTTGGGTACCACATGAATTAACACAAAACAATTAAATGAACCGAATTTCCATTTGCGAAACGCTGTTTAAAAGGAACGAAATCGAGTCATTTTTAAAGCGAATGATTACAGGTGATGAAAAATGGATCACATACGATAATAATGTACGAAAAAGATCGTGGTCCAAGAATGGTGAAGCTCCTAAAACAGTAGCAAAACCTGGATTAACACCAAGAAAGGTAATGCTGTCTGTTTGGTGGGATTGGAAAGGAATTGTTCATTATGAATTACTAGCACCCGGTCAAACCATTGATTTCGATCTCTATTGTCAACAATTAATAAGATTGAAGCACGAGATTAAAAAAAAACGTCCAGAATTAATCAATCGAAAGGGTGTTGTGTTCCATCATGACAACGCCAGACCACACACATCTTTGATGACTCGGCAGAAACTGAGAGAGTTTGGCTGGGAAGTTTTAATGCATCCACCATATAGCCCGGACCTTGCACCTTCAGATTATCATTTGTTCCGGTCTCTGCAGAACTCCCTTAATGGTTTAAAATTAAATTCCGCAGCGGACTGCAAAATGCACTTGGATCAGTTTTTTGCCCAGAAAACGCAGAAGTTCTACAGTGATAGGTTAATGTCTTTACCAGAAAAATGGCAGAGGGTCATCGATCAAAACGGCGCATATTTGGTTTAATAAAGTTCATTTGAAATATATAAAAAAATCGTATGAATTTTGTAAAAAAAATTACCAATACTTTTTAGACCACCTAATATTATACATCCTATTATTTTTTTTTTATGGTTAACATTTTATAGAAATAATATATTTTTATTTTAAGTGAAATATTCCGATCTGCCGTTGTTAATAAATTAATCGGTAATTTATTTGTTGTTGTTTGTTTTAAGTCAATACCAAAAAAGGATTAAAATATGAATAAAAAGAATTGTTGTTGTTCCTTAATGGATTTTACCATTCAGATGTCATTTAAATATGCTGTATATATCATAAAATTATAGATTAACATTTTCGCAGATTAACAATTGTTGAAGGACGTTATTGATAATGTTAAATGTTAAGGAGGTTAATGATAATGGTAAACAATCAAAGCAAAGGAAGAATAAACAATGCAAAATAAATGATTAAAAAAAAAATATTTTAAGAGTATGAGTACAAGTTGTGGTGTGGGAATAAAAGAAGGGAACATGTGGGTGAGATGATAAGGAAGTTAAATGAATGTGGTAAGTGGAGTGAGTTTTGGAGGTTGGTGGGGACATTTAGAAAAAAAAGAAAGACGGAGGAGCAGGAGCAGGGGTTATTAGAGAGGGGAGTGGATACCGTATTTTAGGGGCTAAAAAAATGGTATGCATAGGACCTGCCAAATGAGTTATGTGGAGCCTAATGTAAGCAATAAGTGAGTGGATAGGTATTTTGGAATGTTAGTGTTAAGTAAACCGGGGAACGAAGAAAGCGGCAGGTGGAGATATTTGAGGGCATTTGGTGAGGAGGCAAGGAGCTAGATGGTGAATGGTATATATGAGCTGTGGAATGGTAGTGAGAGGTTGGACGTTAGGTATAGAAGAGCGGTGGTATATCTTTTGTATAAAAGAGGGGATAGGCAGAATGTGGAAAATTATAGGGGAATAGCATTTCTAAACGCAATGCGTAGAAGGTGGTGGCAGTGGTAACGAATGTGAGATTGGTAGAGTGGATAGAGGAAGAAAATATGTTAAATGAGTGTCAGTCAAGGTTTAGGAGGGGATATTCAGCA
Organism: Dilophus febrilis; assembly: GCA_958336335.1. Taxonomy (NCBI): domain Eukaryota; kingdom Metazoa; phylum Arthropoda; class Insecta; order Diptera; family Bibionidae; genus Dilophus; species Dilophus febrilis. The sequence continues at coordinate 19,907,554 of OY284472.1, forward strand.
ATTGGACCATATACTACTGTATAAAAATATGACCAGGAATTTTCAATTTAAGTTTTGAGGGGTTTTCGATAGGGACAAATCTTGTTATTTTTAAGTTGGTAGGACTGTCACTGACCTCTAGGCCAAATTTCACTGTAATATATTCATTAGTTCAGCGGTGACGCTCATTTTCGTAAACATCGAAAAGTGATTTTTTCGATTTTTACCCGGTTCCGAAAATATTCAACAAAGAATTTCGATTAAATTTCGTGTTCGGAATGAATCTGGGGGTGGAGTTGACAGATGATGGATCGTGGAGTAGTCACCTGAAGAATAAGGTGTTAGAGGCAAAGGAGGGTGTGAGTCAGGTATGTAAGGGTATATTAACAAGGGCAGGTATTGGGATGGAGCAGAAATTAAGGGTGATGGATGGGGTAATTCGGAGTATTGTGAGCTATGATTTATCAGGTATGCGGTGTGAAGAAGTATGAGGAGGTAGATAGAGCTACGTTCTGCAGAAAATGATGTAGATTAATATGGCGAGTAGTGGGTGCGTTTTATATTATATTTGGAATTGGGAAGGGTGCCGATGGGGCCGATATTGTTTTAAGTTGCACGTGAAATATATAATTGGAATGTTAGGTAAAGGAGAGATTGGCGAGAAAGGTTTTTTGGGAAATGGTGAAAAGAATATGGGATGGATAACGGAATGGAAGAAGAAGAAGATAGTTGAATGTGAAATGAAATGGAATTGAGAGTCAAGGTATATGGAACATTGGAGATTGAGAGCGGAGGTATTGGTAAGAAAAGTAGAAGAAAATTATGTGAAGGAGATGGTAATAAAGGAGGGAAAGATATAGAAGAAGGATGGCGTGTATTCGGAGTTCCAATGGGGTGGGGGAATGCAGGAATATTTTAAGGGGAATTTGAAGTTTTATTAGATGAAAGTGAGGTGAGATGTAATAGGGCTAAATGCAAGGGGATGGGGTTGTGAAGGAAGGAGGACATGTAACTTGTGCCATATGAGAGTAAGGAAACAGGGTAGCGTTTTATAGGGAAGTGTCCGGTTCTGGGGGAGGTGAGTCATAAATGATTAGGAATAAGGAATTTCATTAGAGAAGGCGTGAAGGACCTATTTTCTGGATGAGGATGAGGGGAAATTACAACGGGGGGAGTGGATGGAAAAGTTTCGCTGGGTTAGTATTGGAAATGGAGAGATACAGGGAATGTCTGGTAAGAGAATAGAATGCGGTTAGAGGAAGTAAGGAGAGAATGGGAGACGGGAGTTGTGTTGGTGGTATGAGTGGTCGGTGATTTTGGACTACAGCAGGGCAACGGTAAATCGGGTTCAATTTGTATAATCTGTATATTTTAATTTTTGTAAAAATTGATTTATTTTTTGTTTAGCAAAAAAAGATAAAAGAATAAAATTAAATAAATGAATTAGATTATTAAAAAAAAATAAAAAATACTAACCTTCCATTTTTTGTTACTATCATTTCATTCGTTAAATTTTGAAATCTCATCCATAAATCACGATCGTCTAATGTAACATTAAAGTTTCGTTCAATATCCGGACTACGATTTTGTAAATTCGAATTATTATTATTATTATTAATTTGATTATTATTTTGCATATTTTGATGAAGTCCTAAATTTCCATTTGTCGTAGAAATTGGTTCAACTGTTGTTAAAATATGAGTTGCCATATTTTCTATATATATATATATATATAATACGTTTTAATGGTAATGATGATTGTATTTATTATACCCGCATTATTATTATATTCATTTGTCATTGTTGTTAAATATGATTTTGTATATAATTACGGCATTGCAAACATAAATAAAAAAATAAAATAAAAAAATAAAAATCTATATAAATTATATTTACTTAAAAAAAAAAGAATAAATTTATTTATTATTGTTAAAATAATATATATTTTGTGATCTTTTTAAAAAATTAAATACAAATATCTTCTCATCATACCAATAGCAGAATATAATTAAATATAAATAGATATAAATATAATAAATAAATGGATGGCGATGCTTCATTTTATTTTTTATTCTATTTACATTGGCGGCATTTTAGATAAAAAAAAATAAAATAAATATAAAGATTTACATTAGAATGAGTTCATTGAATATTAATAGAAAAATTAAAAAAAAAACTTGAAAAATATAACTTGAAAAATATAACTTGAAAAATAAAACGAAACATGAAGTTTCAAAAACGGTTGTATTTTTTTTTTTTCATTTTAATAATTATTTGTTATACGTGTTTAAACATAATATTTTCTAAAAAAATAAAATTATTTTATTTTATATTTTATTACGATATATAAATAGATAACAGATAGATCGAATGTCCAGTCCACGTTAACGAATATTTCATCATACGTTTTAATTACACTTTTGAAAAGTTTAATTTTTTATTTCAAATATTATTAAAATTTATTAAAAATCATATCGCATTTTTTTTAATAATATTTACCGTTTGCTTCTATTATTATAACCATGTTAAATTATTAAATTTTAATATTATACAGGGTGTCCCAGTACAGGGTGCTAACCAGGAAACAGGCAGGTTATACACCTCATTTACAACCAAAAAATGTATGCCGACCCCATGTCTATCTCGCTTGGTTTTCGAGCTAGCCCGAAAAAACGATTTTGTTGAAGTTCAAGGTAGTATGTGAATGTTATTTACCATATCTCAGCAACCACTTATCGGAATCTAAAAATTATAACCTTTTTGGATAAGTATTTTAACTATCTTTAACTCTTTCTAATAAGATAAATATCGGCGACAACCCGTTTTCATGCTATAGCTGGTCAAACACAAGAAACGTTCACGGTTTTAAACATTAATGCTATTTTGCAAGCCTAGAACTCTATGACTTTTATGTTAATCAGCTGTCGGTTATTAGAAAAACTTCTTTGATGTTTAAGCTTTAATTTGATGTACCAACTTTTAAAATATGTCAACGCGTTCTAGAGATATAAAGAAAATAGTATTGAAATATGACGAAAATAATGCAAATTTTTCAAAAATTTAAAACATATTTATTACATTGCAAAGTTCAATGTTCTGTTGCTGTCGACTTATCTAGGTAACGTAAGTTCAAGGACTTGCAATTAATTGAATGGTTGCTTAGAAATAAAAAACAGTTAATTTTTTACCGTCATAAATTGATTCAATTCTGTTCTTCCTTATGCTGCATCTCTTCAGAATTTGTACGTTACATTGCTTATCCTTTAGTTTTATTTAATATACATTAGAAAATTAAGTTTGATTTATAAAGAATAATTTGAAAATGTGAAATGGTGAAAACTATGAGTACTTTATTTAAATTTTTGTTACACTTTTCACTTTTTTGTGAAACAAAAATTTAAATAAAGTACTCATAGTTCATACCAGGGAAGATTTAATGAATGGAATTAACAATGCGTTTGAGATTTAAAAAAATAATTCGAATCAAATTCGATCGGCTACTAAGCCAGTATTAAAACGGTGTCGAATGTGTCGATCGCACCATTTTGAACAATTTTTGTAGTAAAGATTTAAAATTAATTTAATAAATATGTTTTAAATTTTTGAAAAATTTGCATTATTTTCGTCATATTTTAATGCTATTTTCTTTATATCTCTAGAACGCGTTGACATATTTTGAAAGTTTGTACATCAAATTAAAGCTATAACAACAAAGAAGTTTCTCTAATAACCGACAGCTGATAAACATAAAAGTCCTAGAGTTCTAGGCTTGAAAAAAAAAAACTTATTTGAGCCCGTGAAAATTTCTTGTGTTTGACCAGCTATAGCATGAAAACCGGTTGTCGCCGATGTTTATGTTACTAGAAAGAGTTAAAGATCGTTAAAACACCTTTCCAATAAGCTTATTAGATTCCGATAAGTGGTTACTGAGATATGGTAAATAACATTCACATACTACCTTGAACTTCAACAAAATCGTTTTTTCGGGCTAGCTCGAAACGCAAGCGAGATAGACATGGGGTCGGCATACATTTTTTTATTGTAAATGAGGTGTATAACCTGCCTGTTTCCTGGTTGGCACCCTGTACTGGGACACCCTGTATATTTAATAATAATTGATTATATATATAAAAGTTTATTACATTAAAATAAATTATTAATTTTTAATAAATTTTTTTTGTATCTTTATAATATAAAAATAAACCCTTTACTATATATTAATTAATTATATATATTAATTAGATAAAATATATATTTAAACATTTTTTGATATTCAAGAAAAGATATTAAATTTAAATACTATTTTGCTGAAATTTTTATAGAAATTAAATTGAATTAAATCTCACACACATAATCTAAATATATATAATGAATTAAATTAATGCTGACATTTTTTCATCGATGTTCTACAACGGTGTGGTGAAGTCCCATACAATTTGTTGTTATTACAATAACAAGAAAAAAAGAAAATCGATGAAAAAATGTCAGCATTAATTTAATTCATTATATATATTTAGATTATGTGTGTGAGATTTAATTCAATTTAATTTCTATATAATTGAATTTTATTACAATTGGCTTCTTTTTAAACAGTTTCGGTTTCAACAGTAAATATTCATAGTTTTAAATGAATGATGTATACATATAGGTGCGTAGTGCAGTACTATTTAATGATGAACTGGCAAACAGATTCCCAGCAAACATATAATCAACAAGTCTATAAGTTAGAAGTCTAACAGTGCGTCCACGATCAAAAAATAAAAATAGAAAATTTTTGCGGTTCACGATCAAAACATAACTTCAATACATATGTTACTTCCCATATGCATTAATATTAATTTGTTTATTTAACTTTTAACAACAATATTAATACCAAGAAACACCAAGAAAACCAACAAGAAATATATTATATATAATTGATAAAAGAAAAAATATAAAATTAAGGTAAATTGATGATGCGAAACAAAAACCAACAAAAACAAAAAATGGCTGACTCAATACATATTCCCGGCTCGAATGTACTAAAGTTAAAAGTTTGCAAACTTTTCTATTTTTATTCTTATGTTTTTTGATCGTGCACGTCTCATATGATTTGTATGTATTTAACTTCACCTTATTTTTATTTTTTGATCGTGAACCCTAGGTAATAAACTATAACGGACATCAACGCACAACAACAGAATTATGAAATACATGTAAATCAATGGAAGTGGGGTTTAAGAACGGCGGTGTACGTCCATAAAAAAAAATTGGTGAAAGTACGACCGTAATTAGAAGATTTATTTCATAAAATGGTGCCGATTATTCTAAAAATTCTGTTGTTGATAAAAAAAACAAATATTTTCAAATTATTTTACTGATTATTTTACTGATTTACGAAAGATAAATTAAAATGTAAACATTGTTATTTTTTCATAAACAACAGATTTTTTTTGTGAGTAAATCAACGCCGATCATAGAAACCACTTTGCGGTGATATTCTGTCTGACAGTGTCTGTTGCAGTGCGTCCCCAAGTGTTAAAAAACGAGTCTAAACATTATATGAACTCCAATAAAACAAAATCCGAAGAGAGTGATTCGTATCTAAACGCATGAAATGAAATGAAGCAACCATATTTTACCGTTCCACCCAAAACTCGACGTCTGATATGCTTGGCCTTTATTCTCGGGACTTTCCGTCATCGAATACTGCACCTCTTGAATCAGAAGTAACATCAAGCGTTGCATATCTTCGAGACCAATTTACAAATTTAAATATTTATAATGTAATTATCGAGGAGTACAATAGTTCCCATGGATCTCAGTACACGGTGGGTTATAACTGCACCAACGGTTTTAGACGATAGACGGTGCGGATTTAGATCGTAGGACGTTAGATTCGGTAACGTAGCTCTCACACTCTGTCCGTAAAACGGATTTCCTCACCGTGTCGAAAAGATGGAAGTTAGCTACCACTTATTTTCTTATTGTGATAGCAACACAAAAATTTTATCTATTTTTGGTTGCATTGTCTTGAAACTAGATTTCAAAATTTTTTTTTTATTCAGGTTCTTTGTGAAGTTTTTTTTTTTTATCTAGTGATATAAATGAAAAAGATTTGTTTTCTAATCTTAAAAAAATTATTTTATCATAATAGATAAATAAACAGACAAAATCAAAATAGAATTTTTATTTTTAAAAAAAGTTTTTTTTATAATTTTTATTGGTTTTTTAATAAGTTTTTATTGTCGATCTAAACTCATAGAAAACTAGTTTTTTTTTTAAATCGTTTTCAAAAAAATCTGGTTTTTTTGTACGGTCTAAATTCACTTATAGTTACGAAACGAAAAAAGGTTTACTGCATACGTATAAAAAAAATGGATTACTCCTTACTCCATCACAAATTGATAGAGTAGATTTAGGTACTCTGTTATGATAACCGAGTCGGTAAAGTTCGAGGTGCTCTGAAAAAAATTCCCCATGAAACACGCAAACGTCAATATAAAATACATTGATTTAAATGATCGTGGTCGTGGGTTCTCTGAAAATGTGTTGGCGCGTTTCATGTTCAGAGACCCAACGGTAATTTAAATTAATGTATTTTATATTGACGTTTACGTGTTTCAAGGGCAATTTTTTTTCACTTTTTTTAACCCTGAACTTTATTGACCCAAAAAAATTAAATTTTGACAGCACCGGCGTAGTTATGAATGAAAAAAAAACAAAAATTTCAAATAACCGAGTTAGTTAACGTAACAGAATTACGAAAAAAACACGCCATTACAGAACTCTACGAAGGAACATAAATAATTATGACTGCGATAGTTTCCCACTTTGAAAATTAAATCATAAATATAAATATAAATTCATCGATAACGAAATATGGAAATGAAAAATTATTTGTTAATCTTAACGCATATAGCGAGGTTGCTATTGTTTTATTTAATTTATTGTGCAACGCGGGTCTTACTTTCCTCCATATTTCTAAAGGTCTGTTTAACAAATAGAATTAAAAGAGACTAGAATGATCGTGAGAGGAAAAATGATAAGCCTCCATAAAAATGTATAGATGTATTGGTTTGATAAATATCTCTCAAATTTTCTTAAAATGGCGATCGAAAATGCCAAATAAATCTCATAATTTTTTTTTAATAAAAAAAAAAAATTACAAAAACAAAAAAAAAACGTAAACAAACAAAGTTATTGTGAAAAAGAAATTAAAATTAAATTTCAATATTATATTGTTCGTTAAAATTGAAATTATAAATCACATTAAATTTAATTAAATTATATTAAAATATATAGAAAATGTGCATAAAATTGTATTTAAAATAGTAAATTGTATTTAAAATAATTATAAATATTTTTTTCACAACATGGTAAATAGGGACACCTAGTGAGTTTTGGTTGAACTCCCGTACCACCACCCCCAACGCCTCTAGTGTTTTTTGGTTACATTTTGTATATGTACACGAATGCATAAGTAGTAATGCTGGTCTAAATTGTATATACATTTTCTATGGAGAATTCAAGCCACTGCTGTTCTAGTCTCTTTTAATTCTATTGTTTAACATTAAATATCAAGTCAACCGAGAATTAAAATTAATGTCCGATACGGCGAAATCGCTTTCTTCCCATGAAGCGAATATTTTTTTAACGATATCTTCCGTTGTTATCTTCTTTATATAGGTATGCATTTGTTGGAATTCGTAACTTTCTGTTTGACTTTCTGTTTGACTTTCTGTTTGACTTTCTGATTGATGGTAATCATAGAGATTTCGAATTTTTACTGATTTTGCTAAGGTTCTTGACAAATTACACCTCACTCCTCTATTTCACTTTTATAAGCTATAACTAAGGATATAATTCAATCCAAAGTTGGTGTTACGGATAGGATTATATTTACCATCGGGTGTGTGTTGGGTATTATTTGAAGGACGCTTTTAATGGGGTGCTTATCACGATGGGGTTTATGGGGTTCTGGCAGTCATATCGGCTCAATTTTATTTATTAATTATATTTGTTAATGATTTGCCACATGTTATTTATGGTAAAGTTCAAAATTTGTTTGTTATATATGCGCATGAAATAAAGATCTATAAATCGATTACTTGCGTCCTTTAGATGTTGTTACGACTAGCAGCGAATGTGATTTATGGTCGTTTTGGAAAAATTTTACAAACTCAACCGTAAATTCTTACCATTTAAATTATATTAATACTTTTAATGTAATTAGGGATCTGCAGATGTAGTACACCTTCATAGTGATTAACTTACATTCATTAAACACATTGATTTTGTGGTTAATATGCATACATATATTTATATATATGGATACGAAATATAGAATGGAAACGCGAAATGTATGAATATTTATGTTTATTTCACTCGTATATGATCAATAACCGTATATGCATGCATGCCCATGGTCGACACATTACATTGGGTGAATATTGAAAAAATTGAACCGGATTCCACCGGGATATTTGTATGATTGCTTTGCGCGGTCTTCCTGTTTGGGGTCACCCGTATAATTTACCACTTTAAGAGGGCAGGCTGTGCTTTCTAAATATATACAGCCCAATCTGTTGAGGCATATATGGATTATTTATGGTTGACGTTTTATTACCAATTTGTTGAATTGTAAAATTCATTGTATGATTGTATGATTGTGCATTACACATAATATTTAATTGTTAATTTAATACATATACAATACAATAGTTAATTCAATATCGGGGCCATATATTATATAATAAAAAAATGTCAGTTTTTATGACATAAAAACGAACTAAAATGAAACGAACGAAAATGTATGTAATGATTAGAATACAAAAAAAAAATAACAAAATAATGTCTACGTTAAAAGATTTATACTCTATATGGCATCATCCAACAAACAAGTAAATAAATATAAATATAAGTTAACAATGAATCTGGGATTACTTCTATGGCCACGTGTGACCATTCAATGTATACTGATTTTATTTTAAAAATGACAAAAACTAAATGAACCTCAGCAATATATAAATATTTATAGTTTATAACACTCTGTATTGATGGACACTGTGTAATATGTGATGGACATAAATTCAAAAATTTTATTTTTAATTATCTATATACATATGGCAAATAAAGTAAATTGAACCCTAAGCATTCAGATAGAAATTATATATAATATCCGTAATTTTTGTATATAACTATATAATAAAAAAAAATATAATTGTTTTTTTACATTTTTTTTATGATTATAATAGATGATGAACTTAATCTATTATTCTTTTTCGAAGATCAGTTCTTAGGTTCTTATGCACTACTGTTCTGTGCCTGCACAGTGTACATTGTATTGTACCTTATCCACGTTATAATGGTATATATAGATAAAAATGCACGTGCAATAAAAATATTATGATTTTATTTTATTTATTAGGTAATTTTTTAAAATATTATTTTACTTTATTTATACGTTCAGTAAAAATATTATAATGAATCTGAAAATCAAAAAAATATTAAAAAAAAAAAAAGAGTCAAAGGTAACCGCTTAAAATTCAGTATATAGATATTTTTGTTTTTTTGGAATATAACCATTATAAATTTAAGAATAAGCGGCATTTCAAATTGTACATATATGATACATTTTATGACTTTATTGATGGAATTATACATATATACTATATATAATGTTTATTTTATGATTTGAATAATTTTTTTTTTGCCTTTTCAAATAATATACACAAACTATATAAAGTGTATATAAATATACAGAATATAGATGTACAGGTAGATATATTGCAGACAGGTTTATTATAATGCGTGTTCGTTACGTAAATGTGTATACAAAATACAGGTAGTAGAGTAATAGAAGAAAAAAAAATTTTATACAAAAAAAAGTTTTTTATAAAGCAAAACTTATTTTTTTTTTTCATTTGAGTATGTTTTCTATTTTTTTTTTATTTTTTTATTAATTATATTATAATATTTTAGATTTTAAAGGTTTTAATTTGATTTCTATTTATATTGAATCATTTTTTTAATTTTTTTTTTTTACTCTTTGCAGTTCATCATATTTTTATATAGGTTCCGATGATATGTCGATGACGTGTAATACGAAACTGTACTATAAGAAGAGACTAGAAGCTAGTGCAAAAAGGGGGGTTAGGTTCCAAAAATTTGAATTTTATTTATTTTTTACAAAAAAAATCATTTGGTTATATAGATTTTTAAAACTTTATTTAAAAAAAATACATATTTTGGTAATAATCAATTATTTTAATTTAATAAATGATAATTTTTCTATCTTGTTAGAGTGAAATCGTGTTGCAAGGATACCGTGAACCGTGTTTAAAGGGTGATTTTTTTAGCTATTATCTTTTTGGCAACATTGGTTTAAACAGCTGACGCACGTTTCGTATTTTGTTTCACTGTCAAACATCTGCAGTTTGGTCTATAATTTAACCATGAATCGTCTTACGAACAACGCTTGCAAATTATTGAATTTTATTATCAAAATGCGTGCTCTGTTAATAAAATTCATCGCGACGAAATTGTGTTCAGCGACGAAGCTCATTTTTGGCTCAATGGGTACGTAAATCAGCAGAATTGTCGATTTTGGAGTGAATATCAGCCAGAAGCATTGCAACAGCTACCAATGCATCCAGAAAAAGTCACAGTTTGGTGCGGTTTATGGGCTGGTGGCATCATTGGACCGTACTCCTTCAAAGATGATGCGAATCGTAACGTAACTGTGAATGGTGAGCGCTACCGTGAGATGATATCCAACTTTTTTTTTGCCCAAAATGCAAGAGCTTGACTTGCATGATATGTGGTTTTAACAGGACTGTGCCATATGCCACACAGCACGCGCAACAATGGACTTATTGAGAGGCGAGTTCGATGAACATTTTGTTTCACGTTCGGGACCGGGCCGCCTAGATTGTGCGATTTAACGCCTTTAGACTATTTTTTGTGGGGCTATGTTAAAGCTCATGTCTATACATCTATACAGCCCGCTTCAATTGACGCATTAGAAGACAACATTGACGCATTTATACGTGAGATACCGGCCGAAATGTTGGAAAGAGTATGCCAAAATTGGACTAAGCGTATGGACCATTTGAGGTGCAGTCAAGGTCAACATTTGCCTGAAATAATCTTCAAACATTAAATTATATGGACCGTACTATCGATTCAAATAAAGATTTCATGCATTTTTCTGAATGTTATGCGTTTTTTTTTTTGAAAAACTTTCCTATAGCTTTTAAAAAATCACCCTTTAGGAGGGAAACCTGTATATATCCCATAAAACCGTATATCCCAGAAAGCAATGCAATGTGCGGAAAACACCTTGGCACAAGTGCTCATATACATATATAGACTTTATTTTAATGATAGGTACGTTCTCTTCACTGAAATTGGACTGAAATAAAGTTTTTGGAAATTTAAAGTATCGAATAAATATAAGCTACAACCCTACAACGTAACAATAACCTTTAGTGGTCTGTTAAAGTGTTAGTCACCTAACAATAAAATATATTAGTGACGCAAATGTGTTTGCAAACACTTTAAGGTGACAGAATTTAAAAGTATTACACATAAGTATCGGGAACGCCGCTTACACTTACACGGGGATTTACAGGTGTGCGACCCCAATGAATATTCTCTATTAAATATAATTAGAACCTTATGGTGACAAACACTTATATATGGGACCACATAGTTAGGGGATAATTGAAGTTCAATCTATGGTTACTTATAGGTGGCGGGCAAGTGCGGTTTTCACCATAATTAATATGATGGTCCTATCAAAAGAATATATACACGTTTGATGCATCAATGATTTATGAACTTAAAAAATAAAAAAGTTTCTTAATTTGTGACTTTTACGGTGTCGGTAATTACCCGTACGACCAACCGCGATGGGAAAATGGAACTCTGTGTTAAAATTCAGATTCGAAAAATAACCGAAAAGACCACCACAGAGTGCATTTTATTATTTATGCGTACATTTACGGGTACATACTTTTTGAAAAATCGACAATATATCTTCTTTTGAACCAGAAAATAGGACCAAATTTTCAAATTTTTTTCTATATCAGAAATTGATTAAACTTTCAAATTATTCGAGAAAAATGAAAATTTGGAAAAAACACTATATTCATATTATATTAACCCAAAACACAGAGGATGAGGGTTAAAGAAAATGTAAATATATGTGGAATTATTTTTATTATTAATATCGCATTCATTATTGCATTGAATTTTTTCATGTTTTGCTTTCAATTTTTGTTTTCTGGTTAAATACCCACGATCTATCATTCATTAAAATATCAAAAAAAAAAAAACAATATATTTTAGTACAGGTTTTTTTGTTTTTTCTTTTTTCTGTGGCAAACCCACTTAAAAAAATATATTATTTAAAAAAAGAAAAACATTTCAATTATATACTAATATATATGAATAATATTATTATAAATATATTATAATAATTAAATCATCATTATTTGTTTTATCGACAACACCCCACTTTTTAAAATTATTAAAATTAAAGTCGATTATTTTATATTTTAAATAAAAGAATATAAGAAGAAAAAGTTAAATATGATTTTGGTGAATGATAAATTATTATTAGGAAAAGTGTATTTCATATATAAAGAGTTTTTTTTTATAGATTCTTGAAAATTTTTAATATTTTAAGAAATTTAAAAAAGTTGAAAATTATCGTCATTATTATTATTGTTATTATTAAAATATTAAATTATTTGGTTATCACGTTTTTTTAATGTCAATAAAATATTTGCTTTTTTTTTTTTAATTTATTTTTATTTCATCACATTTTTTTTAATTTAATTTTTAAAATGAAAAATTGATTAAAAATATTATGTATGTAATATATATAAATTTTTTTTATACACAAATAACGCGCAGCGATGAGGTACACGCAGTGGCGGACTCAGGCCCGTTTTAGCCTGGCTCAATTAATAAAATATATAAAAAATGATATACGTAAATGCATTCAATTTGTTTAAGACAATTAAATACCCATTTGTTAGTTCATTATTGTGAATGCCTACCCGTACTCGTTTTTTTTCAAGAATTTTGATTTTTTATTATTTAAAAAATATATCTAATCGTTTTCAGCGGCCCTAGTTCGCCACGGCGCATGGTTCGTTCGCACCAAAATTCTTGTATGTGGTGGCGGCCTTGGACGGACTATATATTTTCAAGGTCCCAAGGGCACATTCTTAAGGGGTGAAGACTCTTTAAATTGTCTGGAATAATAGAGTATTCTATAGATCCTAATAAAAGATTATATTGCGCTTTTCCTGTACTGATTTATTCCGACAATTTTTTATCCCAAAATACTGTCAAAATAATGCTGCTTAATATTCTAAAATTCGATGTTTCGATGTTAATTTTTGCTTCTGTTTTGGTAATTGGTCTCTGAAATATTGGTTATTACGATTAAAAGCTTTCTTTAATGCAACGCTTTCTTTAAAGAGTCGACATAATGATTGATAAAATAAATCACTTCTTTCGCCATCTCGTAATTTTTTAAAACCAGAATTTTTTACTTTGTCAGATTTTAGACAAATGAATTCATTACATGTATAGTACGTGATAAAATAAAAAAAAGAAGCGTAAATTATAAGACGCCTCTTCGTGAGTCTGAGTCACAAGTGATTGGTGTACCTGTAAGTTCATTCGCCACTGGGTACACGTCCATTTTAAATATTATATTTTTTTTTATTTAATATATATATATATATATACTCGCAATAACGAAATAAAAATACAACATTATTTAACTTGTATATATATATATTTATGATGAACCAAATATTCACGACAAATAATAAGTAAATATCAGAGTCACGTCGTAATAATGAATTAAATAAAAGAAGAAAAAAAAATTAAAGAAAAATAAAAAAAATGTTAAATAAACAAAGTTTTTTTTTTTTTTTTAAATATATTTGATGTATATTGAATATCTATTCTATATGTATATTTATATATACTTTATATATTAATACACATCACCATCTCTTCACTCATCGCTCGCAATCACTATATATATATATATATATATAACGACGACAATGACAAGAACAACCACAAGAAAATCACCAATAATATATAAGAATCATAAAAATAAATTTTATACAATTTATCATGACAATAGTTCGCCCAAAAATTTTATATTGAATGATATATTGCGATATAATATTGTTAAGAATGAAGATGGCTGAGTTTTTAAGACCATGAATCAGAAAATTATATAATGGAGGATTGTATTTGTAAAATCATATTATATCCGGGGAGTGGTGATCTTTTTAATTTCATTAGAGCATTTTTCGTGCTAGTAATATTTAAAAAAAAAAAATCTACATAATTAAGCTACTGATCGTCTATGATCAAATAATTCAATAGAATTTTTATTTCATTTCTGATAAGAGATAATGCATGTTTTTGGAACCCGTCATTGTATAAACACTATAGTAACAGGATTTATGTTATAAATTAACGATTTTTGTTTAATATATTTAATATATAACCTATATAGTATATATTGAAATTATCATTTTACCATATTTTTTACCAGAGACATCTTAAAATTCTTATAGATATGTTATAACTTTATGACTAAATTAAAAAGTACAGTTTAGTTCCACTTTTATAACAAAAAAATGTCCAGTAATTCATCAATCATTCAATCATAAATCAAATGAGATTTTTAATAATTAAAATTGCCCTATAAATGCGGATCTAATAAAATTGCCATTGATTATGTAGAAAAAATTTTTTTTTCTTAAACATACTATAATATAAAAAAGATTGTACAGCGGACGAACATTTTTTAACTATAAATAGTGTATCTTTTTTTTTTTTATAGAGTATATCGTCATAGGTCTTACGTGTTTTTATATATATACATTTATTCATATAACACACAAGCATATACAAGTATAAATATAACAAAAAAAATAAAAATATTTTTCAATTAAATTATATATTTTTAATAAATCGAACACGAATATTTTATATATTTATTTTTTTTTTATTTTTTCAATTTTTAATAAATTGTTTATACACGACAAAATATTTATTTATTTATTCGTCTTACATATATTTATATATTTTTATATCAATTAATTTGGGTGTTTTTTTTTTGCTTGTGCTTATATAAAAAAATACAAAAAAACCTTGTGACAAACATGTTTTAATAGCATGGACTTCTTCATAATATATTTATATAGATAATAAAGAAAAATAAAAAGATACAAAAATTTAATTTAATTTAATTTAATTCAATTATATAATTATATATAGGATTTAAAATAATATAAAATAAAAATCGGTTGAAAAAAAAAAACAAAAATTATTGATATATTTTTCATTCAGATATATTTTCTTATGATATATTTTTCATTCAAAATTTATACAATTCTTTATGATTTTCAATTCATCTTTATACTAGGACAGAAAATATACATTTCAATCAATAACATTTGCTCAGTAATGAAATTTTTCTTTCTTAAATTAATGGTGATTTAAAACGGATTTATTATTACACTCGGACTCTATATTTAATTATATTTTTTACAAGAATTAAAATCTGGTAAATCTCTCTTTTTATATACAGTATTTAAAAAGTTCATTTTTATACAACTTAAACATTCATTTTACGCAATTCGGTTGAACACAGTGTTTTCTAAATCCACAGCAAACCAAAAAGCAAAGAAATAAATTAACAAAGGTCCTCTTTATCAAAGAATGATTTTATACGTTATTCTTTATTAATACTTGTTGAATTCACTGCACAATTTTTAACTAAAAAACCTATTATTGAAACTATATACAGTGAAAGTCATTTAATGGTGAAACCATTTATATGGCAATAACCGTACAGTCCGATTAAGAGATGGTCCGATTAGAGAGAGGTCCCATTAGGAGGTTTAACTGTAATATAAAATACATAATATAATTCATTTTCATGTTACCTATTATACAGTATTTTATAAATAACCCAATTCAGTATACGGTTTAAGTTTATACTATTGCAAAATATATAATATCATAATATCCATATAAAATGTCAACAAATCAGACAGTTAAAATTTATAACTTTTTCTTCTTATTTTTCAGATTTAAAAAAAAAATAGTACTTTTAAAACAAAACACCCGTCAAATATTAATAATATATAGACCATAATATAAAATTGTATTATTTTTAAAATGCTTTATAATTATAATGGAATAAGTTTCCAGCTAAATTTATTGATTGTTGAAAGTGCTCTTATACAGGATGATTTTTTAGCTATTATCTTTTTGGCAACACTGGTTTAAACAGTTGACGCACGTTTCGTGTTTTGTTTCACTGTCAAACATATGCAGTTTGGTCTATAATTTAACCATGAATCGTCTTACAAACGAACAACGCTTGCAAATTATTGAATTTTATTATCAAAATGCGTGCTCTGTTAAGAAAGTTCATCGCGACGAAATTGTGTTCAGCGACGAAGCTCATTTTTGGCTCAATAGGTAGGTAAATAAGCAGAATTGTCGATTTTGGAGTGAATATCAGCCAGAAGCATTGCAAGAGCTACCAATGCATCCAGAAAAGTCGTAGTTTGGTGCGGTTTATGGGCTAGTGGATCGTACTTCTGCAAAGATGATGCGAATCGTAACGTAACTGTGAATGGTGAGCGCTACCGTTAAGATGATATCCAACTTTTTTTTGCCCAAAATGCAAGAGCTTGACTTGCATGACATGTGATTTCAACAAGACGATGCCACATGCCACACAGCACGCCCAACAATGGACTTATTGGGAGGCGAGTTCGGTGAACATTTTATTTCACGCTCGGGACCGGTCAATTGGCCGCCTAGATCGTGCGATTTAACGCCTTTAGACTATTTTTTGTGGGACTATGTTAAAGCTCATGTCTATACATACAAGCCCGCTTCAATTCACGCATTGGAAGACAACATTGAAGCATTTATTCGTGAGATACCGGCCGAAATGTTGGAAAGAGTATGCCAAAATTGGACTAAGCGGATGGACCATTTGAGGCAGGGTCAAGGTCAACATTTGCATAAAATAATCTTCAAACATTAAATTATATGGACCGTACTATCGATTCAAATAAAGATTTCATGCATTTTTCTGAATTTTATGTGTTTTTTTTTGAAAAACTTTCCTATTGCTCTTAAAAAAATCACCCTTTATATTATTTTGTTGCCTTTATCGGTAATAAATTTTTATATGAATAGGAATCGAGGGAGACAACAAGTAAAATTACTTTCAATTAAAAAAAAATTTCTTTTTCAGATTTGTTTTTATTTTATATATATATATATAAGTTTTACAGTTCAAATTCAACCTTTTACAAATCAAATTCAACCGCAGTTTATAAATAATTTTACAATATTTTTTAATACATATTTTTTTTTCATTTATTATCATTTATTTTTTATTACAAAAAAGGTTTTGCTACGAAATAAACAAAAACACAAAAAATGTTTTAAACAAACAAAAAAGGAATTTAAAAGTGAAAGGGTAGTTTTAAGCCTTTCTCGTTTCGAATAATGACGGAAGAAATAACCTTAATATTTAAGGATTTGATGTCGAATCAAACAAAAAAACAATGAATTACATTTACCAATCATTTTGGGCAAAATACGAGAGAATGAAAATTTCAAACTCCACATTGGAAACCAATAGTTTATGTAGATTTCTAGTGTGAATTGTTGGTAAATTACAATTCTATAACACTACAAATGATCGGGAATTCTTGGATAACCTATATGCATTCACAATTAGCTACTCAAGATACTAATATGATAGTGTATATGAATCGTTCCCTTATGTTTACCGTATTAGAAAAGAATTGTTCTAAATCGAAATTCTGTATAATATATATATAATTTTGGTTCGCCGTAGGCTGGTGGTGGCACTGTTAATTCCTCTCCTCTTGTATTGTGATGTTGTGTTATCCTCTATGAGTACTGGGGTATTGACTAGGCTGAACGTTTTATTTAATAATTTCACGCGATATGTTTTCGGTTTGCGCCGGTTCGATCATATTTCCAATTATAAAAATGCAATCCTTGGCTGTTCACTTAATACTTATCTCAATTATAGGTGTTTATTATTCGTCTTCAAATTATTGCGCTCGTCGGTGCCGGGGTACTTGATGAGCAATATTCAGCCTGGTCAGTCTGCCAGATCTCGTAATTTAATTGTCCCGAAATGTCGCAGTCATACCTAAATCGGTTTAAATATGCCTGTGTCGAGTTTTTAGAGCGATAGGTGGGTGAACATGTGAACAAATGAATAATTGGGGTAATAGGTTTTGAATTTTTGTTTTGAATTCTGTGTTAAATTTTTTTTTTTATATAATATTTGAAAATTTTTTATATTTATTTAATTTTCTATGGGCCATAAAGGAATTGTATAATGTAGAGACTCACCGTCTCAATTACAATTTTATATATGAATTAATAAATAAATAAAAATAAATAAATAAATATAGAAATTATTGTCGAAACCAGAACGAAACAACATTTGTCCGATGGTTCTAATATCCATTTAAATGATTTTAATCATTATTATTAAGTTAAGCCATCAACATGAAATTAATATTAATTTTGAAATGAATAAAACAATTCTTATATTGACTTTATAAATAAAATGTGACTTATCAAAAGAATTTGGTATATTACACAATATAATCATTCATTCTGTTTAAGTTTTTATATTTATAAAAATTTTCAGTAATAAAATTAAATGAAAAACAAAATCATAATCTATAATAAAAGAAAAATACATGAAATTATTTTCATTTTTCTGGGCTCGTCGCTTACAACTCTTTCGATTTTTTCATACAAAAAAAAATCACATTTTTAATAAAAAAAAAAACAAAATAAAATAAATGATAATAAATTTAAATATGCATTAAAAAATATTGTAAAATTTTATTTATAGAATTGGTTGAATGTAAAAAGTTCAATTTGAATGAAAATGGAACAAAAAATGAATGATAAATTAATATTGTATTCAATTTCACCGCTGCGTTAAAAATGAATGAAAATAAAGTTTGTTCTATTTTTCATTCATCTAATCTGAATGTTTATGAAAATATATGGAATTTGGCATTTAATTGAATGTGTTATGAATGGAAAAAATGTCGATATAGAAAATGCCCATAAATATTAATATAGCAAGTTATCGCGAACCGGGTATAGAACTAAAAAAAAAAAGTTAGTAAAAATTTTAACTATTTAATATTTACTAGTAATATTTCTTGGGCTTATGGGCTATTATAATAAAATGATTATTTCAAAATATTTATAATATTTTTGTTATAAAAAGGTTTTATTGAAAACTATAAAAAAACCGTCATAAAAAAAGATTTAAAAAATTGTTTTTTTTATTGCGTTTAATGGGTTTTTTTTTTTGAAAATGTGTTACACAGCAGGTTGGTTTACACGATCTAAATAGACTTATTTAGACTAACTAGACCTATTTAGATTTGTAAGGTGGAGGAGAAGAAGAAGAAGTCAACACACAAAATATTTTAGTGTGAAGCTCTAAAAACTAATAGAAAAACAGGTTACTTTATCGTTTAACCATACCAGGTTGACTTTTATATGATTTAGAATTTTATTTATTTCAGGTAATACAATATAGATCTAATGGATCGCAGTACGCGGATCACTTTAATAAACTACCCCAACCCGCAGGATCCGACACTCTGACTGTAAATGGATTTAATTTTCCCACCAAAAAAAAAAAATAAAAATATTATTGAATGTAATTTTTGAATGGAAAACGTAGCCGAAATGTAGCCACATTGCTTTTTTCTATCTCATTAAAATAGACATTCGCATATATAATAACTAATGATTAGGCGAATCTTTCTCTATATATATATATATATATATAGAGCTAGATGCCAATTAACGTATATATTCTTATTATATAAATTTCCATTCGGTGGGTAAATGAAAGAAATTGCGCCAAACCATTGTGTTGGCATTGAATTGAGATACAATATATATATATATATATATATATATATACGCAATACTATTCTTCTTATATAATGTATTTTGTATTTTCAAAAACAAAATATCCTGTATCTATGAAAAGTTTTATTTCAAAATATTCACTATATATATACGCTACAGAGTCTGTGTTTTAAAAACTCGATTCTATTGTTGTTGAATTGGAATTTGCCTATAAATAAAAAATATTATATTAGATTATAGTGAATTGTAGTTATTCCAACATCAATGCATAGATTTTTATTGTGCATTATATTGATTATATTATATATACACATATAGGTAAGTTTTTTATTTTTACATTCCATGAAATTTAGAATAGTTTATTTTTTTTTCATATGCATATATTGACTTTATAAATAAATTGTGATTTATCATCAAGAATTTTTTATATTACACAATATATCATTCATTTTGTTTTGTTCATTTCGTTTTTTATTTTTGAAAAAATTCAGTAATAAAATTAAAAATAAGAAAAAAAAACTATTATAATCTATAAAACGAAAAATACATGAAATTATTTTGATCGTCGCTTACAACTTTTTCGATTTTTTCATATAAAAAAAAAAAATCACATTTTTTATGAAAAAAAACCAAAATCTTTTTTCTATAAATTTTCTATTAATAAAAATGTAAAATAAAATTATAATTTATGTTTTTTTCACTTACGCATTGGTGGCATTAAAATATATCAAAAAATTTTAAGGTATTTATTCAATTTCAATTCACAAATAAATATTAAGAAAACCACCCAAAATAGATTTTTTTTATAAACACACGCTAATAATTTCTTTCTTTTTTTTTTCTTTCACTATATTTTGTATAATTTTTTTCTTTTGATTTTTTTTTATGAATAATTTTTCAAATAAAAAAAAAAATCACGTGTAATAATCCTTTTGATTATATATATACGATAATTTATGTGTGATTATACAAAAAAAAAAGAAAAAAAAATTAAATTAAATAAATAATCGTTAAAAAAAAGTCTATTAGACACATAATAATTACTAAAACAATATTAACCAATCTATTAATATAGCATATTATATATTTCTATATATCTATATTAATAACAACAAAACTATATAAAAACACTAATTTGAATTAAATACTTTACACAAATAATACACTAATTAATTAGTATACGTTTGTCAAATGTTTTATAAATAATCACACTTATGGCAATATGCCCAAAAAAAAGCAAAAAAAAACAACACAACACAACACAACACAAATTGAAGAGAAAAAACTTTTTTCCCATCTATATATTATAATAATATTGTATATATAATATAATATAATAAAATAATAAATAACTAATTTTTTTTTTTTTTCTCAAAGAATTTTTGTTAATTCAAGTAATTATTAGATGTTTCTTAATATGCGCTTATAATGTATCTGTTAAGTGCCGCACATAACTTCGCATACAAATGCCAACTGATCAGAACAATAGTATATATATATATTATATATGTACAATAATCATTTTTTTTTTTTTTTTTTTACTTTTACGTTTTCAATATGAAATATTTGAAATGCATCATCGACTCACACAACGAATATATAGATAGATAGATAGATAGATAGAGATAAATCTTTTTTTTTTTTTTGCTTTTTCAAATCTATTGGTAGACCATTCATATTATTTTATACCTTTTTTTTTTCTTATTTTTTTCTACATTTTCTTTACCTGCTGATTTTTATAGATGCATAAGGTTTTTTTTTTGTATAAAATAAAGTAAAAAATATACATTCATATTTTTTGAGTAAATAACTTGAGGCGGCCATCATGACGTATATATATTTTCAGATCAATATATATAAATGCGATGATAAATAAATAAATATATGGTTAACAAATGAAATATATATTTTCAATAAGATAAATACATATGTGTACAAGATGTTTCTAAATACATATATATATATATCTAATTAAACAATTGAAATGGGCGTCATATATTTATTTTACATATGATATCCCTGTATAATACAGCAGAGAGTATATATACTTATACAATTTTTGTATAAATAAATATATTTCAAAAGATATAATATATAAATTATTGCATTACCTGTAATTTATATATTATAGATAGATAAATAAATAAAATAAAAACATCTTTTTATATATTAATAATAATAAAAATAATAATATCTATATATTTAATTACCATATTTAATTTAAATTTTGAATAAATTATGATTATAAACATTTTTGTTATGCATATAATTTTATTTCAATACCTATATGTCTATATCGTAATCCAATCGATTACTTTTTTAATAACTTGTATGTATTCATTTATATATATATATATATATATAGCAGAGCTATATATATGTTTAGATAATAAAATACATAATAATTTTTAAATTTAAGTATATTTCTTTTGCATATAAAAAAATCAAACCAAAAAAAAAAACAAAAACGCATAAATAAAAAAAAAAAATAAAATAAATAATATAACACGTAGGTGAAAAAAGTTACAGATTTTGCCTTTTTTTTTGTGTGTTTTTTTTTTATTTTCATAATAAGTAATTTAATTGAATTTAATATGTATAAAAATTGTATTATTAATATTGTTATTATTCAACCAGATGATAATTTTTAATATATATGAACTATGAAGAGATAATTATAATTTAAAACAATTTATTATTTATTTATTTTTTTATTGTAATATATACATACATATTATATTATATATGAAAGCTAATTTGACCCAATAAACACATACTTGTTGATTTTATTTATATGATATATCGGTATATAGATGTCAAATTATATTTATAATAAAAAAAAATGCGATTTAAAATTTTTTTTTTTCGTATAAATATTTACATATCTGAAAGAAGTAGATAATAAGTTCATTGATGAGGTGTTATTTTACGTTTTGTTGTTGTGGTTGTTGTTGTTATCTATATTTTTTTGTTGTAAAAATATAAAATTCTAATATGCAATTCTTATTTATATTTGAGTCAGTATAGTTTGAAGATGTGCGTGTGCGTGAATTCGGTTTATATATTGATGTTTTTAAACCCTTTTCTTCATGGGGCGATTTTGGCGATGTATCGCACCACTTTAATATTACAATTTTTGGTGTGTTTACGATTTTAACTGTTTTGAATATAAATGAAATGAGTTTCGTCTACAAACGCAAAAGGTGGAAATTTTATTGCATTTTTTTTGTATATTTTTTTTTGTGAAAAAATTTATTTTCCTTGGATAATATCGCTTTTTTAATATGTAATGTAATGTATTACAAAGATATAAATTAAATTCACTTTATTTTAATATAAAAGCTATAGGAAAGTTTTAAAAAAAAAAAAAAACACATAACATTCAGAAAAATGCATGAAATCTTTATTTGAATCGATACGGTACGGTCCATATAATTTAATGTTTGAAGATTATTTTATGCAAATGTTGACCTTGACTGCGCCTCAATTGGTCCATCCGCTTAGTCCAATTTTGGCATACTCCTTCCAACATTTCGGCCGGTATCTCACGAATAAATGCTTCAATGTTGTCTTCCAATGCGTCAATTGAAGCGGGCTGTATAGATGTATAGACATGAGCTTTAACATAGCCCCACAAAAATAGTCTAAAGGCGTTAAATCGCAAGATCTAGGCGGCCAATTGACCGGTTCCGAACGTGAAATAAAATGTTCAACGAACTCGCCTCTCAATATGTCTATTGTTGCGCGTGCTGTGTGGCATGTGGCATCGTCTTGTTAAAACCACATGTCATGCAAGTCATGTTCTCTTTTGCATTTTGGCTCTTGCATTTTGCAGTTACGTTACGATTCGCATGATCTTTGAAGGAATACGGTCCAATGATGCCGCCAGCCCATAAACCGCACCAAACTGTAACTTTTTCTGGATGCATTGGTAGCTCTTGCAATGCTCCTGGCTGATATTCTTTTGAAAATCGACAATTCTGCTTATTTACGTACCCATTGCGCCAAAAATGAGCCTCGTCGCTGAACACAATTTTTCGGTAAGAAAGTGGATCTTCGGCCAACTTTCCATGAGCCGCAAAATTTTCCACGTTGTTGAGTAACAGAGGCTCAATTGCTGTGAACGGCGACGAATCGATAATTGATGGTCATCATTAACACTGGCCGATACAGCTGTGATATTTTCTTCAGTTCGCACTCTACGTAAGCGTGTTGTTGGTTTAATGTCCAACAATGTAAATTTGGTGCGAAATTTAGTCACAATAGCCCGAATAGCCGTTTCAGTGGGTCGATTAAACTGACCATAAAATGGAAGAAGATGATAAAATGGGAGAAGATAAAATGAGAAGATAAAATGGAACCATAAAATGGAAAAATGAACTTTCTTAACAGAGCACGCATTTTGATAATAAAATTCCATAATTTGCAAGCGTTGTTCGTTTGTAAGACGATTCATGGTTAAATTATAGACCAAACTGAAGATGTTTGACAGTGAAACAAAACAAGAAACGTGCGTCAGCTGTTTAAACCAGTGTTGCCAAAAAGATAAAATAGCTAAAAAATCACCCTTTAGTATATAAGTGATATTTTTATAATCAATGAGGTATGAAAATATTATTTTCTGTTTTTCGTTTTTTTTGGTTATTTTTTTTTCAGTTTTAATTAAGCATTATTATAATAATGTTATAAATTTTAAATTTGTTAATTTGTTATATAAATAAATGTTAGTAATTTTAAGAATTGTTTAAAATAAATAGCATTAAAACATCAGGAGTGCGTTTCTTTATTGACCGTGATAGAGTAAACTTTACTCAATAAAGTTAGCGCTATGACGTCACACATCATATGAGTTACACGGCGTAACTCTGTATATAAAGAAACGGAATTTCGTGAATTGTGTAGCGTTGTAATTCTACGTCATTGTAACATTCAACAACATTTTCAACATACATTCTAATTTTACGATTAGGGATCTTTCGACCCACTTGTGAAATATTAGCTACTAAACTCTCAGCACCTTCATCTGATTCATTCATATCATAATTGCTTTCTTAAATAATTTCGTTAAACTGGAAATAATGCATTATATTTAACCACTTAGATACTGTAAATTTAGCGTTTTACTTAAATGTGTAATTTGTTCGTAAAACCTTTGGGACGCTTCAATTACAAGAATATATTTTTGTATACCATATAAACAAGTATACACACTACTAAAAAACAATAAAATAAATTTATTATTGTGCTCCATTGCACTAACTATCAATTTTATCAAATGTATTTTATTGTTGAGCCACAGACTCACGTTTTTTTATAAAATTTTATTTCTTAAAGATTAATATTTTTTTTTTAATTATTATTTTTTTTGTTTACAAATAATGCAATTTATAAAATTATATTTTTATAATCCTATAACAGTATTGAATTTAAGTCGTGAGCAGAGTTCAATAATAATGTAAAATATTTATCCTAACTCTTGCATTACGAAACGATTTTGATGAAGTCACAGAGTTACACGATGTAAATTTTTTGTATTTATGAACGCAAAAATAAATAAAAAGTTAACCACGGTCGACTATGGTTAATAAAGAAACGCACTCCAGAAGTGGGATGTATTGATGCATTTTAGGAATTATGCAATCGTTTATCTATGCCACCAATTTTATGCATTTACGACTATGGAAGGTATATCGAGTTGCATTGCGATGACAGTGCATCTGGCTTTGGTTCTATGTTGTTCCAAGGGCAGGGTGATCGGTGCCTGCAAATGGTATTTTGATTTTCTAGGGCTAGTACAGCGGCGGAAATGAGATGCCATAGTTTTGAATTAGAAGCCTTATCCATAATTTATGCTTTGCGCACGTTCAGGGTTTCTTTTTTTGGAGGGTATACTGTTTAAAATTATAACCGATTATTATTCATTACCTATGACTTTGAATCGCAAACAGGCGAATGCTCGAATAGCACGATGGGCATTAGAATTAGAAAATTACAATTATACAATTCAACACCGAATCGGTATGAATATGCAACATGTGGTAAAGAGGAGGTTATTATGACCGATGACGACTTACTTATTGTTAAACGTATGAGGTCGTCGGTTCCGGTGTCGAGGGACATGATATAGATTTTTATATACAGATTGCGCAAAACCGAGATGAAGTTGTTATGGAACTGCGACACATAACTGCAAATTGGGCCCATCTTCAGATTTGTGCCGGCTAATGGACTTGTATTTCGCAGAAATAAATATAATACTATGCAGTTGTATGCTCCTGTAGACAAAATGCAACAAAATTTAATTCGCATTAGACATGAGAAAATTGGCCATTTAGGAATTGAGAAAACGAGCGAACAATTAAAAAAGAATTATTGGTTTCCGAAGATGGTAGGGAACTGGTAAGTAAATATATTCAAAATTGCATACAATGTATAATGTGTTCAGCTCCGTATACGTATTCATGAACAAAATTTACCCAGCATCCTGAAAGGCTTATTCCTTTTGATACATTGTATGTTGATCATTTTGGGCCATTACCATCCGTTAGGTCGCAGCAAAAGTATTTTTTAGTTATAGATATAGTTAAAGACGCATTGACAAAATTTGTTAAGTTATATGCGGCTAATGCAACCAGTACTAAGGAAGTAATCAGTAGCCTTGAAAGATATTTTAGTTATTACAGCCGACCACGTCGAATAATTTCTGATCGCGGTACAAAATATACGTAACTCTGTGTGAAAATTTAAATTCAAAAATAAACGAAAGACACAAAACATATTTGTCGCAGTATAGAATTCGAACCAATGACCTCCTAAAATTTCGTCAGAAGGGGAACGTTAACCAAAATATAATTTGTAAAATATATCGAACAATTGTAAAATAAAAACGATAATAATCAAAAAATTGTATCGGCTGGTGATTTTTGGTTTTTGTAATTGTAATTGTAAAATATCAAAAAAATTGTAAAATATCAAAAATCGCGCCTTATAAATCAATTGAGGTTACTTTTTTTTTGCAAATAGTAAATGAGAGAAGATGTATATTCACAGGTATACATATTTTCTTAAATTTTCCTTATTAGTTATTATATAAAAATAACTAGCAATCTGGTTCTATTATATCGACTGTTCAAACAAAAGTATATGTGATCAAAAAGTAGACAATGAAATCACTATGAAAAAGAAACAAAATTTAGATCGAGAATTAGAAATATCACGAGTGCTGGAATACGAATGTTGGAATGGAAAGGAATTTTGTAACATATGTAAAAATGAATGGTCCGAAAAAATATCGAAAAATATCGACATCGATGAAATCATCGCGAAAGAGAACTAGATAGATTTTTTTAATTTATAATAATTTTTGGGTGACTGCGAAAAATGTTTCCCATTAATGGGTGACTGCGTTCAAATTTAGAAAATTCCAAACCTATATGTTTCCAAACAAATAGTATATTATATTATAAAGGGTGATTTTTTAGCTATTATCTTTTTGGCAACACTGGTTTAAACAGCTGACGCACGTTTCGTGTTTTGTTTCACTGTCAAACATCTTCAGTTTGGTCTATAATTTAACCATGAATCGCTTTACAAACGAACAACGCTTGCAAATTATTGAATTTTATTATGAAAATACGTGCTCTGTTAAGAAAGTTCATCGCGCGCTTCTTCCATTTTATGGTCAGTTTAATCGACCCACTGAAGCGGCTATTCGGGCTATTGTGACTAAATTTCGCACCAAATTTACATTGTTGGATATTAAACCACCAACACGCTTACGTAGAGTGCGAACTGAAGAAAATTGCTGCAGCAGCTGTATCGGCCAGTGTTAATGATGACCATCAATTATCGATTCGTCGCCGTTCGCAGCAATTGGGCCTCTGTTACTCAACAACGTGGAAAATTTTGCGGAAGGATTTAGGTGTGATGCTTTTCAAAATATAGCTGGTGCAAGAATTGAAGCCGTTCTACCTAACGAAAAATTGTGTTCAGCGACGAAAATTGTGAAGCTCATTTTTGGCTCAATGGGTACGTAAATAAGCAGAATTGTCGATTTTGGAGTGAATATCAGCCAGAAGCATTGCAACAGCTACCAATGCATCCAGAAAAAGTCACAGTTTGGTGCGGTTTATGGGCTGGTGGCATCATTGGATCGTACTTCTTCAAAGATGATGCGAATCGTAAAGGAACTGTGAATGGTGAGCGCTACCGTAAGATGATACCCAACTTTTGTTTGCCCAAAATGCAAGAACTTGACTTGCATGACGTGTGGTTTCAACAAGACGGTGCCACAAAGCACGCGCAACAATGGACTTATTGAGAGGCGAGTTCGGTGAACATTTTATTTCACGTTCGGGACCGGTCAATTGGCCGCCTAGATCGTGCGATTTAACGCCTTTAGACTATTTTTTGTGGGGCTATGTTAAAGCTCATGTCTATACAGACAAGCCCGCTTCAATTGACGCATTGGAAGACAACATTGAAGAATTTTTTTTTTTGAAAAACTTTCCTATAGCTCTTAAAAAATCACCCTTTATTTGCGAGTCACAATATAAATAATATTCTTAATCATATATTGATTTATAAAATATTTATCTTTTTATATATAATACATCTATATACATATATAGAAATATGCATTTAAAATCCATGAGAATAATAAAATATAATCTATTGATTTTATTTATATATAGTAAATATATAATATTATGGGAATTTTCTAACTAACTTTTTCTATTATAGATATTATAATCGTTCAATTGATCAATTGCGTATATTGTAAAATATTTTCATTTTTAAAAGAAGAACACAAAAATCAAAAACAGTTAATATATAACACTATATTTCATCATTAACATCAACATTCATTAAATTTTATTTTTTTTTTATATATAAATAATTTTATTTTTTAATTTAAATATTTTCAAATGTATTTTGTGAAAATATCATTAATTTTACTATACATTTTTTTTAAAATGAATCTCAACATAGATATATTAAGATAGATAAATGAAGATGTAATCGAAATTTTTCAAATATATGGAATTTATAATTACCTATTTTTTTATTATTATCATATTATTTTATATTATAAATGTACATTATAAATAAATATTTAACATTAAATAAAAGTTAATGTAATGTATATTTAGAAAAACATTAAAAATACGAGCTACGCGCTCATAAAAATTATAATTATATATTTATTTTTTTTTTCTTTAAAAGTAAACTATTGATTTTAAGAAGATGGAAAGAAATCATATATATTGGATCTATATATAAATAAATATAAATATTCATCACAATTGTTTTTGTTTGTTTTTTTTTTAGTGAATATTTTAATATATTTCAAAATAATATATGCAAATGAGATATTAGTATATAATATATTATAATAATATACCAGCCAGCAAATTGAGGATGAATTCAGAATGCATTCAGAAGCACTTATATTGACGTTTACAGCCCCAAATTCTGCCACAGTGGCAAAATAAAAAGTAGTTAAGCTGAGTCTGATTATGTAACTGGTTTGTCACTTAAGTGTGAGTTTGTTTTTGAAAAATGTCCGTTACATATAGTGAGTATATTTGTGTGAGGAATGTGATGTTTTTAAATATAAAGTGTGTGTGTGATTTGTAGTGTGCAGGACCGCCACATATCTATATACAATATACAAATATGTTACCTGAGGTATCCCTCGATTATAAAAACAGCAAATATTTTTCAAATATTTAATGTAACCCCTCTGGTCTATATGTTGCATTAGAATTATGCGTAGTAATGGCCGTAAGAATTCTTTTCTATGTTTCACAGGTTAAAATTTTTTTATTGCAACAATTGTAACTAACTTTAATGTCAACAGGTAAAAAAAATAATAATAAATAAAAAAAAGATAAGAAAAAGTAAAATAAAAAGATATTTATAACGTTAAATAATTCGTAATTCTTCACAATAGCAAAACAGTATTATTTATTAAATACACAGCAACAAATTCATAAAATTTTGAATGTTGAATTATATAAAATGAAGTTGGCCACAAGGCCACCCTTAATTTTCCACGTAGAACAACTTTCTAATGCATCTCAACACATGTTTTCATAGAGGTTTAGCGAATTTTCGCACATTTTTCATTAGATGCACAATCCCCATTTGTGGAAAAATTCCCCATGGGACCCCTACATATTAAGCGTAGGAATTAATAATGCGGATTTTTTGGCTTGAAAATAGCATTTATTTGTATAACAAAATGTAAACGTTTGCCAATGGTTGTTTGGTCGACATTCAACGCCATTGCAAGTTCATGTTGCGTTCTACACGAATTTTCATCCAATAACGCTTGCAATTCTTCGTCTTCAAATTTTTTTGGCTGACCTGGCCGTTCTTTGTCTTCCAAGTCAAAATCACCATTTCGGAAGCGTACAAACCAAACCATCACAAGTTGCTTGAGCTGGAGCATGTCCACCATAAGCTTCAACCAACAAACGATAACTTTCAGCAGTGGTTTTCTTCAAATTAAAGAAAGTTATTAAACTTCCCCGCAAAATAACTTTTTCAGGCATGTGTTTCGACATATTCGAAGCAAAATAAAAAGCTTTGTTTTTACACTTCAATGAAATGACATATGCTGAAATTTATAGCCTAATGACAGACAAAAAAAAAGAAAATGGTCGCGGTGTGTTGCGATACACTCAACGACAGTTGCGCCACCTGTTATCTAAATCCGACACCTAATATTATTACATTATTTTTAACTTCTTAAAATAGGCCAAAAAAAAATATAGGTTTACATTTGATTTTCCAAAGTTGATATCCATTAAACACAGGCTGGTTAACGTGGGGGGAAGGGGTTAACATAAAAATGTAGCCAATTTGAATCCAGTTAGGGTCCTCTAACATCATATTAGTGATAACTCCACTGGTTTCGAAGATATTGGGTGGATAGCGTTAGCTGGGATACACTGTATAATTTATACAGTCCTGGCGAAAAGCTTAAGAACGATGCATGGTTTTCCACATTTGCTGTATTCTTTTAGCGTTTTTAATTATTTTCCTACATTTATATATTACATTTTAAATAACCAATATTTATTATTGTTCTCCCGAAAAATCCGATCTTTAATCTCTTTTTAAATACATAAAGTTTTAATTTACAAAAATATTTGTCGTAAAATTGATGGCATATATAGAATATGAACGATATGATGTATCTATGATGATGTATGCATTTTCGTTATTACGCATTATTTAATTGTTTTAATTCGAATTATTGTTGTGGATTTTTCTTTCTTTGGTAATTATTATTATTCATTTTTTTCAAAATAAATTTAATATTTCAAAGAATATATAATCGTTCTAATTAGTCGTTGTTTTAAATAGCTTTTAGTGGAACAAAGAAACACGATTGAAAAACAGTGGGGAAACCGAAAAAAATGTATGATCAGATCATATTATAAATTTAATTATTTCTTATAGAAAAGGTGTTAAACGTTTTGGTGAGATTTCAAAAAAATACAAAATGTCAAAAACATGCGTATTTCAAGTGTGAAAAAAAATCTATAACCAACAAACTAAGGTCTGGGCGCCGCAGGAAAACTTCGATAAGGGAAGACAAATTAATAATAAAGGAACTTCGAATAAATAGTCATACAAGATCCTCTGAGATCAAAAACACATTAAAACTACCCAGCTACCACGCATAATACCTGCTATGTACCTTGTATTGTATTTCGGTATAATAGAATTACGAGCATATCGACAAATAATGACGGGTATACTACCAACTACCATACCTGTTACTTTCCGTTCATCAATTTGTCGAATCACCGGTCATAATAAAATGTAGGCAATCGTATAACAGGTAAACCAATTTGGTATACTGATTAAAAGAGGAAGAGTCAAAGAGCTTTTGGATTATTAGTACATAACCCAAACCAGACCCCTTTTAAGACGGCAATAATTTTGATTTTAATAAAATTTTATATATATATATGTATTTTTATTATAACTTGTATTAATATGGAAATTATTCTATCTGTTGACCATCTTGGAAATCGTACCAATGACATGAGTATAGTGTTGATTTAATTGCATCAGTCTTCTGTTGTATCAATCTGCCACATTTCGCGTACACATTTATTTATTATTTTCATAACACTATAAAATTACACCGAAAATGACATGATTTTTTTGTTTTTTTTTTTAATTTTTACCAGTCTACTTTTCATTTCATTGTAAAAAATTATATAACTGTCATTATACCGGCTATGGGGAATGGCACTATAATTTACCAATAACTCTAATGCAACATTCTTTATACCTGCTATTGACCGACCATTATTTATGGTATTTTGAAATGAATAACATTCTATTATACCTATATCTGTGACTGTGATTGCATCGGGTATTTTAATTGGGACCATGAAATGAAATACATTCTATTGGACCCAAATATCTTACCATATACGTACCAGTTACATCGTATTATTAGCAATTACTGTGTTCAGTGCACCATGCAGTGGTGGTAATATTATGGTGTGGGGGTGTTTTAGTGCAAATGGGTTTGGGAATTTAATTCATATGCATGCACGTATGATTGGCGCAATTTACGTTGATAAAATTAACGGAAATTTTTGAAGCATTTTTAACGAAAAGTACCTCGTTTACAATTTGAATTATAATATCGTTATTTTCTTATTTTTTCAGCATATTTTTGTTTTTATTTTTAATAAATACATATTGAATTATTTTTACAAAAACATATTATATTATTCAATGTCCTTATTTAAAAATTAGGGTCATATTTTGTATGTTTGTGATCGTTCTTAAACTTATCGCCAGAACTAAAGTATATAGAATGTCTATTCTTAATGAATCCTGCGAGTTCTATATAGAATGTGCAGTGTTTTCGGAATGGAAAATAAAAGATATGATTAAATATTGTTCATTGAAAATTATTCCAAAATGTCATGCACATAAATTTCTTTTATATAATTTTTTTTTATCCTTTTTATTGTTTTCCTTTTTTGCTTCAAATATAGAAAAATTATTTTATTTTATTTTACTCATTTATAGAAAAAAGACTTTTTTATAACAAAAAAAACAGAATGATTGGTTGATTGGCTGACTGACCGCGTTCACCGAGTAAACATAATTTAAAAGATAAAATATTTCAAAGTTTATTTAAACTATATAGAATAATAATATTATACATTTCTGTATACTATAAATGCTGTTCCCTTTGTTTTATACAATATTATTCTGGTACAAAAATTAAATTTTCATTCTAATATACACAGTGATGACTCGATAATCTGGACGTTAAGTCACAAAAACAAAATATAAATCATAATATTGATTGGGATTGGACAGTCGGACAAATCATAATAAATACTCACTTTTTATATAACTCTATAACTGTATTTAACAAAACTGACTAAATTTTCCTGAACAATTGTATTCCATTGAAATAACAGGAGAATTTTCAGAATTAGTCAAATGTACTTGCGATAATCGAATGGACGTTTTTGAAAATATTTTTGCGGCATATTGGCGGGAAACGAATAGTTTTTTAAGTTTTGTTCAATTTCATTTACAAACAACTGCATCTGCATATATTATATATAATATAATAAAATAAATATATCCTCCTAATGTATCTCGAATTTTTTCTTTTTCTTGGTAAATATATAGAAGACAAAAATAAATACTATATGTAGAATAGAAATAAATATATTAAAATTTTTCATCTTTTAAATCTTTATTTTCCACTATATACCATATATAAATATATATCGTTGTTAAACAATATAATAATAAACGTACGTATCTCATCATCTATCTACACTAATAGATATTTGTTTTACATTTTAATTATTATTTATATATAGATAGACAAATATAAGTAGTAAATAGTAATATATAGAATAATGTGCAGACCACATATATGAAACATTCTGTTAGTAAAATAAAAAGTGTATTTTTTGCTGTTTGGTATATATATGCATTAGAGTGGATTCAATTTCAGAAAAATTGAAAATAAATAAATAATATTAAAGAAAAAAAAAGGACCACATTTATATATTTACATTCATTTATATATATGTATAAAGTGTGTGTATTCAATTCTTTTAGAATTCCTTTTCAACATTCCTTCATATAAATTATTGTTCCAATATAGATCACATTCAATCGTCTATTGGCTGTAGAATAACATAAGAATAACAGTTGATCAAAACAGCAACCAACAATCTCTATATCTCGTGTCGTTCAGTCTTCAAATTAAGCTATATATAAATGATTTATTGGGATGTCATCAAAAGGTGTGTTACATTTTTCATTCGAACTCATGACCCCGCTAAAATTTTGTTAGAATTTTAATTACACAATTACACATCACAGAGTGACACTCACTCAGTGTATAAACATAGATGAAAGAAAATTTTACAATTTCAACAAAAGTTCTAAACTATGTAAAAAGTATAAAAAAAAGTTGTTTTACATAAATAAAACCTTTAACCTCCCAATCTTTAACTCCTGTGTGTCGTCATCAAACACGCGAGTTCAGATATATCCTTTTAAATTGAATTCCGCAAGATCAAAATACAACTATAAAGCGGCTAGAAAACACACAAATGGTTAATAACTTTTTTATTTATTATTTTTGGTTAAATTTTTTTTATAGAATTTTGTAAAGAAGGCTTTGGAAATTTATAATCGAACAGTACACAACAGAACAATGTACCAGAATAATTCAATTTTATTATGAATACAATCAATCAATTATTTTTACACGGCGTGCACGATATCGACGGTATCGGTAAAATACAAAAATGTAGGTTTTGGTCAACAGAAAATCCAAGATCAATTCATCGGTGACAATTACACCCATTTAAGTGTACTGTTTGGTGCGGAGTATCGTCTGAAAGTATCATTGGTCCATATTATTGGTTCATTTTTTTGGAAGATGCAGCCGTTTACGCAATCACCATCAATGGTGCTCAATATGGGTCGATGTTGGAAATTTTTTTGAGGCGAGCGGTGCAAAATCGTCCGGTGCAGTGGTTTCAACAAGATGGAGCCACAGCCCAGACTACTAAGGGCACAATGGCTTTGTTACGAGACACCTTTGGCGAACAGTAGAATAATTTCGAACAGAGAAACAATTTCAATTGGCCACCGCGTTCACCTGATTTAACCGCTCCAGACTGTTTTCTTTGGGGTATTTGAAACAAAACGTTGGACTACAATAAGCCAACGACCATACCACAACTAAAAAACAACATTCGTAATGAAATCCTGGACATAACAACGGAAATTTTGAGAAAATGGAAATGGAAAATGTGTTAGAAAGAGCACGAATGTGTGAAACAGAAAATGCCCATCACTTACGGGATATTATTTTTCACTCATGAACCAAACAAATTTCCATAAAATATACTTTATTTAACAAAAAAAAAAATTGAAATAAAATAATAAATAAAAAAGTTATTAAACATTCACACTAGAACGTTATACTTTTGCGCCACCCAGTATATCGTTTTTAAAATACCATTCATTTTTTTTCTATTTTTTTTTCATATCGGTTTTATTTCTTTTCATTTTAATTCAACATATAACAATTCAAATAACCTAAGCCACAACACAATAGACAATAAGTCCTATAACAATAAAACGATACAATAAAATACAATACAATAAAATACAATAATGGGGTTTTTTTGACTACAACGGAGTAATGTACCTACAACCAACCTACAACGGAGAAGTGTATGACCGATATTAAGGTGAATTTAAACAACTCGTGTACTTGCCGAATATCCTCCATTTTTATTCGTACTCAAATATTCGCTTACGCGTTTACACATGACGAATATTCTTCAAAATACTTTCTGTGCATACTTGTCCGAATATTTGTTCGTTGAACGGATTATATGTGTGTGTGTAAC
Source organism: Dilophus febrilis (assembly GCA_958336335.1). Lineage (NCBI taxonomy): Eukaryota > Metazoa > Arthropoda > Insecta > Diptera > Bibionidae > Dilophus > Dilophus febrilis. The sequence continues at coordinate 19,943,487 of OY284472.1, forward strand.
TTTAAATAATGATTTTATTTGTTTTTCATTTTTGTTTGGTTAGATTTATTATTTAATATTTATTAATATTTATTTATTATTAACAACAATTATTATAACCACTTAATCAATAAACAAAATCAAATCTAAGTGAAAAAAAAACTGAAATAACATTTTCTAAAAGCACTTACTAACACAGTTTAAATTATGTATACATATATATACTCACTCGCGATTTGTGTAAATAGGTTCACGAGTGGCATTGCGAATACGAAAAAATCGTGTAACTCGCGAACATTTTCCATCAAGCACGGGTAAATTGAAATGATCGTGCGAGCATACGAGTACACGGTATACACACATCGCAATGTATGGCGATGAGAGGATATCGGCAAGTACACGAGTTGTTTAAATGCACCTTTACATTTAAACTCGAGTTGGAATGCGCGTTGAAATGCTCGATGAATTTACATTATATTTTCCACTTGTGCAATTTTCTGAATGTGTGTGTGTTCTAATATTGTTTATTTACATTTGTTTATACAATATAATAAAATCAAAAAAATCAACAACCAATGAGCGAGTTAGTTGCACGAAAAAAGTAGAATGTTATTTGAAACTGATACCGTTTCTCTTTTCATTCCCCTTGCCTATACATTATTAAAGTTGCATGCAAGTTTCATGCATGGGCAATACATGATTATGTAAACCCTGATTATGATATTTTATGACATGTTCTATTGTAGTGTAAAACAGGTTGGTGTATTTTTTATTTTTTTTTTCAATATAATATAATTATTATCAATATTTATAATATTAAATGCACAATTTTGTTTTAAAAAATGAAATAAATAACAACACAATAAAAATATTCTAGATATTTACACACACAATGACAAAAAATAAAAAAAATAGTCTCTCTCCACCATCAAATATTCATGGTGTAGAAAACAATGAAATATTTATACACCAATACTGAGCGGGTATCGTTTGGTGTAGGTAGAATAAAACATTAACATTACTCCACGCCGTTGTAGAACACGAGGAATAAAACACAAGATTACCGATTCTGTTGTAGAACACACAATTCCGTTGTGGTCAAAAATACACCATAAATAAAACTAAAACTTAAAACAAGAAAACAAACTCGTTCTCACGACATGGTCTTTTGACTATCGCCGTCGTCGTCCAGTTCCTTACCCTTACTCTATTACCCATTCCCTTCTATACCATTCCATTTCCATTATAAATCTCCCTATCAATTTCCACTCACATCACTTTCCATTCCTCAAAAACTTTTCTCTCGGACGGATAATACCTCCTTATTCCCGGCACTGCCAACTATTTCTACCTAACCTCTCTCAGCGTCAGACAAACCCGTATAAAGTACATATTGTGCACCTCCAATTTTCCTGCGGCCCCCATCCTCCCGCATTCATTTCTATACAGTCTCCCATCCCCATGCACCAAATTTCAATCCAAGTAATCTTGCCGTCCAATATCACATTCCGAATTTATCCTATCGCTACACCTTTTTTTCCCCCTCTTTTACATCTCCATCCAACATTGCTCCTCCACCCGTTTTACCAAAACCTCCGCCTTTGCTTTCCAATACCTCACATCCTTTGACTGCCGATTCCATTTAATTTCCTATTCTACCGCTTTCTTCGTCCATACCCCTATCCATCCCACTTTTCTTTTCACCATTTCCCACAAAATCCATATTCCAATACCCCCCACACCTGACACAAACAGCCCACCATGACCCTATAAACATCATCTAAAAATCTCAATTTGGCATCCACACATACGGCCTGCCTCATCATCACCCCATTCCATTCCATTGTGGCAATCCCGCCTTAGCCTTCAATACCTTCATTTCCACCGGAATTCTCCATGTACCAACCGACGTCAGCCGAACCCCAAGATATTTATATTCATTTAACACCGCTCCACTGCCTCCTCATTAAATCTCCAACGTTCATCCTACATCAACCTACCACCATTTCTAAATACCATCTTCGATTTCCTTACATTCAGAACAAAAAATGAAATAGGATTCGATTTCACAGCCCTAAAATATTTACAAAAAATTATCGGTTGGCAACTAACTACACCACATATATAGAAAGTTATTATAACGCTATAGATAACTAAAGAATTTATATCAGTCGAGTTGCTATATACATTATTTTAATAGAAAAAATCACGTTCGATCCAAAAACATAGGTTGACTGTTATAAAAAGATATTACATATGCTGAATTTGATTTATGGTAGGTACTCTGTGTACAAATACACAGAATTTTTACACTGTGTAAACAAAAACCTCAGTGTGGTGTATTGGTAATACAAGCACAAAATACATCAAGTGAGAGAAAAATAATGTGTTTTTAATTTTATTTAGATTCTTCCATTTTATACATCGCAATTTATTTTTAAAACTTTGTGATTTTCAAATCTCTATGGATTTTTTTTTTAATTATTCATTTAAATTATTTATTAATTAGGTTTAAAAATATCGTAGTATTAAATCCGAATTCTTTAAATCAAATAACAACAGTTTCAACACAAATAAATGCACAGAATCTCTACACAGAATATTGGTGCATGTAAATCAAAAAACATATTCACTATCTGTATACGCTCTAGAGTATACACAGTGTACGTAAATCAAATTCAGCAATAGTCATAGTGACACAAAATTTTTTTAATTCACTATATAGATAGATGTAATATACCTATTTATCGTAAAAGATAGTGTTCAATTATATTATTGATAGCAATAATAGATCTGAAATATTCAATATTTCAAACTATTGTATATCAACATATGTGGTAAAAATATAAACATGTAATCATATAAATAAATTTTAGATAAATATTTTTCTTGCCTTTAAATAAATATTTATTTAACTGCTACCTGCTTACATCAGGTAACGAAAAGAAAAATATTTCTATATATGTGGTACACATATGTATTATTTATTTATTTATTTCTTTATGTATTTATTATTGAGAAACATTAAATTCTAATGGATACATAAATAGTAATTATTACAATAATTTTGGATTAGTCCATTTTAATATAACAATTAATAAAATAAATAAGAACTCGCATTTCAAAATTTAAATATAGCGAAAGAAAGAATAAAAAACACAATCAATTAAAGTTGAAACTACTGATTGTTAAAACAAAAAATTCAATTTAAAATGTGAACTTTTTACATTATTGTCAATTAACAAATATCTATAAGAGTTATAGGTTATTGGTATGATGGGAATCCATAACAAAAAGATATTACTGACCGTTGGCCGCGAAAATTAAGTTTAAAACTCAATTTTTGCAATAAAGAAACACAATCACATTTACCGTTAATTACTTCACAAATAAACGACAATCCAAAGTATTCCCTATGTTTTTCTAGGGTGGGCATATTTAATAACCGAAGCCTATGGGTCATGATATCGCTAAAGAACTAATCGCTAAAGAACTAAACATCCGATAGTTCTTTAGCGGAACTATAATTGATTTTGTTCCATTATTTTGGAAAACAACGTTCAAGTAACGATTGATATTAAATAGCATGGCAATTGGCAAAGACAAACATTCAGCCACACCGATTAAAATTGCAGATGGAACACCATCCGGTTCATATGAATAATTATTTTTATAACCGTTAATAGAGTCGAAAACCTCTTCACGATTAACAAAGATATTAATGGCGGACATGTAATCAAACGCTGGAATGCCATCTGTATTGACATCAATAGAACAAATAGAAGTGTTATTATAAGAAGTTTCAAAAAAGTCAGCAAATAATTGGCCAAACAATCGACACCAACAATACCATCATTTTCAATTCGTGTTGACGATCCAACAGCCGAACGTTTAAAATTAATGAATTTCCAAAAATCGCGAGGATTTTGTGTTACAGCATATTCCGTATGACAAAAATTTAAGATTGATATTTTAAAAAGAAAAAATTGTTAAACTGATCACATACAAGTATTATATATCATGAAAAAGATATGGAGAATTTTTTTTTTCATAATATTGATAATATATAGATATATATATACAACGACCGCCCATTTGTTTATTTAGACGATTATGGCCGCTGTGTATATTAAAAAAAAAAGAAAGAAAAAGTTAAGTAACGATATATGTATATACTATCTATATATAAATATTTTTATGTCTGCACGCGGGCAAATATAGATAGGTATATATTTTGTTTTTTTTTTTTGTATAAATATACCATGAATATAAATATTTACAACAAAACAGCGAAAAAGGTCTTCTATATATATATGTAGAAATTTATAAAACTGAAAAAAAAAGGAAAAAAAGAAAGATATCAATATTTTATGTTGTTGTGACAGGTTAACGCGCAGATATATATTTATCCATCATAGATTCCATACATTTTATTTCCAAATTTTTCTAGATATTAGGTTGTCGAAAAAGTATTGATAATTTTTATAAATAGATGTCATTATATTAGAATATTTCAAGTAGTACTAATCTGATCAGGTAACACTAACATATGTTCGAAAGATGACATTTCGTAGATAAAAAAATTAAAAAAAAAAATTAAATTTGTTCAGTCATTTAAAAGTTGTAGTGCATTAAAGATGAGCGCAATTAGTGAAAAAATTCGTTACATTTTACAATTTTATTATGAAAAAGGTGAAAATGCAACGCAGGCACATGAACAAATTTGTGCAGTTTACGGTGAAGGAACTTTATCAAAATTAACAGCCTATAGATGGTTTGTTCGATTTCGTTCCGGTAATTTTGATGTCAAAGATGCACCTCGTTCTGGTCGACCAATCACTGAAAAAGTCGATGAAATCATATCAAAAATTGAAGAAAATCGACACGTAAGCAGTCATGATATCGCTAAAGAACTAAACATCAATCGCCAAACAGTTTTAAACCATTTGTTGACAAAGGCTGGATACAAGAAAAAGTTCGATGTTTGGGTACCACATGAATTAACACAAAACAATTTAATGAACCGAATTTCCATTTGCGAAACGCTGTTTAAAAGGAACGAAATCGCGTCATTTTAAAAGCGAATGATTACAGGTGATGAAAAATGGATCACATACGATAATAATGTACGAAAAAGATCGTGGTCCAAGAAGGGTGAAGCTCCTAAAACAGTAGCAAAACCTGGATTAACACCAAGAAAGGTAATGCTGTCTGTTTGGTGGGATTGGAAAGGAATCGTTCATTATGAATTACTAGCACCCGGTCAAACCATTGATTCCGATCTCTATTGTCAACAATTAACAAAATTGAAGCACGAGATTAAAAAAAAACGTCCAGAATTAATCAATCGAAAGGGTGTTGTGTTCCATCATGACAACACCAGACCACACATATCTTTGATGACTCGGCAGAAACTGAGAGAGTTTGGCTGGGAAGTTTTAATGCCTCCACCATATAGCCCGGACCTTGCACCTTCAGATTATCATTTGTTTCGGTCTCTGCAGAACTCCCTTAATGGTTTAAAATTAAATTCCGCAAAGGACTGCAAAATGCACTTGGATCAGTTTTTTGCCCAGAAAACACAGAAGTTCTACAGTGATGGGATAATGTCTTTACCAGAAAAATGGCAAAGGGTCATCGATCAAAACGGCGCATATTTGGTTTAATAGATTTCATTTGAAATATATAAAAAAATCGTTTGAATTTTGTAAAAAAAATTATCAATACTTTTTAGACAACCTAATATAATAAATAATAAAATAAATACTATATAATTTCTCTTTCAAAATAATAAAGATTCAAGAACCAATATATAGATTCTATATATATATATATTATATATATATAATATATAATAGTGGTCAATCAATCAACATAATATACAACAAAAATAATAATATGTTTTTTTTTTCTTGGAAGTAGAAATAAATGTGTGTATTTTTATCGTGAATAAAAGTAAAGTAATAAAATAAAGTAATAAATTCTTTTCATTATTAAATTCTTTTCATTATTCTATTATAAATAAAAAAATCGGTACTACTATCTACTATAGTATGCGATCTGAGCGGGGAAATTTTTTTTCATATATTTTTTGTTTTTAATGGTTTTGCTTTTTGCTAAATTAGATACAAAAAATGGTGCCGGTGTAGTATATGATCTGGGAGGGGAAATTTATCTGAGATAACTTTTGTTTTTTCTGAATTTTAAAAGGAAAAAGGAATTTTCCTTTTAAAAATATATTTTATTTAATTATTTATTAGTTTTAGCATTAGATTAGAAATAATTTTTATAAGGAAAATTCCTTTTTCCTCATAAAATTCACAAAAAACAAAAGTTATCTCAGATAAATTTGCCCTGCCAGATCATATACTACACCGGTACCCAAAAAATGGTTTTTTTTTATATTTCATATGCGCATATGTTGTGTGTTATAGATCTTTTTTATAAAAAAAAACATTTTTTGTATATAATTTAGCAAAAAGCAAAACCATTAAAAACAAAAAATATATGAAACAAAATTTCCCCGCTCAGATCGCATACTATAGTAGTACCAAAAAATCTTTAATTCTTTAAAATCCATCAAAATTCACTTAAAAATAAACATCTTAATTTTTATAGCTTTTATATAAATGTTCTATTAATTATTAATTACACCTTTTTTTTAAATAAAATTAACAATAAATTAATAAAAAAAAACAACAACACACTATATATAATAAATATAATTATATTATTATGATGTGCTAAAGTGTGTATATTTTAATAATTTTTTTTCAAGTTTAATCTTATATTATATAATGTGTTATTTGTATAATATCGCAAAAAATGTGTTTTTTTTTCTACAAAATAAATGTGGTTGGTTTGCTTATATCCGGCAGCAGCGGAGAACAGATATTTAAGAATCAATACAGAAACTATGAATTCGCATATGATTGAAAACTGTCTGGAATGTTTTTATAATGAACATATTTCCGTTTCTATTTCAAGGGTGTTTTCGCTGTGAATTCTTAAGTGATCCTTTTTAGAATGCATTCATATATGTGTTTTTTTTAATGCATTCAAAAAGTTTTCTTCAAAATACATTTAGAAATTGAGTTCTTCTTATTTATTATTGCGTTATATACAAAAAAAACGGTAAATTTGAAACGACAAAACGAAACAAACGAAACGAAACAAACGAAAAAAACGAAAGAAAAATGTACATATATCATACAAAAATGATTGAATCGCCGTGAATCTTCTTCTCCTTTTTATTTATATAGAGCCTCAAAGACATATTGCTTCTACCATATATATACTTTGTAAATAATCGAACATGATCGAACATGAAAAACACGAAAAAAAAAATTTCAACAAAAAAAAGTAATCAAAACAAATATTATATATGAAACTAATCAGTGGCGATTCCTTATCCTTAGATTAAGTCGTTCGGTTTTATCAGTTTTATATAACACATCAAATGTATATCTGGGGTCTAGAATGATTTATGATACCATATATCAGGAAGTTCTGGCATTGGCCTTCCTTCACGTAAAATTGCATCGCTTCTCTTCAATACTTCGTTAACAAAAAGATTGCTTCTTCAAATTACTTATCACGCAATTGTCCAAAAGTGCCTGCTCCATATTTATTCGTAGAGTACTATTATATTTAAAAACAATGCCTTTGATTTTAGAGAAGAATTGAAAATGGAATAATAATGATAATAAAAAAATTAAAGTCTGACAATTAAAATGAAATTCAAATTGTTTTGGAAAAAACACTTGTTATATTTGTAAATCGGTGGAACGATTATTGATATTGAAATAAATAAGACCAAATTAACTAATCAATTAATAAGAAAATATTGAATACAAAGAAAAAGATAAATGGATATTTGTGATGTAAAAATGACTTCAATAAAATGAACAATATGAACATGAAAAACAAAACAAACTCATACACACAAATGCAAGCATTCAAGTGATGAGTAAGCATGGAATTCAACTTAACTATATAGATAGGTTCTGTAATCAAACAGAACCTTAGTTGAGTTAAAATTTCTTATATGTAAACAAATTTCTCTTTAAATTCATTGGTAGTATTAGGTGTAGGAATTAAAAATGCGGAGCGGACCGCGGCCATTTTCTTTTGTTTTGTCTGTCATTAGGCTATAAATTTCAGTATATTTCATTTCATTGAAGTGTAAACAACACGGCTTTTTTTTTTGCTACAAATATGTCAAAGCACATGCCTGAAAAAGTTGTTTTGGGGGGAAGTTTAATAACTTTCGTTAATTTGAAGAAAACCGGTGCTGAAAGTTATCGTTTGTTTGTTGAAGCTTATGGTGGACATGCTCCAGCTCAAGCAACTTGTGAACGATGGTTTGTACGCTTCCGAAATGGTGATTTTGACTTGGAAGACAAAGAACGGCCAGGTCAGCCAAAAAAATTTGAAGACGAAAAATTGCAAGCGTTATTGGATGAAAATTCGTGTAGAACGCAACATGAACTTGCAATGGCGTTGAATGTCGACCAAACAACCAT
>OY284472.1:19952190-20004518 GCA_958336335.1 Dilophus febrilis
ATCACTTATAATAACCATCCCAAACCAATCCTACCGGCTGCGCCAATGTTGTAAGTTCGTATATTTGTTTTGGTTTGGTTAGGATAGTTGGGATAGGTGATTGAAAAAAAACATTTATGATTTGAAAAAACATTTATTCCAATTTTTTTTAACAAAAACTTTATTAACTCCGAACATATAAAATACAATTTTCACTTTCTTAAATACTATATATTTTGAAGCTCAAAGATTAACTTGCCGCTTTGCAGGGTAGGGGCTGACACAAGTTAATCCTTTCGCTTATAATTCATTACTCTGCTGTTAATTAATTTTTCTAAAATCAAAATAATAGTTTTTTAATAATTTAATAATAATTTTTTATTTATTAATACTTAAAAAAAATACGAATATAAAATATGCATTTAAAGCAAATATGCATGCATATCGCAAAACATATATTTATGCTGATTTTGATATCTATTCTATCATATAAAAATGCTGATTTTCATATCTATTCTATATTTTAATATTTTTTATTTAATAATGTATTAAATTATTTAATAATTTAATAATGTAACATAATATATGCACATACGCTAAAAATGCATATATTTAAAGCAAATATGCATGCATATCGCAAAACATATATTTATGCTGATTTTGATATCTATTCTATCATATAAAAATGCTGATTTTCATATCTATTCTATATTTTAATATTTTTTATTTAATAATGTATTAAATTATTTAATAATTTAATAATGTAACATAATATATGCACATACGCTAAAAATGCATATATTGCGATATTCATGAGAATATCCCAACAAATTTCATGTGAACTGTATGGGAAAGTAGCAAATTGTATCATTTTTAACATTCTTTTGCTATTTTCCCACATCCGTTACACAACACGATGATGTGGGGAAAAACTATATCAATGGGCATTTTCGTTTATTCCACTTGTGTTAACACAAACGCACAAGTGACACAAATACGTTTTTTTATTGCACTTGTGTTACTTGTGTTATATGACACATGTTCGAAAATAGCTCTACTTAGCACTTGTGTTGACACAAATTGCCCTATCTATTTTGTAGGAGCACCATCGCCCTGTGTGAGATTGTTGTTGCTTTATCGTCACTGGGCCTTTTCGTTTATTCCTCTTGTGTCATGCACTTGTGCGCTCTCAAACATACGAGCGCGATATAACATTTACATGTGCTAGCTCTGTGTTCGAATATTATAAAATAGTCTTGTGTTTAATTTTGTTTACAAATGGCGTTTTATATGTGAAAATGTTATAGTGACGATAAAGCAACAACAATCTCACACAGGGCGATGGTGCTCCTACAAAATAGATAGGGCAATTTGTGTCAACACAAGTGCTAAGTAGAGGTATTTTCGAACATGTGTCATATAACACAAGTAACACAAGTGCAATAAAAAAACGTATTTGTGTCACTTGTGCGTTTGTGTTAACACAAGTGGAATAAACGAAAATGCCCACTATAACATTTTCACATATAAAACGCCATTTGTAAACAAAATTAAACACAAGACTATTTTATAATATTCGAACACAGAGCTAGCTAGCACATGTAAATGTTATATCGCGTTCGTATGTGCGAGAGGGCACAAGTGCATTACACAAGAGGAATAAACGAAAATGCCCAATATATCTATATAGAGGGATATATAAAACAATAATATTATTTTTTGGCAATAAAAAAATTTTTCTTTTTACTATTTTATATTTATTTTATTTTTATTTATTATTTTTATATATATATATTCGTATTATTTATCATACATTTTACACTCGCTGTGTTTTTATATATATAAATAAAAATACACAAAAAATAATCTACATCATTTTCATTATATGAATATGTGTGATAAAAAAAAAAAGAAAAATGTGTATGGTAAAAAGGAAAATTCACAAACACAAACGTATTTAATTTAATTTTATATTTATTTTATTTTTGTTATTTATATCGAAAATCGGTAAATCTTTTTAAAAATATTTAATAAAAAAAAAAATTATTATATGGTTTTTAATAAATCAAATGCGGTTATTGGAAAGTCCATATATATATGAAAAAAAATCTTATATTTATACTGTTGTGATAACGAAAAATTACGATTACGAATTTGATTTACTCACTGTTAAATGGATAATATTTATGATGTGCATTTTCTGAAAGTTTAACAATTCTATCACCAGAATTATATGAATCCATAATATTTTTTTCATTTTCATTTAATTGAAAATCAAATATTTCCATATTTTCTTTAATATGCTTTTCTTTACCTGATTTCGGAATTGGAATTGTTCCAATGTCAAGCTATATGATACATAAAAAAAATATATTAATAAAATAAAAACAGAAAATTTTCCTAATTATCTATATAATATATATAATAACCAACCAGATAACGTAATGCAATTTGTGCAGTTGTTTTATTATATTTATCAGCAATTTTTTTCACTTTATTATCATATAAAAATTCGGGTTTTCTGAACTTCGGTTGAGGTCTGGCCAATGGACAATAAGCAGTTACAATAATATTTAAATCATTACAATGTTTAATTAATTTTTTCTGTACAATATTTGGTGATACTTCAATCTGTATAAAAAAAAATGTTTATTATAATAATGTGAATTATACACACAATTATATTTATATACCTGATTATTAACCGGTTTAATACGACAATTGGCTAAAAGACGATCAATTTGTTGGCTATTAAAATTTGAAACACCAATACTACGTACAATACCCATATCAACTAATTCTTCCATAGCACGCCATGTATCAACATAATCAACATCGGTATGATCAAATAAGTCATCCGGTAACCTTGGATGAAACTCATATAGGGGTTCTTGAGCAGCAAAACCCATCGGATAATGCATTAAACACAAATCAATATAATCCATTTCCATTTCTATTTCTAAACTTTCACGACAAAACCTTTCAACTAATTCTGGATTATGATGCTTAGACATCACACATAACTATTATTTTTATATATGAAAAATTGTTTTATTATAATTTATTATATAAGTTAAAACTATAACAACAAGAGCATTTTTACACAAACCTTTGTAACAATAAATAAATCTTCACGTTTTACTACACCGTCTTCGATTTTGTGCCTAATAGCTTGACCAACCTCACCTTCATTATAAAATAAATAGGCTGTATCAAAGTGGCGATAACCAATATCAATTGCATATTTTAAAGCTCTATCCGTTTCATACCATAACTATATATACAAATATAACTGTTGTTATTTAATAATTTTCAATTTTTAAGTACTGTGAAATTTCTGTTTTTAATACTATCTGTTTTTTATATATGTATATATAACAAATACAATTACGGATCTGTATATCTCGTATAATATACTTTATGATTATATTGAAGATTAATGGCAAAAAAAAAACGTATTCAATATATGAAAACCATACACAAGAAACTAATCATAAAAGTGTTATATACAGTATAAAAATAAATAAAAAAATAAAATAATTTTTTGTTTTCTCATGTTGGCGTGATATCACATTTTATATACATATAGAATATGATCACAATTTTTATTGATATACACGCAGACGGAAGATATTGAATTATAAGAGTTCAACACAATTAAACATTCGATGAATATTAAAAAAAAAAAAATTAAAAAAATAATTAAATATACGAAAATACCAAAAACATACATCCAAAGTACCTAATCCAAAACCAGGCATAACATAGCCATTATTCATTTTAATATCTGGAACAACATTTGCCATTTTGCTATATTTATTTAATTTAAGCAAATTAATATAATAATTAATACAATTATAAGTGTAAATTTTATGTGGAATATAAAATAATAAATGAAAAATATTTTTTGATATTTTCCAATTTTAACTTATACAAAATGGTTTTTTTTTTTTTTTTTTTTTATTTTTAAGCTCCTAGCTCCTAGTGGCCATATAAGTTGAGTTTATGTGCGGACTTATTGTGTCCGGACAATATATGCCGATTTTTTTTGTATGTAATTTATGTGCCCAAAATTATTTTATGGACTAAATTGTATGTTATTTATGTGCTAAATTTTTTTCGACGAAAGCATAACCTTCATTTTTATTGTTGTTTTGTGTTTATCGCGTTTTTTTTAGTGTTGGTCGTTTATCATTATTTTTTAAATACATTTATTCATTTAATGTCAAGATAAAATTTTTAATTTAATAATTTAATTTATTAATTTTGTATTTAATAATATAAATTCTATATCAGAATGTGAATGAGGTTATGTTTTAGTCACAAAAGTGGTTGTTTGCATTTATGTGTGTAAAAAAATGGACTTAATAAGTCCGGACTTGAAAAAACCATCTTTTTTTCTGGTTTTCTTTAGTCGACAGAAAAGTTAAAAAACTTTATTTATGTGCGTTATGTCGGACAATTTCAGTCGATTTTTTGGGTCCGACATAACATTTTTTTAGGCACATAAACTCAACTATAGAGCATCAAAATGGTTTTTTTTTTTTTTTTTTTTTTTGGCGTTCGGGTGTTCTTTTAATTCTTGAACTCCCATTTCTGCCAATTTGATGTAGTGCCATCTGTTTGTCAATGTAATTACTTTAAGAAAATTTATTTGATCAACTTTTCAAATATTTGAACATTATTGATTTGTGTATTTTCTTGTCTTTATTTTTGTTAATTTATCTTATTATTTTTTATTTTTATAGTTTTAATTATTCATCTATTTTTGTTTGTATACATTTTTGTTTATGAAATCTTTAATTAATTTTTTTTAATTTTTAATTATTTATTTGTTGTTTATGTATTTTTATTTATATTTCTATTTTTGATTTTTCTATAAAGTTTATTAAAGATCTTAATTCTTTTTGATTTATATTTTTAAGTATTGATTTTAGATTTGATTTATATTTATCAAATAGATCGAAGTGTCTTCTAAATACTTCGCAGTGGCATGTTATGTGTTCTAGGTCTTCTATTACGTTGCATAATTCACATTTATTATAATTAGTTATTTTTAACATCTGTTTTGTTTTGTTACACATTCCAACTCCTGCTCTCATTCTTGAAATTATTTTTATTTGTTTTTTATTTAATTTTAGTTTATGAAACCATGTTTTGTTTGTTATATTTGGGTTTATGGATTTTAAATATGTTATCTTTACTATTTTTATATTCATTAATCCATTGTTCTTTTGCGATTATTTTTGTTTCTATGATTGCATCTTCTATCGTGCTATCCAGTTTAATATGCGTTTTTTTTTTGGGTTGCTGATTTAGCTAATTGATCAGCTTTTTCATTTCCTATGATGTTTATGTGGCTTGGTATCCATTGTATATTTATATTATGATTTTGGCTTAATAGTTTGTCTTTTATGTTTTGTGCTATAAAATTGTATGTTTTCTTGTTATTTGTAATAATTTTATTGCTTGTTTGTGAATCAGTAAGGATTAGTATTTGTTCCTTTGGATTTATTGTAATAGCTAGATTTATTGCCATATCAATTGCCTTATTTAGTTCCGCTGTAATTATTGAGTAGTTGTTAGGTAATCTGACTGATAGTTCTATTTTTTCGTTAGGATATAATATATGCCTATTCCCGTTTTGTTATCAATTTTTGATCCATCAGTGAAAATTTTCTTTTTGTTTTTATAATGTGTGTTAATGAATTCTATTGTTCTTGTTTTATTTTCGAGATTTTTATTTCCTTTTTTGCTTATATTTGGAATATTTTTTGTGATTTTAGTTTTTAATATTGTTTTTTGCTCATTGGTATATTGTGTATGTATATTTACATTGCTATTTGTATTGTTCAATATTTCTATTATTTCTTTTGTACGGTGATACAGGTAGGATTCGTTGCCTGTATCCATATTTTCTTTCAAAGTTTTATATATTTGTGTGTTTGTATTTGTCCACCATTTAATTATTTTTTTATAGGTAATTTGAAGTATTCTATATTCAATTGGTAGTATTCCCGATTCTGCTTTTATAGTATTTTTTGGTGTATTTATCAGGTAACCTATTGCCATTCTTATTAATTTGTTTTGTAATATGCTTAGCGTTCTAATATGTTTATTACTTATGTATACTTCTACCCCGAATTCAGAAATTGGTCGAATTAAAGTTTTGTATAGATTTAATACCGTTGTTGGATGTGCGCCATATTTCGCGTTGCCGTTAACATTTTAAAAATATTAAGTTTTTTGTTGAATTTATCTTTTATGTGTTTTAGGTGACCGCTGAAATTAGATTTTGTATCGAATACTATTCCCAGAAATTGATGTTGTTCTTTTGTTTCTATAATACCATTTTTTGTTATTATTTCGATTTTTTGTTGTATGTTATCTTGTTTTTTGTGCATATCATTGTGACCGATTTGTCGTTATTAATTTGTAAGTTTAATTCATTTATTGCTTTTTCTATTATTTGTATTTCTGTTTGTATTTTGTGTTTTATATTGTTTAACTGTTTGTCCATACCAAATATTACTATGTCGTCCGCATATTGTAGTATATTTATGTCATTTTTCGGATGAGGAATAATTGATGTATATAAATTGAATAGTATAGAGAGCTACTAGGTTCTCCCTGTAGCAATCCATTGTTTGTAATTTTTGTTTCATTGTTGATGATAATTTTTCTATATTGAAATTGTGTTATATACCAGTTTATTATATTTGTTGGTATTTGTTTTGATATCATTATGTCTATTAATTTATTGAGATTGACATTATCAAACGCTGCCTTTATATCAATAAATATTGCAATAAGGTAATTTTTCTTTTTGTAGCTGTTTTGAATGTTGCCGTTTAATATATTTAGTGGTTGATTTAGTTGGTTTGGATTGGGATCAATAGGGTAGGCACTGATTGGTCGCCGACCCAGTGTTGCAACTGTTCAGTTCCTGATCAAGTGCTTACTTTACCCCCACGTGGTAACCAACGGTAACTGAATGATACAATCCGTATCATTCAGGCTAAAATTGTAAGTGCGAATCCCATGCGGTTGGTCGTACGGCTAATTACCGACACCGTAAAAACAACAAATTATGAAACCAGCAACAGTGCCTCGGACAGGACAGGAAAAACGGCAACGACTCAGGCAATGGAACAAGGACAATGATTTAAAACTGGCGTCATGGAACGTGAGAACAATACTGCGCGCGGGCGGTTTAAAAACTTTGACCGATTGCTTAAAGAAAGCTAAACTGGACATAACAGCGGTCCAGGAAACACGGTGGCCTGGATAGAACATCTTATCCAGTAAAGAATACAAATTCTACTACAGCGGTAGAAATAAAACAGGTTTATTCGGCACCGGCTTTATTGTAATGGGTAAAGCGAAAGAATCGGTCATCGGTTTCAACCCCATTGATGAAAGATTTTGCACATTAAGAATAAAGGGAAAAATTTTTAACGTAACCTTTATAAACGTACACGCCCCAACAGAAAACAAAGATGCAGACACGAAGGACATGTTTTACGAAAAGCTCAATCGTATCTACAATCAAGCTCCTAGTCGTGACATTAAAATCGTGCTTGGCGATTTTAATGCACAGGTGGGTAGGGAAATTGTATATCGACCGGCAATTGGTCAACATAGCCTTCATACACACTGCAATAATAACGGCGAGCGTTTCGTCGATTTCACAATATCAAACAATATGATAGTAGCCATCACACGTTTCCCACATAAGAACATACACAAAGGAACATGGTGTTCGCCCGATACAAAAACAACAAACCAAATAGACCACGTACTCATTGACAGTCGTCATGCGTCCGACATACTGGATGTAAGGAGCTGTAGAGACCTAACATTGATTCTGATCATTATCTCGTAAGAGCTTTGTTCAGATATCGTGTTAGTGCAAACCGCCAAAAAGTCATTGCGAGAGGATTCAATTTGGAAAATCTCAAAAATGACCAAGTAAAACAACAGTACGAAGATAAATTGGTGGAGTTAATTGTTCGAACAGATGTGGATCAACAGCAAAACACGTGTAATGATATGTGGAATCGATTACGTAATTGCATGAAAATGGCGGCAGAGGAGACGGTAAAGTTGAAACCTGGCGTGGTCAGAAATGGTTGGTTCGATGACGAATGTAAAACGGCTCATGAAGTAAAGAACCAAGCGCGTTTAAAATATCTTCAGCGCGCCACACGAACTGCCATGGATGACTACAGAACCAAAAGATCCATTGAACGCAAATTATTCCGAAACAAGAAAATGCGTCATGAGCAGGATATTTTGCGGGATATAGACACGCTGTCCAGCATGAATGACAGCAAAAATTTGTACAGGAGAATAAGATCTGTAACTAGCGGATTTATACAACAACCCCTTCTTTGTAAGGATACCAACGGCGAAATTTTGGCGGATGAAGAAAGGGCCATCGCGAGATGGGCTGAGCATTATAAAGATCTACTTACAGCAAGCAACCCAATTGGTAGAAATGCAGAAAACGAACTTCCGTACCAAACAGCACAACCACTAATTTCGGAACCAACATATGAGGAAACCAGAGAAGCCATTCTGAAGCTCAAGAATGGAAAGGCGGCTGGATCTGACGGCGTACCTGGTGAACTCTTAAAATGTGGTGGGGATGTATTGTGGAATAGTATACACGAGCTAATCGTTGTAGGGCTCGTAAAGTATTTCTTATAAATGGATTCAAAAAAAAAAAATTAGATTTCATATATATTTAGCACATACCACATATATATAAAATAACCAACACATAACACATGTATATAAAAAAAACACAAAACTGCACAATTAATTATTTTTTTTACATTTTTATTATAATAATTTAATATATTTTTTTCTAATTAGAACCTTTCGGTTTGATGGTCGTGAACGTTCCTCTTTTTTTTTTCTCTTTTTATATATATAATTTAATGTTTATTTTTAAATAATACGTTATAAATAAAATTACCAGAATTTTATAGAAACAAAACTGTTTCTATCCGTTAAAATAATATTTATCAATATAATATACAGAATGTCCCACAATTCGGGCATCCTGACATATATAATCGTCCCGATTATCAATATAAAAAAAATATAAAATACATTAAATCCAAAATATACATATACATATATATATAAAAAGATAAAAAAACAAATACATTTAATAATGCTTACATCAATACAAAATTTATAAAATCCAGAAAATTATTTTTTTAAAACAAATAAACCAATCAGCTGTAAAATGAATAATTGCCATCATCAAAACATTAAAATTTCTAAAAAACGTAATATTAAATATTAATTGGACCGATTAAATAAGGTTTCATATTATGTGGTGCACAGACTCCACGATATGGTAATCTTGAAATCTGAACACCTTCGATGTCAGTTATATAATAACGATCATTATCGAATACTTTGGCGACTACATAAGGACCTCTAAACCGGGGCAAGAATTTTCGATTTCTTCCATCAGCCCGGTCATATGTACGTATGAGTACAAAATCTCCTTCCTTATATTTATGGGGAGGTTTATGTTTAGCATCATAATACATTTTATTTGCATCTTGGTGTCTAACAATATTTTTAGAAGCCTGTTCTCTTATTTCAACCAAATTGGTTTCAACATAATTTAAATTGTCATTACGTAAATGCTCAAGAATTCTATCACATACCTTTCCCTTCTGTTCAATACCAAAAACTAAAACACTAGGGATGAAACCCGTACTTCTGTGTTTCGTATTATTTAATGCAAATTCAATATGAGGAATATTTTTACTCCAATTACTAGTACTATCACTATCGCATAGCTTGGAAAACATCGGTGTTAGATCTCGATTGATCCGTTCAATTTGCCCATTGGATTGCGGGGAAGCGGTTGCTATCTTAATATGTTGTATGTTATTGTCCATTATAAATTTGGCAAATTCCGCCGAAGTGAAACAAGTGCCTCTATCTGAAATAATAGTACTTGGCCTACTGTATGCATGAAAATAGTTTTGAAGACAATCAATGACTTCCGCCACCGTCGTATTTTTTACAGGGTACAGTTTAACAAACTTAGAAAATCCATCTATTATCTCAAATATATATTTCTTACCTCCAGAATTCGAAAGAGGACCATAATGATCCACATGTAAAACTTTAAATGGAACCTTTTCTTTTGGTATACTATGAAGAATACCCTCCTTTTTCCCGTATGTTGGCGAATAATATAAACAATTTATACAAGAATCAATATAATTCCTAATTTTCTTCTTCATAAATGGAAACCAGTAAATTTTCCTTATATATTCGTAACATTTATCAGTACCAAGATGTGCCAAATTTTCATGATGTGTTTGTATTATTCGTTGTTCCATTGCACTTGGAACATAAAATCTAATTTCTTTGTTAACCTTCCTATATACCAATCCATCAATTAAATTATATAATTCGTTATCGCCTTTCTCCAAATTTGCAGCAATTTCGGAAATAATTGAATCTTGGTGCTGGGATGCAGCTAACATTAAATCCAAAGGATCATCATTTATCAAAAGAATATTGGTGGATCTGCTTAAAGCATCTACATGAATCATTTTACTTGCAGATCTGTGTTCAATGACATAATCAAAACTTTGCATTTCTAATGCCCATCTGGAAATTCTAGGATTCACAATTTTCTTATTTAATGTCAAAGTTAAAGCTTGACAGTCGGTAACAATTTTAAATTTGATTCTCAAAAGATAAATGCGAAATCTTCTCAATGCATATATTATCGAAAGCGTCTCCAGCTCATAACTATGGTAGTTTCTTTCACTATCACCTACACTTTTTGAAAAGAAAAATACTGGATGAAACCTAGCATCTTCTTGTTTCTGTAATAATATTGAACCATATCCGATGCCACTAGCATCGCAATGAAGTTCGGTTTCTTTATGGGGAGAATATATTGCCAAAATAGGTGACCTGATGAGTTTTTGTTTTAATATTTCAAAGGCATTTAATTCCTCTCGAAATAGTCCGAATCGAAATAGTGCGCCCTTTTTTAACAAATTATATAAAGGTCGAGCTATAACTGAAAATTCATGCACAAACCTTCTAAAATAGGAACACAAACCCAAAAAGCTGTGTATTCCGCGTGTATTTATAGGAACTGGGAAATTTGTGATTGAATCCAAATTGTTTTCATTTGGTCTGATACCGTTCCGATCAATAATATATCCTAAAAAATTAATTTCTTCAAACATAAATTTGCATTTATCATAATTAAGTTCCAAATGAAATTGATGAACCAATGATATGACCGTTTTCAAAATCCTTAAATGTTCATCCGCGTTTGAAGTAGCAATCAATAAATCATCCATATATACTAATAATTTATCGGATTTTATCAAATCCTTAAAAATGTAATTAATAAAACGTTGAAATATTGATGGACCATTTTTTAAACCAAACGGCATTTTTAAATATTCATATTGCCCCGATGGGGTAACAAAGGAAGTATATTTTCTTGAATTCTCAGCTACATTAACTTGGTGGAAACCAGATTTTAAATCCAAAATCGAAAAAATATTTTTATCTCGTAATCTATCTAATAAATCGTCAATTAAAGGTATAGGATAGTTATCCCTGACGGTTTTAGAATTTAAATTTCGATAATCGACGCAAAGCCGAATATCTTTACCTTTTTTTTCGACCAACACTATAGGTGATGCAAACGGCGAAAAACTTTCTCTTATAATATTTCTTTTAAGCAAATCCTCAATTATTTTGTCTAAACCGATCTTTTGCGAATAGGAAAGTCTTCGGGGTGGGCAATAAAATGGCTTTTCACAATTTAAATTGATTTCCATTTCAATTGGGCACTCCGGATGTTCCCCATACGCGACAGACAAACTAGAATTAAATAATATATTCTGAATTTCAGAACTTACATGCGGTTGTATTTCGTTGCCTATATTCAGATGAACACCATTATCATCATCGTCCAATACATTAATATTTAATATTTCTTCTTCAAAATCATCTTTTACATAATTCAATTTAAAATCATTTTGATTGCAATTATCCATATATACACCTAAAAAGTCACGTCCTAAAACAACTGGATATTTTGAACAATTATCATTTACTAAAAATAAATTTATATTAATTAATTTATCCTTAAAATCTACTTTACATTTAATTTTACCCATTATCCGCAACTCACTACCGTTGATACCGCAAAATTTATATTTATTATTTTCCGTTGGAACTATTAAACATGATGGTACGTATTGCTGCTGGATGAAACTTATCGGGCTTCCAGAATCCAACAATGATTCTAGCGATCCCGTGTATCCATTATGCAATTTCGTATTATCGGCTTCGAAATTATATTTAATTATTTGTTCAAAATTATTGTTGTTTAAAACAAAATCTATTATCAGCAGAATTTAAAATTGGTTGAGGAGCCTCATTAACTGTGAGAACTGGTTTTATGGTAGACGAACAAGCAGCATAATTGTGGCCCATTTTTCCACATTTAAAACAGGAACCCTTTTCTCTAGTTGGCTGCGAACAATTTTGACTTAAATGTCCAAAATGATTACAATTGTAACACCTAACATTCGTAAACTTATTTTGTCTATCATTATTCGCTTCATGATGATATTTATTTGATGGCTGATGACGTACGGTTTGGTTCCTGGAATCACTTGATACCAAATTATTTTGATTGCCATTAACTCGATAATTACGTGCATATTGTTGATTATTATTAGAATTAAAATTATTTGTGGAATAATTATTTGTATAATTATTAGCGGTCGTATTATTTTTAATTTTTTCATATTTAAATATTGCCAGTTTTAATTCATTTATGGTGTTGGCATTATACAAAAGAATTTTATTAAAACCGTTATCTATTATACCATTCACAATATAGTGTATAAGGTCACCTTCAGCAATGTCACACAGGGCTGCAATTTCTTGCATTCGCAAAATATATTGATGAAAAGTTTCTTCTTTAATTTTTCTCATGCTTCTGAGTTTATTATGCACGTCTACACTGGAAATCTTTTTATCGAATTCCAAAATCAATGCTCTTTTAAACTCTTCATAGCTATTCACCGAAATTGTACGTAAAAATAATTTCGCTGTACCTTTAATTAATCTTTTCGCGTATATTAATTTCGTATTTAAATCACAACTAATTATTTCCGGTGATTCCTCAAAATGATCAAACCATTTACGTACCGAAAAATTATCATCACCACTGAAAACATGCAAAGAATCTTCCAAATCTTTGAAAGAAAAAACCGACCGACTCTGTGTTGCACCGTAATTTAATAATTGTAATTCTTTGTTTAATTACCCTAATTCTTTTTTCTTTTTAATAATTTCTCTTACCCGTAAAATTTCTTCATCTAAATTTTCGTTTTCAACTGGATCAACAGCTTCACTAAAATTTTCATCACTTAAACACATACGTAATTCCTCGTCCGATAATAAATTTAATGCCTCCTGCAAACGTGCCTTCAAAATACACTTTGTACCGGTTGGCGATAAATTTAACTCCGATAACTTTTCTTTTAATTGTTTGATTGTAGCATTTTCAATATACTCTTGCACAAATAATACCGATTCCATAATTCATAAATTTTTCATAAAACATAAACATACATAAAAATTTATTCATAAAAATTTACTAAAAAAAATCCGTAACATAAAATCCGTAACATAAAATTTTTTTTTTTTTTTTTTTATTATCCCACTTCTGAATTAATTGTAGGGCTCGTAAAGTATTTCTTATAAATGGATTCAAAAAAAAAAAATTAGATTTCATATATATTTAGCACATACCACATATATATAAAATAACCAACACATAACACATGTATATAAAAAAAACACAAAACTGCACAATTAATTATTTTTTTTACATTTTTATTATAATAATTTAATATATTTTTTTCTAATTAGAACCTTTCGGTTTGATGGTCGTGAACGTTCCTCTTTTTTTTTCTCTTTTTAATGTGGATTCCGTAATGATCGCTCAACAACTGATCAACTGTTCGTCATACGACAGATAATGGAAAAGTGTAGGGAGTTCAACGTGGTAACACACCATCTATTTGTTGATTTTAAGGCCGCATACGACAGTGTTATTAGGGAAAAATTATGGCGCACGATGGAGGAATTTGGATTCCCACAAAAATTGATAGCCATGTCAAAACTAACACTGACGCAAGTTACATCTCAGGTACAAATAAGGGGGATCAAATCGGATGCATTTGAAACCATTGACGGAGTACGGCAAGGAGACCCTTTGGCTACATTGTTTTTCAATGTTATATTGGAAAAATGCATAAGGAGGACGACCATTAACACCAGCAGCACTATTTTTACGTCATCTGTTCAATTACTCGGCTATGCCGATGACATTGACGTGGTGGGTAGAAGTATGGGTGCCGTTAAAGAAGCGTTCTTACTGTTGGAACGTGAAGCTTCGGAAATGGGATTAAGGGTAAACGAGGAGAAAACCAAGTATATGATCGCACCAACGAACAGTAGGTTTATGGCACAACATCAAAGCGTATCAATTGGTCAGAACAAATTTGAAACAGCGGACAGGTTTAGCTACCTTGGAAGCAGCATAAACAGCGAAAACGATATAGCGGAGGAAATTCAATCCCGGATTGCTTCGGGAAACAAAGCCTTTTACGGTTTGCGAAAGATGTTCTTCTCGAAGACATTGAGTAAAACATTGAAACTAAAGCTATATCAAACGCTGATTCGACCAATTGTGACCTACGGTTCTGAAACGTGGTGCATGACACAGGCCACCGAACGGAGACTTGGAGGGTTCGAAAAGAAAATACTACGCCTCATCTTTGGACCGACAAAGGAAAGGGGATGGTGGCGTAGGCGGTTCGATTTCGAGCTATATAAATTATATAACGAACCCGACATAGTTCGGTTTATTAAGATCGGTCGCCTGAGGTGGTTTGGTCATGTGGTACGAATGGATGGCGATCGTATACCGTCAAAAATGCTGGACAGTAAGCCGGGCGGATCCAGGAGTGTAGGAAGACCGCGGGGTAGGTGGAAGGACGAAGTAGAAGTGGACCTTCGGGCCCTCGGCGTTTCCGGCTGGCGGACGTTGGCGGTAAATAGATCCCGTTGGAGAAGGCTGTTAATGGACGCCAAAACCAATTGTAGGTTGTAGGCGCGCAGTAAGTAAGAAGTAAGTGGTTGATTTATGTTGATGTTTTTTCTGAACCCAAAGGAAAATGTTGGTAATAAGTTATGGCTCTCTATATAATTTTCTAAACGATTTTTAATTATTGTACTGTAAATTTTTGCCATGCATGGTGCCAGGGCAATTAGCCTGTAAGAATTGTGTTCGTCTGGATTTTTATGCTTTTTTAGTATAGGTAAAATTTTTATGGTTCTCCATACTTCTGGATAAGTTCCTTGTTGCCAATGTTTATTTATTATGTTGTTTATTTGTATCCATTGTTTTATACTTAAGTATGAAAGCATTTCGTAAGTAGTTAAATCTATTCCAGGAGCCGATATTTTGGATTTTTTGTTATTTATTGTTTCTAATATTTCATACAGTTGAATGTTTTGGTTCTCTATTATTTGAATGTTTGTAGCTTGTCTTTTATTTTCTATTTTCTCGAAATGACCCGTATTTTTAATTAATTGTTTTGATATGTTTTCATTTATAACTTTTTGTTTATTCTCCCTTTCTAATGTATTGTTTACCCAGGGTTCTCATTGTACATATACATAAAAATAGGAAAAATAAGAAAGGTTAAATCAATGTTATTTATATGGTGCGGTTCTCATTGATTTACATAAAAATAAAAATAAGAAAAGTTTGTTAACTTTTAACTTTTTGCATGGAAGAGAAAGATATCAGAAATATTTTCTCTTTATTTTTGTTTTTGAGTAAATATATTTGCTATACATCATTACTTATACTTATTCAATTTTGTAATTTATAATTATTTATAATTCGATATTAGATTTAATTAGAGATTATTTACAGAAATATTTCCAATAAAAACAAATATTTTATAATTACACACGACACGGAATAAAAATTATATAAAAATATATTAATATATTTTTTACTAATATAATTTTGGCTAAAATTTCAACTCTCAATGACCGTCAATTTTGACTTAATTTCTTATGTATTCTATGGATAATGAGAACACCAAAAAATTTCTATTTTTATGTATATTTTTATTTTTATTTTTATGTACAATGAGAACCCCGCGTCAATATTTTTATTTTATTATATATGTTTTTTATATTATTAAATGGATTAATGGTTGATATAAATTTTTGCCATGATTTGTATTTATTTTTTTTTATTAAATTTTTTAGCTTACATTCGATAGATTTAAATTTTTTATAATTATCAAACGTTCTTATTTTATTATACTGTTGTAATTTTTCTTTTTTGTTATCATATATGTTTTTTGTAGTGTTTCATTCCACCAAAAATTTTTTTTAAATTTAATTTTTTTAGATGAATATATATTTTTGTTGAAATTGTAACTGCATTTGTAATTTCGTTTGTTATTTCTGTAATAGTTTTATTATTAAATTGCAAATTCTCTATATCTTTTTTAAATAACGTTTTATTTATATTTTTTGTGTTTCTGTATTGATATGTTTCATTGTGAAGTTTGTTTAGAATTTTAAATTCAATTATGTTATGTGTGCTATTTAAAGTGTTTTCTTTTACTTTCCAGCTCATTTTATTGTTGAGATTGGGCGTTATTATCGTTATATCTATTGCTGTTCTTTTTATTTTGTTATGTGTCGTTGTTGTGTATTCACCATTGTTTAATATAATTAGGTTGTTATCTTGTAGTATATTATTTATTATGTGTCCTTTGTTATTATTATTTTTGCTGCCCCATAGAATAGAATGTGCATTTGCGTCTCCTGCCCATATGGTTTCTGTTGCTTGGTCTTCTATTAAAATTTTGAAATCTTCTCTTAACGTTTTTGAATTTATTTTAGGGTTTATATAGAAAGATATTATTTTTCTAATTTGTTGATTAATTTTTATTTTTATTGCTATTGCTTCTATAACTTTTAGGTTTTCTATATTGATTTTTTCATATTTAAATTGTTTATGTATAATTATTCCCACTCCACCATATTTATCCGCTCTGCTATTTAATAGAATGTTATATTGATTGTTTTTTAATTCTATCTTGGGATCTGTTCATGTTTCTTGTAATAGTGCTATGTGAACTTTATTTTGGATTAAGTAGTCAAAGTAATTACTACCTTTTGCTTTAAGGCTTTGAATATTATGCTGGTATATTTTAATGTCTTCTCTTTCTTTATTGTTGTTCATTTTATTTGCTTTACTCCTGATTTTTTTTTTTTTTTTTTTTATATTTGTGAGTTTGAATTTATTTCCTCAATGTTTATGTTGTTTATAGTATTTGGACTGTTTACTATATCTTTATTATTATTATTATTGATATTTTTGTTTATTTGATTAAGGTTGATTATACTTATTGTTAATACTTTTTGCAAATCTTGTTTTATATGTATATTCTCGATGTTTTGACTATATTGGATATTTGTGTAATTAAATTTTGAAATTCCCACTTCATTCTCTATTATTTTGTTGTTTTCGTTTGTAGGGGTTGAAGTATTGGAGTTTATTTTTCTTTTCTTTTTCGGTGTATTTGGCATTATTTCATGATTATTTTTGGAATATTGTTGATTGCTAATTGTTGAAAGATGTTGGTTACGGATTTGGATTAAATTTGGGAAATTTTCGTTATTTAATATTAAATTTTTTTGTAAATTAGTTTGTTGTTCTTTATTATTTATTAAATTTTCTGCTTGTTTATAATTGATGTTTTGAGAGTGCATTATAACACTTCGTTCAATAATGTGTGTGACTAATTAATTAAAACACATTTTTTTGCCAAAATTCGTTTTTATTCATCAAGATAGTCCCCTTTTAGGGAGATACAATCATTCCAACGCTTTTCCAATCTTTCGATACCGCCTTTGTAAAACGATTTTTCTTTGCCTTCAAAATAGGCGTTAGTTTCGGCGATTACTTCATCATTTGAGCCAAATCTCTTACCACGGAGCATCCTTTTGAGGTCTGCGAAGAGCCAGTAGTCGCTGGGGGCTAAATCTGGAGAATACGGTGGATGGGGAAGCAATTCAAAGCCCAATTCGTTCAATTTTGCCATCGTTTTCATTGGTTTGTGACACGGTGCATTGTCTTGGTGGAACAACACTTTTTTCTTCGCCATATGAGGCCATTTCTTTGCGATTTCGACTTTCAAACGCTCCAATAACGCTATATAATAGTCGCTGTTGATGGTCTGCCCCTTCTGGAGATAGTCGATGAATATTATTCCATGCGCATCCCAAAATACAGACGCCATAACCTTGCCAGCCAACTGCTGCGTCTTTGGTCGCTTTGGGCGGCTTTCGCCGGCTGCATGCCACTCAGCAGACTGCCGATTTGACTCTGGAGTGAAATGGTGGATCCATGTTTCATCCATTGTGATGTACCGTCGCAAAAACTCCGACTTATTGCGCGTAAACATGTCCAAACAGCTCTTTGAATCATCGGTTCGTTGTTGTTTTTGCTCCGGTGTGAGCAAACGCGGCACCCATTTGGAACACACCTTTTTCATACCCAAATGTTCGTGTATTATGGTTTGTACACTGCCTGCTGATATCTTCAGAATGTCAGCAATCTCCCTCACTTTCACTTTACGGTTGGACATAATGATTTTCAGTGTTTTTTCAACGTTTTCCGGAATAACAGCGTCATTTGGCCTTCCAGTAGATGGAATGTCATCGGTGTCTGTACGACCACGTTTGAATTCGGCATACCAATAACAAATGCTTCTTTTTGATGGAGCAGAGTCCGAGTAATGTTTTTCAAGCCATTCCTGGCATTGAACAGTATTTTTTTTCATTAAAAAACAATGATAAATCAGCACACGGAATTGCTTTAATTCATTTTTTTTTAAAACACAAAAATAGCGTCACTTATAGCACTGTAACTTGTAAACAAATGATCTGATTAACATATGATGTTGACAGTAAGCCTAAAAAGGTTGCCAAATGCGAAAAAAAATATTGATTTAGTTCTAGGGACGCCATCTATGTGTCAGTCACACACATTATTGAACGAAGTGTTATAGTTTATGTTTTTTTGTTCTTGGTATTTTGGGCAATTTTTATTAAATATATTATGATTGTTTTTACAATATATGCAAATTGCATCATTTTTACATGAATCTATTGCGTGTTGCGTATCTCCACAATTTGTGCAAATGGGTTTTCCTTTACAGAATTTGTGTGAGTGTCCATATCTTGCGCATTTTTTGCATATTTTTATTGGTGTTATGTATTTCTTCACTATTCTATATTTGTTCCATAAATTTGGATACTTTGTGGTAATATTTGTGATTGGAATATTATTTTTACTGTTGTTGTTGGTACATAATTTTTTTGTTCTTGGCTGTATTTATTTATTCTAAATATTGCTTGAATTTTCGCTGGGGCTTTAGTGTTATTTATTATTTCTTCTTCCGTAAGGTTGTTGTCTATATTGTAGATTACGCCTATCGTTTGAATATTTTTTTTTGGAATGTGCGCAATATAATCACTTAAGTGATTGTTTATTTTCCTTGGCAGATTGTTAGCTTGATGTATGTCGCTGAGCATTACTATTACTCCTATTATCATTAATTTTTTTTATGTTTATAATTGAATTTACTTTGAAGTTGTATAATATTTTTCCTATTTTTAAATCACTTATTGTTTTTTGTTTATTTATATTGTCTATTATTATTTTATATGGTCCGGTAAATTCGTTAGGATATTTATTCATATTGAAGCAGATTTTTGTTTAATATATTTATTTTATTTTTTTTTTGTATAGCTTTTTTCGTTTTCTAGGTCGTTTTCGATTTTTCTAGATTTTTATAGTTTTGTTCAACTTATTATGTAAATTTTTTTACCGTTAGTCCCGTTATTTTACATTTGTGTTTAACTGTATATTGATCATTTATTTTAATTTCTTTTATTTAATTTTATTTTTATAAACCTTTTCAAGAAAAATAATTTTTCCCATTAAATTATGCTATCAAAATAATTGAATTTAAATTATTTAGTTATTTATTTTTTATTTTCTTTTGATAAATTAACGCCTTACATTAATTAATTAAACACATTTATTTAGTTGATTTATTAAATATTAAAAATATTTCGTTATTATTTTTTTTTTTTTAAATATTACTAATATAAAATTTTAATATTTAAAATATATGGGGAGTTTATCACGGACAGCCAAGTGGACAACAAGTGTCGAATTTATTGGCAAGTAAATATCAAAAAAAAAAAAAAAAAAAAAAAAAACGAAAATTAATAACGAAAGGAAAAAAAAAAAGTACTTTAAATTTGATAGAGAAAATTAAAAATTAGAATTAGAAATTAAAAGTTTAATTGAAACAAAACGACGGGTTAATTAATTCAGTAAGTGGTTAATTAACTAAAAAGTTCAGAGAGAAAAAAAAAAAAAAAAAAAACCGTTAAAAATACAGCTAAAAAGGAAAAATCTAGAAAAAAGAAAAAAAAAAAAAAACTAAATAAAGAAAGAACGTATCGAAATATAGAGGTAAAAATAAAACAGAAAAAAAAAAAAAAGAAACTATAGAGAAATAAAAAATAGGGAAAACCAAAACATGGAGGAGAATATAACAAAAAAAAGAAGAAAAGGTAGAATAAAAGAAAATGAGGAAAAAGAGGAAGCAGAAACAACAACAGCACCTATGAAAAAAGCCGGCACAAATAATGAAAAAAAAGAAAACAAATATAAACCAACAGACAGAGGACCATATTTCATCATCGTAGAGGAAGAAAAAAATCCCATTAGGGAAATTGAAATTGGGCGAAAACTCACACAACAAAACATAATGAAAATAGTAGAAATAAAAAAAATAGATAATCACAGGGTAAGGATACAAACACAAGATTTCAACACAGCAAACCACATAATAAATAAGAAAATATTCAACAAAGCATACATACCAAATTACTACATAAGCTGCACGGGGATAATACTGGACATAGACCAAGACATCGAAATTGAAGAAATAGAACAAAGTATAATAGCGGAAGCAGAAATCACAAAAATTGAAAGAATAACATACTACGACCATAAGAACAAGGAAAGCAAAAATACCAACAAAATTAAAATCGAATTCCGGACAAAAAACATCCCAACATCAGTGAAAGTATTCTACGTAAAAAAAAAAGTGATACAATACATAGAAAGCCCAGTGAAGTGTAGCAAATGTTTAGAATATGGACACACGAAAAAAAACTGTAAAAACGCTGAGAAATGTAAAACATGCAGTCAACAAAAACACAGCGAAACAGAAAAATGTGATAAAAAATGCAACAATTGCCAGAAAAACCACCTAACGTTTGACAGGAACTGTGAAGTACAAATAAAGCAAAGGAAAATAAGGAAAATAATGACAATCGACAAAAAAGATTACAAAAGCGCCCTGAAACAAACAAACGAAGAAACAGAGGCACTAGAAAAACAAACAAACCAAAGAAATAACTCAGAAAATACATACGCAAATATAACAAAAAGTGAGGAAACAAAGAAAAACGAAAAAAATACCAACCTAATTGAAGAAATAAAAAAAGCGGTGATAAATGAAGGATTAAGCAGAGACGACATAATAGAGGAAATAAAAAAATTATTATTAAAACACAGGGAGGAAAAAAATATAACTGAGAAAAACAAGGTAGTGGAACAAACGGAAACAAACATAATTAATACGGAAAATAGAACAAATATAAATAACAAAGAAGACAACATTGAAAATAATAAGAATAACATTAAAGATACAACAGAAAACATGGACAGGGACGCGATAAGGAAAAGAATAGAAGACAGAATTGAGAGAGCTAGAAGAGAGAGGAAAAAGATCATTAACGAGAACACAAAGGAAAATATTAGAAAAAACATAGAAGAAATACAAAAAAATTATATACAAAAAGCAATTGGGGAAAACCCGGAAGGAAATAAAAATACCACAGAAGAAATAATGAACGAAAGAAAGGATAAAGAAACGGAGATAACGATTCAAGAGATAAGAGGAATGGGTTCAACAAGGGGAGAAGAAATGGAAAGGTAAGAAAAAAAAAAAAAAAAACAAAAAAATCAAAAATGTAGATAACATCTAAAATGGAACAGATAAAAATACTGCAAATAAATATCAAAAGTTTAAAAGCAAACATAAACGAACTAGAAGTATTTATGGAAAGGAAAAAAATAGACTTAACCATACTAGCAGAAACTTGGACAAAACCCGAACAAAAATTAAAAATAAACGGATACCAAACATCAATAAATCATAGATCAGATGGATATGGGGGAGTGGGCATTTTAATAAAAAATCAAATAACCTTCAAGAGAATAACAAACAACTACAAATATATAGAAATGGAAGAAATAGAAACAACAAACATGAAAAGGAACATAAAAATAATAGCAATTTACATCCCACCAAATACAAAAATAAAAAACGTAGAAAAGGAATTGACAAAAGTAATTGAGAACATAGAAAAAGAAAAAAACTGCATTTTGGCAGGAGATTTTAATGCAATACACAAAAGCTGGGACAATTATACCAGCAAAAACAATAAAAGAGGGGAAGTACTTTTAGAAATAATCAACAACACAAATCTACAAATATTAAATGATGGGAACACAACATATACACAATTCCACAACGGATATGAATCAGCAATAGACTTAACCATATGCAGCCCTGACCTAACCAACGGAATTAAATGGAAAGTTAAAAAACAAAACATCGGGTCAGACCACTACCCCATAATTATCCAAATTAATGGGAAGAGTAATAAAACACAACACAAAATAAGTAAAATAAACTACAAAAATCTAGAACAGGACATACAAAATATAAATATAAACAAGATAGACAACATGGAACAATATCAGGAGCTAATAAAAAAAACAATAGAGGAAAATACATACACACAAAACATTAAAACAAGACCAAAGTATTGGTGGAATGAAAAAATAAAAAAGCTATGGCAAATAAAAAAAGAAAAACTAAAAATATATGCCAAAAATAAAAACAACTACACATCAATAGAGGTAAAAAAAGCCATAGCCAAACTCAAATATAATATAAAAATCAACAAAAATAAAAAATTCCAAGAATACCTAGAAACAATAAACCCACAAACAAAAATAAAGGAAGTATGGAAAAGAATAAGTATCATAAACCAAACTAAAACAAAAACAAAGGCTAGCTTTATAAACAATCAAGAAAAAGCAGAAGAGTTCCTAAAAACAAAATTTAACGGAAGCCAAGATGTTATATACTACAATACAAATTTTGAGAACAAAATAAAATTAGAAACAAAAGACATACTAAGAGGTATAAAAGAAAGTAAAGAAACAACACCAGGAAACGACGGGATATCTTACAAAATATTAAAAATATTACCGATGAAACATATAATCAAGATAACAGAATTATATAACAAAATACTACAAACAAAAAAAATGCCAGAAAGTTGGAGGGAGATAAAAATAATACCCATTAGCAAACCAAACGTAGACCATACAGACCTAAATAACTACAGGGCAATATGTATGATACAAACAATAACAAAAATATTCACAAAGATAATAAAAGAAAAATTAGAAAAATGGACAGAAGAGAATAAGATACTGTCAGAAAATTCAATGGGTTTTAGGAAAAATAAAGAAGGTAGGGATGTAATATTTAAGGTTCTCAGTGAAATAAACAAACTTAAAACATTAGGATACAAAATAATAATAACAACCATAGATATCTCAAATGCATTTGAAAACGTAAACATAAGAAAATTAGTAAACAAAATGGAAGAAATAAAATGTAATGAAGAACTAGTATTCTGGACAAATAACATCATGAAGACTAAGAAATATGAACTACAAATAAAGGATAGCAAATCACATAGAACATCAAATAGAGGAATAATACAGGGAAGTATAATGAGTCCACTACTATTTAACATATACACGGATAATTTACATAAACTAAAACTAGAGAAAACAAAACTAATTCAATATGCAGACGACATATACATCATATCTTACAACAAACAATACAAAAAACTAGAGGAAGAAACAAATAAAAACATAAATAAAGTCATAGCGGAGATAAATAGACTTAGCATGGAAATAAATAAAAAAAAAACAAATTTTATAAAAATAAACTGCAAAAATAAATTTAAACCAACAATAAACATAGAGAATACAACCATACAAGAAAGCAAACAGATAAAAATGTTGGGATTTATAATAGACAATAAACTAAAGTTCAATAAACATATAGAAAACATAATAGAGAAGACCAAAATGGGAATAAATTTAATGAAAAGAATAGCAAACATGAACGGGGGATCACACCCAAAAAACAACCTGATGTTCCACAACGCCTTTATAAATGGGAAAATTAACTACTACACAAGTATAATACCAATAAAAGAACATCAAATACAAAAAATACAAAGAATACAAAACACATCATTAAGGATAAGTATGGGATACCTTAAAACAACACCCATTGAAGCAATATTAGCAGAAACAGGAAACATGGATACTACAATGGATACTACAATGGATACCATCGCACATAGAAATAGCAGGAAATGAAAGGGCGGACGAGGCAGCAAGGAGTGGAAGGGAAGGAAACGAGAAAGATAAGAAAGAAAAAATAAAACTCCCCAAGGAAGAAATAATAAAAATAAGCGAGAAAAGAGAATGCAATAAATGGAGGAAAGAATACAAAAGCAAAAGGAAAAAAATTGCAAACTGGAATAAAGAAATAAACACCAAAATACTATACAAAAATACATGGTTTAAAAAAGAATATACAAACTCGGCATTTTTTACAAAAATAATAAATAGAATAAGAACAGGTCACACATACGACAAAAAATATGAAAAAATGATAAAAAAAGACATAAATGACAAATGTGAAAAATGTAAGGAAAGAGACGATTTTAAACATAGACTTTTCAAATGTACAAAATATACAAAGGAGAGAAACAAATACACAAACTTAACAAAAGAACAAAAGAAGAAAAAACTAACAACCCCTGTAATGTACCTGGGACCAAGTTTTGAGCTGAATAAAAATGAGGGAATTGATTAGAGAGGGAGAGTGAGAGAAAGATAAACATTTTTTTTATTGAATCTTAAGAGTAAGCCTTCATTCACACTTAATGTTTTTCTTTTCGTTGTTTTTCTATTTTTTGCATTTGTATAAGTTTTTAAATGGCGTATATGTGATTGTATTTGTGACCCTCAATTTCAATAATTTTGTAAATAACATTATAATACAACAACAACAAAAATAAAATGAGTGTTAAAAAAAAAATTGAGAGAAAAAAATAGAAAAACAACGAAAAATATTAAAAAATTATATATTTCTGTTGTATTTCTATAGAAAAACAATTGTATTTCTAAAAGAAGAGAGAGGTCTTTTATACTGTATGTGAATTAATATTTATTAACAAAACAACAACAATTTAGAAAAACAACATACAACGAAAAGAAAAACATTAAGTGTGAATGAAGGCTAAATATTTTCGCATTTGAAGAATAGTACTTCTAGCGAATTATTTTATCCACAATATTAAAAAAATAATTCTTTAGATTATTCGTTTTTGTTAAGTAATGCTTTTCATGAAATGCCGACGGCAGACGACGGCAAATGTCAAATTGAAAATACATGCATTTCAATGGCGGTGCTTTTTATGAATATTGGACGGCGGACTGACGGCGGACATTGATATTTTTTCTTCTATTGCCGTCGGCTGACCGTCGTCCAAACTTCATTTTTCATTTTATTTACATTTTATTTAATTTTTATGATTTAATTTCATAATAATAAAATATCCAGTTAATTTACAAACTAATAAAAAATGGAATTATTTAACAGCAATTGGTATTTATTATTAAATTTCGGTTTTTTTATCCAGGCAAAATAAATTTCAGAAAAAGCACATTTTTTTTTATATCACAAATATCATATTTGTGATAAATAAAATATTTTCATAGAAATCGAGGCTTTATATGTTCTAGTATATTTTTTTTATTTTTTATTTTTTATTTTTTATTTTAATTATTGAAAGTGTATAGTTTTTGAAATCCTCCATCCAGTAATCGAACTCGGTGTCTTCGCCCTGCAACAATGTAATATATTACGTCTGCCAAAGTACCACATGTTAGAACTTAGAACTATGGTTTACTTTGAATATTACTTTTCTTATAAAATTATTTCTCTCTCTCTCTGAATATATCACAGTCACTATACAGTTCCAAAATATTATACCTGCCAACCTATAATTCCCAATACTTTTAGTTAGTTGTAACCGGCACTTTATGTTACCATTAAGAGTTCCTGGTAATTATATTGGCATTAAAAAGGCACTATAAAGTACCGGCCAAATCCAAGCAACATTGTCACTTTCCTGGTACTATACCAATTACTTAAATTGGGACTATAAATTACCCATCTTAGTTTAGTCCCGATCAGTTGTTCTCGGTACTGTACCGGCCATTCAAATTGGTAATTCAAAGTTCCAATTACTCGTATGTACCAATAATACAGTTCCAGAAACTGTACCAGGCAACAACAAAGCCATTATAGAATCCCGATAATTATAAGATACCAAAAGTTGCACACCGCTACTGTACCAGCCAATATATATGGTACTAGCAATTACCAGCGACTATATAGAACCATTTTTATGGTAAGGCAAAGAACCTGGTAACAATTAACAGTACCATTCACTATATCAATTGCTCCCGGTTATATATTTGTTGCTTGGGAGATGCAGCATTTTTTTAAGACATATTGGAAACTTGTTGGTTCTTTAAATTAATTGGACAGTTCCCACGTTTTCCTTTCAAAAGAATTAAGATCTTATGATAAAGTGGCTAAGTTTATATTTTAATTAATCAACTATCTTTTAAATAATAAAAACCACTCATGATACCGTGGAAAACATTATAACATTGACAAGCTAACAACTGTGACCGGATTCCGAAGCTGATCCGTCCAAATGTGATAACAACATGCCACCAAATTGAATGTTTTTATTATTTTTTTAATGTGCGTAGGATAAACTTTGGTTTTTAATATCAAATTTGGGGTGGTAGTAATTAAAATATGTTAGAATATGATGAATTATGTAATTAAAATATATAAATTAAAAACAAATTAATTAATTTTTCATTAATTATAAGAAAAAACAGAAAAAACAAGAAAATAACCACATGAAAATCACCCGTTTTATCCCTATTTCATGTATTTTTATCATATGGTCAAGTAATGCTTTTCATGACATGCCGACGGCAGACGACGGCAAATGTCAAATTGAAAATACATGCATTTCAATGGCGGTGCTTTTTATGAATATTGAACGGCGGACTGACGGCGGACATTGATATTTTTTCTTCTATTGCCGTCGGCTGACCGTCGTCCAAACTTCATTTTTCATTTTATTTACATTTTATTTAATTTTTATGATTTAATTTCATAATAATAAAATATCCAGTTAATTTAACTAATTTAACTTTAAAACTAATAAAAAATGAAATTATTTAGCAGCAATTGGTATTTATTATTAAATTTCGGTTTTTTTATCCAGGCAAAATAAATTTCAGAAAAAGCACATTTTTTTTTATATCACAAATATCATATTTGTGATAAATAAAATATTTTCATAGAAATCGAGGCTTTATTGTTTTTTTTTTGTATTTGGCCATTTTCCATTTTCCATTGCGACAAGGTGCAAGGGCGAAAAGTAAAAGTATCCATCCAAATCTAGCAGCAGCAATTCAATCAAGTAACAGTCCTAGTCCGCATATATATTTTTTCATTGTGGATCATCAACCATATACACATCGTGAATATTTTGAATTATTGAATTGCAAGATAAATTTTATTATTACCCACCTATATTTACTAACAATTAATTAATCATTTTAAATCAGTACAACTTGTTAAATAAATAACTTGTCGTCAAAAGTGAACAGTTTATATGATTGTGTTTATAAATTTTTAATTAATATTTAATAAGCAAAATGGATGATGTTTGTCGGGCCTGTTTATGTTCGGAAAAGGAAATGAATTTAAAATCAATATTTTGCCAGAATTTACCGATAATTTTTAAATCGTTAACAAATATAATAATCACAGAAGAAGATGGTTTATCATCAAAGATTTGTATTAATTGTATGGACAACCTATTGAAATTTGATGAATTTAAATTGAAATGCATTCAATCAAATGACATTTTACTCATTAAATCAACATTGATAGATTCAAAACAAGAAGTAAAAATAGAAAAAGATATCGGCCATTATGAATCAATAACAATTATCAATAAAGAAGGTCAATTAAATAATGATAATTCCGCATATGAATATTTTGATAATCTTGAATGTGTACTTAAAGAGGAAAATGAAGATGACGATGATGATGAATATGAAGATGTAGATGATAATGATGATAATGATGATGAGGTTGATGATAAAGGTTTAATTTTAAGTGATACAGTTGATGAGAAAACTACCAGAAAAAGAGCATTTCGACAAGTACCATCGCCACCACCATCATCACCACCACAACCAAAAACAAAAATGATAAGAAAAAAATGTATAACTAACCCTAAACGATTCAAACCGAAAAATTAGTGAGTAAATCACATCACTATATAATTATAATAATATATGTACAATTTGAATTAAAATTTTATCTATATATTTTTGTATTACGTATAAAAAAAAAGCACTATTAGAAAAAATTATCCATACATTTGCGAAAAATGTGGTGCTGGTTTTCAACATGAAGAACGATACCATGGACACTTACGTGAACATGAAGGAAAACCAGTACGTAAAATATAATTTATTTTGAATTTTCATATATATTTAAAAAAAAAAATTCCCCATTTTTAAAACAGGCAGCAGTTTGTGAATTTTGTGGTGAAGAATATACATGGCTTAGTAGCCTTCGTGGTCATCTCGAACGATATCACAAAGATAAACTAAAATATAAATGTCATTGTGGAAAAGTATTTGCCTATGAAAGTGCTTTAATTGGACATAAAGCTAGTCATCAAAAATTTGGCTTTATTTGTGAGGAATGTGGTAAAAGTTTTAACGATTCATATCGGCTAAGAGTAAGAGTGATTCAAGTTAATGCTTTTATATAGAACATTATAATTTTTATTAAATAATTTGATATCTTCTTATATAGAAACATTTATTGGTACATCAAACGGAAACACCATTTGCATGTGACATATGTGGTAAACAATTTAAAGCCGAATTTCGACTTAAAGAGCATAAATTTCGACATCAAAACATTCGCAATCATAAATGTGAAACTTGTGGAAAAGCATATATTACACGGTCCGAATTAAATATTCATAATAAAAGCCACATTGAAACACTCAATTATAATTGTAAATTATGTACAAGCACATTTCGATCACAAGCTCAACTAACAAGCCATTTGAAAACGCATGGTGTAGTTCCACCATATCACGTTCAACCGATAAATTAGTTTGTGGACTGGTAATGTATTTATGATGATAAAATATATGATATAATCATATAAGTATAAATGTTCAAATACATAATAAATGAATATTAAAATAAAAATGTATTAATAATTATTTTAGAACTATAATTTTGATTACTTATACTATATTATTATAATTATTATAGAGGGTTAACTATATATAACATAATTAATTCAATTTTATATATTCGGTGGATTATTATTATTATTATTGTTATGTTTACGCATATGTATAGTTAATTGGGCTTTGCGACGAAAGCGTTGTCCACATAATTTACAATCAAAATTTAATGCCACCACACTTCTGTGACTACGTAAATGAACACGTAATTCTGAGCCGGTAATAAATGCCTTTCCACATACATCACATTTATGATTACGAATATTTTTATGTCGAAACTTATGATCTCTTAAACGATATTCGGTTTTAAATTTTTTATCACATTGATCGCATTCAAATGGTGTCTCTGTTTTATGGGTTAATGAATGTTTCTAAAAAAAAAATTGGAAGAGAATATGCTATATTAATTATAATGCGTGTTTTAATTATATTGGCTATATATATGATGATACTAACATCCAATAAATATTTTTCAATATATGATTTACCACATATTTCACAAATGAGTGAACTTCTTCCATGTGAACTACTTTTATGTGCCATCAATCCACTTTCATAGGCAAATGTTTTACCACAATGACATTTATATCTTATATCATCTTTATGTTCTCGTTCCATGTGTATTCGTAGATAAGACCATACAGAATATTCATTACCACAAAATTCACAAACTGCAGCCTACAAAATAAGTGTGAAATAAAACCGCAGAATAGACAACATTTTCATATATTATATATACCTTTTTCCCCTCATGTTCCCTTAAATGCCCCTCAAATCGTTCTTGATACACAAAACCAGCACCACATTCATTACACACATAGGGAAAATTAATCACTCGATTACTAAATATTTATAAATACAAATTTATTATTAATTATATATAAAACCGTGAACCAAAAATATAACTTAACGATTTCTTTTTTTTCACCGGTTGTTTGCCTTTTAATAGAAGTGAATTTTGTATTAAATACTTTCTTGCTAAACATTTGGCAGCCTCGTCTTTATTAACGTCTACCACTGTAGACGTTTCCTTATTCTTATTATCACTTGGGCTAACAACGGTATTTAATAATTTTATTGTACTTTTTGTTAGGTTTTCTTCGTCATCATAATCAGAATCATCAATAAGATCCTCATCATCATCAGTTGTATTTAATTCAGATGTTAGTAATAAATCATCATCTTCTACAGCATCATCTTCATCATCATCATAATCATCATCACAGATATTCTGCATTTTATTATCCAAAGGATCAATTACTTCATTTTCAACATCTGCTGGTGCTGTGATTTTGTCATCATTCTTATCGTTAACACAAGCATGCAATAATGAAGTCGAAGATATTCGTCGTTCATTTTTTAGTATTCCATCCGATTTTATACATTGTAATTTGAATTCATTAAATTGCCACAATTTATCTGTACAATTTTGACAAATTTTTGTCGGTAATCCATCGTTTTGTGATACTTTAAGATTTGTTAACGATTGAAAGGCATCCTGTAAATTCGGTATAAAAATTGATTGGAAACTTTCGGTTTTTTTTGTTTCAGTATTTTCAGTACATAAACATGTACGACAACAATATGATGATAATAAAACGGTATCCTCCTCCATTGCAATAATATCTATTGAATGCAATATTTGCCTCTATTTAATTTATATAGTTTTCTATAATGAATCCTTTGAAATAAATTAAAATTGTTTTAACAAAATATCAATAAAATTGAATTGTTTATGGAATATTTTAATGATTCCAACCACCAACCATTAATTTACATATAGATATTGTAAAAAACTTGTTTACGTATGGTTTTATGCAGAAGAATCACCGATTACTGTACTTTTGAGTATGCGTATTTAAAGTACTGTCTATAGCGCATGATTGTGTATGTGAATGGCAATTATGGTATTATATTAACATTGGTATTGCGAAGAACTTATCAAATGAAAATTGAAATGCGGACCCAATCAATCAATCAACGGAATCATCGTACTCGCTAGGTCTATAAGAAAACATACCCCCGAGATCACTGTAGAAATTATAATTTAACCATGGAAATTCGGCTCAGTTAAATAGAACTGAAATATAATTTATTGTTATTCAATTCCTGTTATGTTAAAAAAAACATTCAATAAGGTTTATTTGTAATTCAAATTTGTTTTTTTCCTTTTATATTTATGGCATATCAATATAAATGCGATATGATTTAAAACATATGCACTTAATTATTTTATATTCCTATATATTACATATAATGCACTACGAGGTATAAGCAAAATCAATGTTATGTGTCCGCATATGTACATTTACTTGAGATTTGTGTCGAAAACGTTTTTCACATATTTTACAATCAAAATTGAATACATCACTGTGACTACGAAAATGTACTCGTAATTCCGAACCGGTTATAAACGCCTTATCACATGTATTACACTTAAAATCACGTATATTTTTATGCCGGAATTGATGATTTCTTAAGCGATATTCAGCTTTAAACTTTTTACCACATTGATCACACTCAAATGGTGTTTCGGTTTTATGTGTTAAGGAATGTTTCTAGAAAAAAAAACAAATAAGAAAATGGTTAAGGAATAAATATGTTTTTTTTTTTAAACCAACATTCAATTGATAATTATCATAAAATGATTTTCCACATTCTTCACAAATGTACGATGGTCGTTCATGTGTAACTTTATGCGCAATCAATCCACTTTCATAGGCAAATGCTTTACCACAATGACATTTATATTTCATATCATCTTTATGTTCTCGTTCCATGTGTTTTCGGAGATAAGACCATCCAGAATATTCACTACCACAAAGTTCACAAACTGCGGCCTATATATATAAAAACAAAAAATAATTAATATTTAATTTAATCGAGCATATGAATATTTCCGTATACCTTTTTCCCTTCATGTTCCCTTAAATGTCCTTCAAATCTTTCTTGATATAAAAAACCAGCATCACAATCATTACAAACATATGGGAAATTTTGTCTGGCTCGAGTCCTGCATTGGTATAAAAGAAATTTAATAAAATTATTTAATTTTGTTCAAAGGAAAGAAAACCTTGGCGAATGTACACTTTAGCGGACCTTGAGCATTGGGGATACCGCCAATTGAAAGCTTATGTTCCACAGACAAACGAA
This sequence comes from Dilophus febrilis, assembly GCA_958336335.1. Lineage (NCBI taxonomy): Eukaryota > Metazoa > Arthropoda > Insecta > Diptera > Bibionidae > Dilophus > Dilophus febrilis. The sequence continues at coordinate 19,985,146 of OY284472.1, forward strand.
CCGTTATAATTTTTTGGCGGTCACCCCCCCCCCCCCTTCCGGAGATAGGGGGGGTCAAAGTTTGGGTTTTTTTTATAAAATCCTGATTTGTGACGCAACCCGACGGGCGATTTTCAAAAGTAGATATTCAAAATAAAGGTATTTTCATTATTTTTCATTTTAAATAACCCCGGAATAAATCGGAAGTATATATGGGGTGGAAAAATGGGATTTTACATTTTTGGAGGTGGAACCGGGCTGTAAAGGATTAACTGAATTTTCTTTGTTCAGTTCGTTATTTTGTCTGTGCAACATAAGCTTTCGATTGGCAGTATCCCCAATGTCCTAGTTCAAGGTCCGTTAAACTGTACTTCAGCCAAAACCTTATTAATAGCGCTCTCAATTAACTTACGATTTTTTACTTGCTGTTGATGTCGAAAACGCTTTTCACATACTTTACATTCAAAATTTAATACATCAATATGACTGCGTAAATGAACTCGCAATTCTGCATCAGTCATTAATGCTTTTCCACATGAATTACATTTATGATTACGAATATTTTGATGTCTAAATAAATGATTTTTTAATCCGTATTTAGCTTTAAATTTTTTACCACATTGATCACACACATAAGGTGTTTCTTTTGTATGTGTTAAGGAATGATTCTGAAAAAGATAATGATACATTTCATATAAACCAAACAAAACAATAATAAATTTTGTTTTGTGTGTATACTAACATCCAATTTAAATTTTGCATAAAATGATTTTCCACATGTTTCACAAATGAATGAATTGTTATTACCATGTACTGAACTTTTATGTTGAATCAATATACTTTCATAGGCAAATGTTTTTCCACAATAACATTTATAGATTATGTGTTCTTTATGTTCACGTTCCATGTGTTTAGACAGATAATGCCAAGTGTATTCACCACCACAATATTCACAAACAGCTGGCTGCGTTATATAAATTATAAATAGAAGAGTAAATATCTACTAATTAATAAAACATAAAATTTACTTTAACGTCAGTATCGCATATAGCATATATACCTTTTTTCCTGCATGCTCTCTTAAATGCCCATCATACTTTTCTTTATGTAAAAATCCAGTTTCACATTCTTTGCATACGTACGGATAATCTTGTTTACGAATTCTATTTATTTTAATATTAATCCAACCATTATTATATATAATAATATATTAAAAACTATATTTTATTGTTAATAAATACTTATGTCTGTGCGAACTTACTTGATTTTCTTTTTTATTTGTTTCCGTTTCATTGGAAATGATTTTTTTAATTTCATTAATATCCGTTTTTTATTTTTTTGGATTTTAATAGTATCCATTCTTGCTGTCTCATCAATCTGATCAAGGTTTATTGTTTCATTAGTTTCTTCTGGTTGATTAGAATTTGATAAATTTTCATTATTATTATTGGTTTTTTCCTGTTGCAAATCAATTTGATTTGATAATTTTTCATTATTAGTAGTTTCTTCTTGCCGATTTGAATTTGGCAGTATTTCAACATTCGCCGTTTGTTCTTGCTGATTTAAATTTTGGCATTTTTCAGCATTAGTCGTTTCTTCTTGCTGATTTAAAATTGGCAATTTTCCATTAACACCAGTTGCTTCCTGTTGATTTGAATTTGGTAATATTTCTGTATTTTCTTTCGGACTAAATTGATTAATTTGTTCGTTAATCGGATTATTTAAGGGTATTATTGAGGTCGACGTGGATTTGGCATACTTTATTACACTTTCTACATTATTGCATTCATTATAATTATTATTAATATTATTATTACTATTATTAGGTAATATTATATTATTATGTGCCCTTTTCATATTCCTAACAATAATTGATAGTTTATGAACATAAGTTTCGGATTTTATTTCAGCAGCACTCAATCCCACTAACCGTTTTCTCTTCAATAATAATATTTCATTTGATTGAATACATTTAATTTTAAATTCATTAAATTCTTTTAATTTATCCATGCATTTGCAACATATCACTGATGATAAACCATCATTAAATGTGATCACTAAATTTGTTAACGATTGAAAAATATTCAAAAAATCCATGTTAAAAATTGAATTGAAACTTTTAACATCCATTTCCGTAGATAAACAGGCACGACAAATATTGTTGATATTCATGATCAAATCATCATCATCATCATCATCCTATAATGAGAAATTTGATCGTACGCGTATTATGTGCGTTCGTGGTATTTCAATTTTTATTATTGCTATTAATTGTTTTAAATATTTTAAGGATGATTTCAATTGCAACTATAATACCATCGCAGAGTCATCACATTAATTCATTAATTAAAAATTTATTTTTATTGGAATTTGCCCAATTTATTTTGTTAACTACTTCTTCAATTGAATAATTAAAAAAAAAAAGTCCCCGTCGTCGATCACAGAATTATTTTGTTTTGTTTTCTTCATTTGTGCAACAAAACAAATTTACCCAAATTCGCGCAGCAAGTAGCGCAACCTTTTATTGAAATAATAAAATACTGTCAGATGTCATTGTTCGTATATCACGAGCGATTGTTTAACACATCGTCGGTTATTTAATTGTTTTTTTTTGTATTTGGCCATTTTCCATTTTCCATTGCGACAAGGTGCAAGGGCGAAAAGTAAAAGTGTCCATCCAAATCTAGCAGCAGCAATTCAATCAAGTAACAGTCCTAGTCTGCATATATATTTTTTCATTGTGGATCATCAACCATATACATCGTGAATATTTTGAATTATTGAATTGCAAGATAAAGTTTATTATTACCCACCTATATTTACTAACAATTAATCATTTTAAATCAGTACAACTTGTTAAATAAATAACTTGTCGTCAAAGTGAACAGTTTATATGATTGTGTTTATAAATTTTTAATTAATATTTAATAAGCAAAATGGATGATGTTTGTCGGGCCTGTTTATGTTCGGAAAAGGAAATGAATTTAAAATCAATATTTTGCCAGAATTTACCGATAATTTTTAAATCGTTAACAAATATAATAATCACAGAAGAAGATGGTTTATCATCAAAGATTTGTATTAATTGTATGGACAACCTATTGAAATTTGATGAATTTAAATTGAAATGCATTCAATCAAATGACATTTTACTCATTAAATCAACATTGATAGATTCAAAACAAGAAGTAAAAATAGAAAAAGATATCGGCCATTATGAATCAATAACAATTATCAATAAAGAAGGTCAATTAAATAATGATAATTCCGCATATGAATATTTTGATAATCTTGAATGTGTACTTAAAGAGGAAAATAAAGATGACGATGATGATGAATATGAAGATGTAGATGATGATGAGGTTAAGGATAAAGATTTAATTTTAAGTGATACAGTTGATGTCAAAGATAAGAAAACTACCAGAAAAAGAGCATTGCGACGAGTACCAACGCCACCACCATCATCACCACCACCATCATCACCACCACAACCAAAAACAAAAATGATAAGAAAAAAATGTATAACTAACCCTAAACGATTCAAACCGAAAAATTAGTAAGTAAATCACATCACTATATAATTATAATAATATATGTACAATTTGAATTAAAATTTTATCTATATATTTTTGTATTACGTATAAAAAAAAAGTACTATTGGAAAAAATTATCCATACATTTGCGAAAAATGTGGTGCTGGATTTCAACATGAAGAACGATACCATGGACACTTACGTGAACATGAAGGAAAACCAGTACGTAAAATATAATTTATTTTGAATTTTCATATATATATTTAAAAAAAAAAATTCCCCATTTTTAAAACAGGCAGTAGTTTGTGAATTTTGTGGTGAAGAATATATATGGTTTAGTAGCCTTCGTGGTCATATCGAACGATATCACAAAGATAAACTAAAATATAAATGTCATTGTGGAAAAGTATTTGCCTATGAAAGTTCTTTAATTGGACATAAAGCTAGTCATCATAAATTTGGCTTTATTTGTGAGGAATGTGGTAAAAGTTTTAACGATTCATGTCGGCTAAGAGTAAGAGTCATTCAAGTTAATGCTGTTATATAGAACATTATAATTTTTATTAAATAATTTGATATCTTCCTATATAGAAACATTTATTGGTACATCAAACGGAAACACCATTTGCATGTGACATATGTGGTAAACAATATAAAGCCGAATTTCGACTTAAAGAGCATAAATTTCGACATCAAAACATTCGCAATCATAAATGTGAAACTTGTGGAAAAGCATATATTACACGGTCCGAATTAAATATTCATAATAAAAGTCACATTGGAACACTCAATTATAATTGTAAATTATGTACAAGCACATTTCGATCACAAGCTCAACTAACAAGCCATTTGAAAACGCATGGTGTAGTTCCACCATATCACGTTCAACCGATAAATTAGTTTGTGGACTGGTAATGTATTTATGATGATAAATTATATGATATAAGCATATAAGTATAAATATTTTAATTCATAATAAATGAATATTAAAATAAAAATGTATTAATAATTATTTTAGAACTATGATTTTGATTACTTATACTATATTATTGTAATTATTATAGAGGCTTAACTATATATAAAATATAATTAATTGAATTTTATATATTCGGTCGATTATTATAATTATTGTTATGTTTACGCATATGTATAGTTAATTGGACTTTGCGACGAAAGCGTTGTCCACATAATTTACAATCAAAATTTAATGCCACCACACTTCTGTGACCACGTAAATGAACACGTAATTCTGAGCCGGTAATAAATGCCTTTCCACATACATCACATTTATGATTACGAATATTTTTATGTCGAAACGTATGATCTCTTAAACGATATTCGGTTTTAAATTTTTTATCACATTCATCGCATTCAAATGGTGTCTCTGTTTTATGGGTTAATGAATGTTTCTAAAAAAAAAATTGGAAGAGAATATGCTATATTAATTATAATGCGTGTTTTAATTATATTGGCTATATATATGATGATACTAACATCCAATAAATATTTTTCAATATATGATTTACCACATATTTCACAAATGAGTGAACTTCTTCCATGTGAACTACTTTTATGTGCCATCAATCCACTTTCATAGGCAAATGTTTTACCACAATGACATTTATATATTATATCATCTTTATGTTCTCGTTCCATGTGTATTCGTAGATAAGACCATACAGAATATTCATTACCACAAAATGCACAAAGTGCAGGCTACAAAATAAGTGTGAAATAAAACCGCGGAATAGACAAAAAATTAATTTTTAATTTTAATATATTATATATACCTTTTTCCCCTCATGTTCCCTTAAATGCCCTTCAAATCGTTCTTGATACACAAAACCAGCACCACATTCATTACACACATAGGGAAAATTAATCACTCGATTACTAAATATTCATAAATACAAATTTATTATTAATTATATATAAAACCGTGAACCAAAAATATAACTTAACGATTTCTTTTTTTTCACCGGTTGTTTGCCTTTTAATAGAAGTGAATTTTGTATTAAATACTTTCTTGCTAAACATTTGGCAGCCTCGTCTTTATTAACGTCTATTACTGCTACTGTAGACGTTTCTTTATTCTTATTATCACTTGGGCTAACAACGGTATTTAATAACTTTATTGTACTTTTTGTTAGGTTTTCTACCGTCATAATAATCAGAATCATCAATAAGATCCTCATCATCATCAGTTGTATTTAATTCAGATGCTAGTAATAAATCATCATCTTCTACAGCATCATCTTCATCACAGATATTCTGCATTTTATTATCCAAAGGATCATTTACTTCATTTTCAACATCTGCTGGTCATCATTCTTATCGTTAACACAAGCATGCAATAATGAAGTCGAAGATATATTCGTCGTTCATTTTTTAGTATTCCATCCGATTTTATACATTGTAATTTGAATTCATTAAATTGCCACAATTTATCTGTCACAAATTTTATCACAAATTTATCACAAATTTTTATCGGTAATCCATCGTTTTGTGATACTTTAAGATTTGTTAACGATTGAAAGGCATCCTGTAAATTCGTTATAAAAATTGATTGGAAACTTTCGGTTTTTTTTGTTTCAGTATTTTCAGTACATAAACATGTACGACAACAATATGATGATAATAAAACGGTATCCTCCTCCATTGCAATAATATCTATTGAATGCAATATTTGCCTCTATTTAATTTATATAGTTTTCTATAATGAATCCTTTGAAATAAATTAAAATTGTTTTAACAAAATATCAATAAAATTGAATTGTTTATGGAATATTTTAATGATTCCAACCACCAACCATTAATTTACATATAGATATTGTAAAAAACTTGTTTACGTATGGTTTTATGCAGAAGAATTACCGATTACTGTACTTTTGAGTATGCGTATTTAAAGTACTGTCTACAGCGCATGATTGTGTATGTGAATGGCAATTATGGTATTATATTAACATTGGTATTGCGAAGAACTTATCAAATGAAAATTGAAATGCGGACCCAATCAATCAATCAACGGAATCATCGTACTCGCTAGGTCTATAAGAAAACATACCCCCGAGGTCACTTTAGAAATTATAATTTAACCATGGAAATTCGGTTCAGTTAAATAGAACTGAAATATAATTTATTGTTATTCAATTCCTGTTATGTTAAAAAAAACATTCAATAAGGTTTATTTGTAATTCAAATTTGTTTTTTTCCTTTTATATTTATGGCATATCAATATAAATGCGATATGATTTAAAACATATTACACTTAATTATTTTATATTCCTATACATTACATATAATGCACTACGAGGTATAAGCAAAATCAATGTTATGTGTCCGCATATGTACATTTACTTGAGATTTGTGTCGAAAACGTTTTTCACATATTTTACAATCAAAATTGAATACATCACTGTGACTACGAAAATGTACTCGTAATTCCGAACCGGTTATAAACGCCTTATCACATGTATTACACTTAAAATCACGTATATTTTTATGCCGGAATTGATGATTTCTTAAGCGATATTCAGCTTTAAACTTTTTACCACATTGATCACACTCAAATGGTGTTTCGGTTTTATGTGTTAAGGAATGTTTCTAGAAAAAAAAACAAATAAGAAAATGGTTAAGGAATAAATATGTTTTTTTTTTTAAACCAACATTCAATTGATAATTATCATAAAATGATTTTCCACATTCTTCACAAATGTACGATGGTCGTTCATGTGTAACTTTATGCGCAATCAATCCACTTTCATAGGCAAATGCTTTACCACAATGACATTTATATTTCATATCATCTTTATGTTCTCGTTCCATGTGTTTGCGGAGATAAGACCATCCAGAATATTCACTACCACAAAGTTCACAAACTGCGGCCTATATATATAAAAACAAAAAATAATTAATATTTAATTTAATCGAGCATATGAATATTTCCGTATACCTTTTTCCCTTCATGTTCCCTTAAATGTCCTTCAAATCTTTCTTGATATAAAAAACCAGCACCACAATCATTACAAACATATGGGAAATTGTGTCTGGCTCGAGTCCTGCATTGGTATAAAAGAAATTTAATAAAATTATTTAATTTTGTTCAACGGAAAGAAAACCTTGGCGAATGTACACTTTAGCGGACCTTGAGCATTGGGGATACCGCCAATTGAAAGCTTATGTTCCACAGACAAACGATCCGTTATAATTTTTTGGCGGTCACCCCCCCTTCCGGAGATAGCGGGGTCAAAGTTTGGGTTTTTTTTTAGAAAATCCTGATTTGTGACGCAACCCGACGGGCGATTTTCAAAAGTAGATATTCAAAATAAAGGTATTTTCATTATTTTCCATTTTAAAGAATCCCGGAATAAATCGGAAGTATATATGGGGTGGGAAAATGGGATTTTACATTTTTGGAGGTGGAACCGGTCTGTAAAGGGTTAACTGAATTTTCTTTGTTCAGTTCGTTATTTTGTCTGTGAAACATAAGCTTTCGATTGGCGGTATCCCCAATGTCCTAGTTCAAGGTCCGTTAAACTGTATTTCAGCCAAAACCTTATTAATAGCGCTCTCAATTAACTTACGATTTTTTCTTTTTCAATTCAATTCGTTTCGATAGAAATGAATTTCGTATTAAACTCTTTTTTGCTAAACATTTCACAGTCTGTTCTATATTATTCAAATCTGTATCTTTCGTATCATTTATTAAACCCGTATCAATATCAATTTTTGCTGTTTTACTATTATCTATTATTTCTTTATTACTCAAATTTTCAGTCGTTTTATCATCATGGATTTTACCATCGACAACTTCATCCGCTTTTTTTTCGCCATCAACATCACTATCATCATCATCCGTTATATTTGTCATTTCCAATTTTATAAAATCTGTAACAACCCATTCATAATCTAAAGGATCTACGTCTAATTTTATTTTCTTTTCATTATCTGTAGTTTTTTTAACAACCCCATCATTCCGTTTAGTCTTTTTTGCTAACGAAGAGATTCTACTTTTTAGTATCTCATCCGATTTTATACATTGTAATTTGAATTCATTAAATTGCCAAATTTTATCTGTGCATTTCTTACAAATTTTTGTTGATAATCCATCGTTTTGTGATAGTTTAAGATTTGTTAACGATTGAAAAGCATCTTTTAAATTTGTTATTAAAATTGATTGGAAACTTTCCGTTTTTTCTGTTTCATTTTCAGTACATAAACATGTACGACAACACCCATTCTCGCCTTCCTCCATTTGGATGTGGGATGTGGAATAGTAATGTGTAAACAATATACTGATCCAATAATCACTACATAAATTGTTTGTATCGCAATTAATTTTAATTATTTCTTTGATTAAAATTTTTTTATTATTCAATTTATTACACGTATTTTGATTACAAATTACAGAATACAATAACATTAAACAACAAAAAAAATACAAAATGAAATATGAAAACTTGTGCTTCCCGTCGACTGGTGCGCAACGAGCGCAATGAAAATAATAAATCGAAAAAACTCAACGATATGAAATCGATATGCGTTGTTGCCGGCAAAAAAAAGGGAAATCATTTGTTTGTTAATTTTAAATATCAACTTTTTGTTTTATGGAAATTTTGCAAAAACAAAATTTAAAATTATCAAATCATAGGCAAATAATTAACGATAATGAACTATTTTTTGTTAAATAAATAATAATTAATGATAATTTTATAAATATATATAAAATTTAAAATCGTTTTTAATGATGTGTTTTCAAATGTACAGTAATTTGAGTTTTACTTTTAAACCATGTACCACAAAGTTTACAATCAAAGTTTAATGCATTGCCGTGACTTCGCCAATGAACATTCAATTCAGCTCGAGTTATAAATGATTTTTTACATGTATAACATGTAAAATTACGTATATTTTTATGTCGAAATTTGTGATTTCTTAGTTGAAAGGCAGCTTTAAACTTTTTACCACATTCGTTACATTCGAATGGAGTATCCGTTTTATGGACTAATGAATGTTTCTGAAATTGTAAAATGAATAATATATTATAATTAAATTGAATAATATATTATTAAAGTTTGATGAAACTTACAGTCAAATGATATGCATTTCGAATGATTTACCACATTCTTCACAGATGAAAGAACTTTTTCCATGTGAATTACTTTTATGTGCAATTAATCCACTTTCATATGGATGTTTGTCGTGCCTGCGCATGTGTGAAAATAATGGAAATAATTTACAATCACTTTTTAAAAGAAAAAAATTACGAATAAATTATGAATGTTTAACTAACGCATTAATATTATGCTAAACGATGGATTGCCGAAGAAGATTTGTAGAAATTGTCTAAAAAAATTATCAGAATTTAATGCATTTAAAATTCAATGCATAAATTCCAATGAATTATTAAAAAAATATAAACTAAATAGGGACGACGACGATGATGTTGATGATTGTGTGTTGAAGATAGTACAAAGAATAAGATCAAAGATGAATTAGAAGATCATAACGATTATGATGATAGTCAGGAAAATTCAATAAAAATTGCCGTTGATCCATTAGAAGACTATACCGAAAAAGACACAAAATTGGTTTCCGTCGATAATTATTTAATTATTCCATTCGAAGATCAGATGACATACGATTTAATTAATAAAAATAATGACCATGCATGATAAAGATACTACTAACACTACTACTACTACTACTAACACTACTACTGTTGTTGTTGTTAAAGTTGATGATCAAATGAATGGCAATAATAATATAGAATCCATAGAAACATTTATAGATACGGAAAACAGTTCAAATGTAGATGAACAATCTCGTAATTTAAAACGAAATACAGAAACTGCGTCTGCATTTACTAATAAAAAGTTTAAACCGTTGAAATTAACGAAAAAATCATATGGTAATAAACAACATTTTCCCTATAAATGCAATGAATGTGGTGCTGGATTTGTGTATCAAGAACGATACGAAGGACATTTACGAAAACACGAAGGAAAAAAGGCAAGTTTAATTTGTTTAATTTTTTTAAATTGTTATTATAAATATTTTTAATTATATATAAATATATTGCGAGCAGGCAGCAGTTTGTGAATATTGTGGTAATGGATATAGTGAATGGTCATATCTTAAAGAGCATATAGAAAAAATACATAAATCCATTGTAAAGTATAAATGCCATTGTGGCAAAGTATTTGCTTATGAAAGTGGATTACTAGCGCATAAACTTACACATGAACGACTGGAATTTATTTGTGAAGAATGTGGTATGAAATTTTTCGATTCATATCAGTTGAAAGTAAGTCTGCGATATAATTAAAAAAAAAAAATCTATTAAGAATTTGCGATTTGAATTTGCGGTTTGATAATATTTTATTTTTGGGTTTCAGATACATTTAGTGAAACATCAAACAGATAAACCATTTATTTGTGATTCTTGTGGTAAAAAATTCAAAACCGAATGTCAATTACGTGCACATAAATTACGACATAATAAAGTTGGTAATCATCCATGTAATACATGTGGAATATCATTTGGTAATTCCATGTTATTAAAGGAACACATGCGGACCCATGGTAATGATTTAAATTTTGATTGTAAAATATGTGGTAAATGGTTTAAAAAGAAATCGGATGTAACTAATAATTAAAATCAATAGAAAAAAAAATTGAATTATTTTTATGATTTGGTCCGATATTCCCGCCTAAAAATCTTGTGAGTGCTTTTTTTTTGTTTTTGTTCATTTTCATTTCAAGCCGACGCCGACACAAATTTTTTATTTCAATTTCCAATAAAAATCATTCCAAAATAAGCAGTTTTTATTTATTTTTTTTTTGTTATTGTCGATTGTCGAATCTCGGGGTTATTGTCCCAATTTATTTTTGTTATGTTTGTTTTTATTTATTTATGAATTTATAATATTTACAATTTAAAATTAAATATAAATTTGATTAAATGCGAATATAAAAAAAAGTCATAATATTTATAATATATAAAATATGGAATCAATTAATCCAATTGATATTGATCCTATGTGTGGAGCAACAGCAACAGCAACAACATTCTTTATGGATGATTGTCGTGCATGTACAAATCGAAAAAATACAATTTTTATGAAGCGATTATTTTCTACTGATGATAACGATAATATTCTTGAATTATTCTCATTATGGACATCCCTGGAAGTATGTGTTACTGACTATGAACTCTGTATGAAAAGCGTAACTCCGGTCGTTCATGTATATCTTATATCATCTTTATGTTCTCGTTCCATGTGTATTGTAGATAAGACCATACAGAATATTCATTACCACAAAATGCACAAAGTGCAGGCTACAAAATAAGTGTGAAATAAAACCGCGGAATAGACAAAAAATTAATTTTTAATTTTAATATATTATATATACCTTTTTCCCCTCATGTTCCCTTAAATGCCCTTCAAATCGTTCTTGATACACAAAACCAGCACCACATTCATTACACACATAGGGAAAATTAATCACTCGATTACTAAATATTTATAAATACAAATTTATTATTAATTATATATAAAACCGTGAACCAAAAATATAACTTAACGATTTCTTTTTTTTCACCGGTTGTTTGCCTTTTAATAGAAGTGAATTTTGTATTAAATACTTTCTTGCTAAACATTTGGCAGCCACGTCTTTATTAACGTCTACTACTGCTACTGTAGACGTTTCTTTATTCTTATTATCACTTGGGCTAACAACGGTATTTAATAACTTTATTGTACTTTTTGTTAGGTTTTCTCCCGTCATCATAATCAGAATCATCAATAAGATCCTCACCATCATCAGTTGTATTTAATTCAGATGCTAGTAATAAATCATCATCTTCTACAGCATCATCTTCATCACAGATATTCTGCATTTTATTATCCAAAGGATCATTTACTTCATTTTCAACATCTGCTGGTCATCATTCTTATCGTTAACACAAGCATGCAATAATGAAGTCGAAGATATATTCGTCGTTCATTTTTTAGTATTCCATCCGATTTTATACATTGTAATTTGAATTCATTAAATTGCCACAATTTATCTGTACAATTTTGTCAAATTTTTGTCGGTAATCCATCGTTTTGTGATAGTTTAAGATTTGTTAACGATTGAAAGGCATCCTGTAAATTCGTTATAAAAATTGATTGGAAACTTTCGGTTTTTTTTGTTTCAGTATTTTCAATACATAAACATGTACGACAACAATATGATGATAATAAAACGGTATCCTCCTCCATTGCAATAATATCTATTGAATGCAATATTTGCCTCTATTTAATTTATATAGTTTTCTATAATGAATCCTTTGAAATAAATTAAAATTGTTTTACACAAAATATCAATAAAATTGAATTGTTTATGGAATATTTTAATGATTCCAACCACCAACCATTAATTTACATATAGATATTGTAAAAAACTTGTTTACGTATGGTTTTATGCAGAAGAATTACCGATTACTGTACTTTTGAGTATGCGTATTTAAAGTACTGTCTATAGCGCATGATTGTGTATGTGAATGGCAATTATGGTATTATATTAACATTGGTATTGCGAAGAACTTATCAAATGAAAATTGAAATGCGGACCCAATCAATCAATCAACGGAATCATCGTACTCGCTAGGTCTATAAGAAAACATATCCCAGAGATCACTTTAGAAATTATAATTTAACCATGGAAATTCGGTTCAGTTAAATAGAACTGAAATATAATTTATTGTTATTCAATTCCTGTTATGTTAAAAAAAACATTCAATAAGGTTTATTTGTAATTCAAATTTGTTTTTTTCCTTTTATATTTATGGCATATCAATATAAATGCGATATGATTTAAAACATATGCACTTAATTATTTTATATTCCTATATATTACATATAATGCACTACGAGGTATAAGCAAAATCAATGTTATGTGTCCGCATATGTACATTTACTTGAGATTTGTGTCGAAAACGTTTTTCACATATTTTACAATCAAAATTGAATACATCACTGTGACTACGAAAATGTACTCGTAATTCCGAACCGGTTATAAACGCCTTATCACATGTATTACACTTAAAATCACGTATATTTTTATGCCGGAATTGATGATTTCTTAAGCGATATTCAGCTTTAAACTTTTTACCACATTGATCACACTCAAATGGTGTTTCGGTTTTATGTGTTAAGGAATGTTTCTAGAAAAAAAAACAAATAAGAAAATGGTTAAGGAATAAATATGTTTTTTTTTTAAACCAACATTCAATTGATAATTATCATAAAATGATTTTCCACATTCTTCACAAATGTACGATGGTCGTTCATGTGTAACTTTATGCGCAATCAATCCACTTTCATAGGCAAATGCTTTACCACAATGACATTTATATTTCATATCATCTTTATGTTCTCGTTCCATGTGTATTCGGAGATAAGACCATCCAGAATATTCACTACCACAAAGTTCACAAACTGCGGCCTATATATATAAAAACAAAAAATAATTAATATTTAATTTAATCGAGCATATGAATATTTCCGTATACCTTTTTCCCTTCATGTTCCCTTAAATGTCCTTCAAATCTTTCTTGATATAAAAAACCAGCACCACAATCATTACAAACATATGGGAAATTTTGTCTGGCTCGACTCCTGCATTGGTATAAAAGAAATTTAATAAAATTATTTAATTTTGTTTAAAGAAAAGAACACCTTGGCGAATATACACTTTAGCGGGCCTTGAGCATTGGGGATACCGCCAATTGAAAGCTTATGTTCCACAGACAAACGAACCGTTATAATTTTTTGGCGGTCACCCCCCTTCCGGAGATAGGGGGGTCAAATTTTGGGTTTTTTTTTAGAAAATCCTGATTTGTAACGCAACCCAACGGGCGATTTTCAAAAGTAGATATTCAAAATAAAGGTATTTTCATTTTTTTCATTTTAAAGAATCCCGGAATAAATCGGAAGTATATATGGGGTGGAAAAATGGGATTTTACATTTTTGGAGGTGGAACCGGTCTGTAAAGGGTTAACTGAATTTTCTTTGTTCAGTTCGTTATTTTGTCTGTGAAACATAAGCTTTCGATTGGCGGTATCCCCAATGTCCTAGTTCAAGGTCCGTTAAACTGTACTTCAGCCAAAACCTTATTAATAGCGCTCTCAATTAACTTACGATTTTTTCTTTTTCAATTCAATTCGTTTCGATAGAAATGAATTTCGTATTAAACTCTTTTTTGCTAAACATTTCACAGTCTGTTCTATATTATTCAAATCTGTATCTTTCTTATCATTTATTAAACCCGTATCAATATCAATTTTTGCTGTTTTACTATTATCTATTATTTCTTTATTACTCAAATTTTCAGTCGTTTTATCATCATGGATTTTACCATCGACAACTTCATCCGCTTTTTTTTCGCCATCAACATCACTATCATCATCAGCATCATCATCATCCGTTATATTTGTCATTTCCAATTTTATAAAATCTGTAACAACCCATTCATAATCTAAAGGATCTACGTCTAATTTTATTTTCTTTTCATTATCTGTAGTTTTTTTAACAACCCCATCATTCCGTTTAGTCTTTTTTGCTAACGAAGAGATTCTACTTTTTAGTATCTCATCCGATTTTATACATTGTAATTTGAATTCATTAAATTGCCAAATTTTATCTGTGCATTTCTTACAAATTTTTGTTGATAATCCATCGTTTTGTGATAGTTTAAGATTTGTTAACGATTGAAAAGCATCTTTTAAATTTGTTATTAAAATTGATTGGAAACTTTCCGTTTTTTCTGTTTCATTTTCAGTACATAAACACGTACGACAACACCCATTCTCGCCTTCCTCCATTTGGATGTGGGATGTGGAATAGTAATGTGTAAACAATATACTGATCCAATGATCACTACATAAATAGTTTGTATCGCAATTAATTTTAATTATTTCTTTGATTAAATTTTTTTTATTATTTAATTTATTACACGTATTTTGATTACAAATTACAGAATACATTAAACAACACAAAAACATAAAATACAAAATAAAATATGAAAACTTGTACTTTCCGTCGAGTGGTGCGCAACGAGCACTAATCAATCGAAAAAAACTCAACGATATAAAATCTATGCATTGTTGCCGGCAAAAAAAGGGAAATCATTTGTTCGTTAATTTTAAATATCAACTTTTTGTTTTATGGAAATTTTGCAAAAACAAAATTTAAAATTATCAAATCATAGGCAAATAATTAACGATAATGAACTATTTTTTGTTAAATAAATAATAATTAATGATAATTTTATAAATATATATAAAATTTAAAATCGTTTTTAATGATGTGTTTTCAAATGTACAGTAATTTGAGTTTTACTTTTAAACCATGTACCACAAAGTTTACAATCAAAGTTTAATGCATTGCCGTGACTTCGCCAATGAACATTCAATTCAGCTCGAGTTATAAATGATTTTTTACATGTATAACATGTAAAATTACGTATATTTTTATGTCGAAATTTGTGATTTCTTAGTTGAAAGGCAGCTTTAAACTTTTTACCACATTCGTTACATTCGAATGGAGTATCCGTTTTATGGACTAATGAATGTTTCTGAAATTGTAAAATGAATAATATATTATAATTAAATTGAATAATATATTATTAAAGTTTGATGAAACTTACAGTCAAATGATATGCATTATCGAATGATTTACCACATTCTTCACAGATGAAAGAACTTTTTCCATGTGAATTACTTTTATGTGCAATTAATCCACTTTCATATGTGAATGTCTTTCCACAATGACATTTGTATTTTATTTCATGTTTATGATTTTTCTCTATGTGTAATCGAAGATAAGACCATTCAGCATACTCACTACCACAATATTCACATACTGCTGCCTATTTATATACGGTTCAACAACATATATTTATCGATTAGTATATGATTGGTTTTTTTTTTTTTGTAAAGATTTTTTATAAATACACAGATATAGGTATATATATAAATACTTTTTTGCCTTCATGTTTCCTTAAATGACCTTCGTATCTTTCTTGATATAAAAAACCAGCATTACAAGTATTGCAAGTATACGGGAACATTTTTTTTATACTGTTTCTGTATATATATTACAGAAATATATGGAAATTATCAAATTTGAATATGCGTCTGAGGTAATATATATATATGTATTCTTACGATTTCTTTTTCATGTTTCCGATTGTTTTCGATGAATCTAAATTCTGAATTATACTTAAATGGACAGCTTTATTATCATCATCATCATCATCATCATCATGATTCCTATCAGCATTATTATCACCTATATCCGTTATATTATCATTTGTATTTTCAATTAATTCATCATTTATTACCAATTCCGTAGTAGTAGCAGGGTTGGCATTGTTTACCGAGGTATTATTGTTTGATGAATCTTCAATTATGGTTAATAAATCATTGTTGTAAAGATTCACAAAGGTACTGTCTTCATTTTGTTCTGATTTCGTTGGACTAGCCACTACTGCTGTTACTCCTATTGATAGTAGTTTATTTTTCAATATTATATCAGATTGTATGCATTGCGATTTAAAAGCATTAAATTGTAATATGGTTTCTCTGCAATTTATACAAATAACTGTTGATAATCCATCATTTTCTGATGCTTTCAGATTTGTTAATGATTGGTAAACAATTGAAATATTATCTTTAAAAAATGATTTTATATTTGTTGTATCATCAACGACACATAAACATGCACGGCAAACGTTCATATTTTTTTTTATTTTTTTTTTTTTTGCCCACAAATATTCGATTTTTATGAGTTACTTTAGGTTTTTGTAGTTTATTTATATATAACAAAACAATATATTTTATATTCAATATTATAAATATTATAATAATTATTAATAAATTAAAAGTTTCTAAAATATAACAATATTTACAGGAAAAAGTACAATACCATCAGGCAAATGTTGGTCACATTTCAAATATTGGAAGTTTTTTGTTTGTTTTGATTTTCATAAACAAAAAATAAAGGGTGAACAATAACACAAATGACATTTAATTTTACGGGTTTACGGTATCGGCTGGGAAATGTTAAAAATAAACAAAAATATTACAATCAAAACATAAACATAATAAACAAACATTCTAAAAAAAATTTTATTTCAACAATATATCATAGTTCACTCTGTGGCACAAGTGGTTATCGTGCATTTACTGAAGAAATCTGACAAATTTCTAAAGTCGTGAGTTCGAATCCTACTTTGATAGGATTTGTATCACATATACAGAGCCAAAACTATAATTTCCATATGGTCTAAGCTACCGAAGGAATATTAATAAATAAACAAACAAACAAACAAAACAATATATCATAAAAAATTTAAGTTTAATTAACTTTAAAATGATTTAAAATTAAAATTTTAATATAATTTGATATTAATTTGAAAATATAAATAAAAAACAAAAAAATTAATTAATTAAATAATGGATGTTTGTCGTGCCTGCATGTGTGAAAATAATGGAAATAATTTACAATCACTTTTTAAAAGAAAAAAATTACGAATAAATTATGAATGTTTAACTAACATTAATATTATGCTAAACGATGGATTGCCGAAGAAGATTTGTAGAAATTGTCTAAAAAAATTATCAGAATTTAATGCATTTAAAATTCAATGCATAAATTCCAATGAATTATTAAAAAAATATAAACTAAATAGGGACGACGACGATGATGATGTTGAAGATAGTACAAAGAATAAGATCAAAGATGAATTAGAAGATCATAACGATTATGATGATAGTCAGGAAAATTCAATAAAAATTGCCGTTGATCCATTAGAAAACTATACCGAAAAAGACACAAAATTGGTTTCCGTCGATAATTATTTAATTATTCCATTCGAAGATCAGATGACATACGATTTAATTAATAAAAATAATGACCATGATAAAGATACTACTAACACTACTACTACTACTACTAACACTACTACTGTTGTTGTTGTTAAAGTTGATGATCAAATGAATGGCAATAATAATATAGAATCCATAGAAACATTTATAGATACGGAAAACAGTTCAAATGTAGATGAACAATCTCGTAATTTAAAACGAAATACAGAAACTGCGTCTGCATTTACTAATAAAAAGTTTAAACCGTTGAAATTAACGAAAAAATCATATGGTAATAAACAACATTTTCCCTATAAATGCAATGAATGTGGTGCTGGATTTGTGTATCAAGAACGATACGAAGGACATTTACGAAAACACGAAGGAAAAAAGGCAAGTTTAATTTGTTTAATTTTTTTAAATTGTTATTATAAATATTTTTAATTATATATAAATATATTGCGAGCAGGCAGCAGTTTGTGAATATTGTGGTAATGGATATAGTGAATGGTCATATCTTAAAGAGCATATAGAAAAAATACATAAATCCATTGTAAAGTATAAATGCCATTGTGGCAAAGTATTTGCTTATGAAAGTGGATTACTAGCGCATAAACTTACACATGAACGACCGGAATTTATTTGTGAAGAATGTGGTATGAAATTTTTCGATTCATATCAGTTGAAAGTAAGTCTGCGATATAATTAAAAAAAAAAAATCTATTAAGAATTTGCGATTTGAATTTGCGGTTTGATAATATTTTATTTTTGGGTTTCAGATACATTTAGTGAAACATCAAACAGATAAACCATTTATTTGTGATTCTTGTGGTAAAAAATTCAAAACCGAATGTCAATTACGTGCACATAAATTACGACATAATAAAGTTGGTAATCATCCATGTAATACATGTGGAATATCATTTGGTAATTCCATGTTATT
>OY284472.1:20604718-20879718 GCA_958336335.1 Dilophus febrilis
TAAAAATACAGATTCGAAAAATAACCGAAAACACAAAACATATTTTATGCATTCAGTAGGATTCGAACCCACGACCCCAAAATTTCGTTAGAATTTTAGGTTGGCATTTTTAACATTTACACCACAGAGTTATAGATAAATTAGAAAATATTAAAATTAAATTAAGAAGCGCTTCTTATTCGCTGTTTTTTTTTCATTTCATTGTAACGTGTAAGACATTGTAACGTGTAAGAACCGTGTCATTGTGTGTAAAATTTGATGAACCATTGTAAAAACTATCCATTAAATATTCATTTTATTTACAAAAATGGATCAATATTTAGATTTCATTTCATTTTTTTTCTTAATTGAATTAAAATAAAAAAAGAATAAAATTGAATATTCAAATTACTATATACTATTTATAGAAGATAACTTCTATATATCGTAATATAAATTGATACAAATAAAATGACATGGATTATTAAAATTATTTATACACAATATCTGTATCTGTCTGTATCAATAAATCTATGTCTTATAATTGCTTTCATCGCATCATCACATTTATGTTATTTCCCATAGTACATATACAATGTACATATATAAAAGAATGAATTGCATTATAAATATCTTATAATACTATACTAGTTAAAATATTTCTTATTTTATAATAATAATGATTCATTATTAAAATGCAATTTAAAATACAATTTATGTCATTGTGCGAGTTTATTTTGCTTTTAATTTTTTTTTTATTTTGTATTAAACCTACATTATTCAAATCAAAACAAATTCCATATGGAATGTTTTTTTTTTGTTATTATTATATATTTATTGCAATTACAAAATTATATATATAGAAATATTTTGCTTTACGCACATTATAATAATAATAATTATTATTATTATTATTAAATTATATAAAAAGTGCATATATTATTAATTTTAATATATTCTGAGAAATCTCTGAATATTAAATTGCTAATTGTGTAATAAATTTTAAATACTCGTATATATATAATATTAAAATCACGCATAATATCATCTTATATATAATATATATTTTATTTAAATATATTATATGCATATGATTTAAAAGTTTTAAGTATATTTATTTTTTTTTTCATTTGATATTTATATATTTTAAGTATTTAAATAAAATTAATAACTTTTTATTTTTTCTATATATAAAAAAATATATAAATAAAATAAATTTTATTAAAGGAATTTTTATGTTTTTTATGCACGTCATTGAAATGTTTTTTCAGTGATGTGAAGAAAAATTAACATGTTGATTTTTTTTTTTTTTTTGGTGGTATATGTTCAAAAGAATTTGAATTAAAAAAACATAATATATTAAAATGAAATTTAACTACTATTTATTTTTTTTCCTTTTCATATATTATTATGAAAAACCAAAAAATTAATAATCAATAATTGGTATATAAATTCTAATAAAAGAATACAAAAAAAAAAAAAAATAAATGATATAGTAGTAAAAATATCATTATATCATCAAATATTTTTATATTAATGTTATTATATCTATTTAACAACAACGATAAATAAATCTTCCTATATATTACATTAAAAACACTTTGAAATATATTATTATATTTTTTTTTTTATTTAATGATTTATCTTTATCTATCTTGTATACTGTCAAATTTAATAATAATAATAATAAAACGTTTAATAAAAAAAAAAATTGTAAAGTCATCGATAATTAGAATGTAACACTAAACGATCATTTAATTCATATATTCATTTTTATATAGAGATATATCAAAAAAATATATAATAATATACATTTTTATTATATAGTTTGATATTTAACTACCGGCTTTTATAAACAATCATAACAATAATAATAATAATACAATTATATTTATATAGACAAATTAAATGAGTCATTATTATTATTATACTTTTTATTTTATATACATTGGTAGATGAAATGTGTAGATATGAAAAATGCATCGGAAAAGAAGCCATATATATATGCAGAGAAGTTTTGTTTATGATATTCAAAAAATTATGGTGTCGTATATTTTAAAAATGAAACAATGATATGGATCATCATCATCATATCTATCATATATAACAATTGTATTCAAAACGCATTTAAACTGAAAAACATATTCTTCTTCTAAAGAATGAAGGAATGTGCTTTATTAGTATATATCTTTAATGTGAATGATGTGATATACCAAGATATGATAGATGTCGATGATCAATAGCAAAAGGTGAGAAAAATATCTGTATAATTATTCGAATTTTGAAAGAATGCTTTATTGGTTCATCATCAGTTCATTAACATTTTAATTCATTCATTGTCCTGGTGAAAAAAATTCCGAAAATATTCTAAATTTTCAGTCCCTGAATTTATCTTTTCAGGAATAAAGAGTTCAACAATATTATCGATGCAAAAAAGGACATTTTACTTACTAAAAAATGTTTGTCGTTGTACGAATTTCACATTTTCCTCATTCATTTTCATCTTCCATATATAACAATAAATAAAAAAAAAACCATTGAAAAATTCCATAAAAAAAAAATTCTGAAATTAAATTGTTATAAATATTAAACCGATTTATTTGATATATTATGCGTGAATAAACTGAATATAGGTCACTATCATTTTATTAAATATACTCTACTATATGTATATTGCAACAAGAAGAAAAATAAGAAGAAAAAAAAAATTGAACTAAATATTAAATATAATCTTCTTTTCATTGTACAAAAAAAAATATAAAAGATATACAAATTCACATATTGTGAAAAACTAAATAAAAGATTTCTATGGAACAAAATTAAAAAAAAAATCCATATAAATAATTATACTCGCATATATCTTTTATTAACAAATGCATTTATGTCTTATTATATATATTCTCTCTATTTATGCAGATGAATATAACATACATATAATAATCCAAATAAGTATTGTATATAAATATATGCATTTAAAGAGTTTTTTTTTTTATTTCTTATCCGCAGATTTTATTTATAAATGTTTTATAATATATACAAAATAAAAAATTATTGTATATATAAAGATTTTCCTTTAGTGCACTAACTTTACATGCATATCTTTATATACCCCTTTTGCAACAGCTTTAATTTCTATAAACGGCAAAATAGAATATATATACACATTGTACATTGTATCTATATTTTTAGAATATTTAAAATGAAAATATATATATATTTGTACTATATATGTTTAAAATATATTTTATATTATCCATCATCATCATCATCGTCAAGCAACAAGTTATATATCTCTTTACTTTAAATAAATATTATAAGTTGTATAATAAAAAAACAAATTTGTTGTTCTGATGGTAATAGTGAAAAATTTCTTAAATGAAATCTTAAATATAAATATTCTTTATACAAAAAAAAATTCATTCAAATATCAATTTTTAAATTTTGCTGAATATAAACATTTTTCTTATGTCGGTGGTTATGTCCTTTAAATATAAAAATCATCGAAATTATCGTTCGTTTAAAATAAAATCATCGTTAAAGTAATTCAATAAATAATAAATACAATTTCTTAGAATTTTATCACATTTATTTTCTTAAATTCATTCATGATGCTCTTAACATTTTATTTCTAAAAACATATATTTGGATGATCACATAGTAATAAAATTAGGTGATAATAAAAAAAAACAACAATAAACAGGTAAAAATTCAATAATTCAATGAAAATAAAAACTGTAGCTAATTTAGATGTGTTTTTTTTTTTATGAGGATTTCTACTATATTTTTTATTTATTTTTTTATCAATTCATTTTTTATTTGACAGTAGTTTTATTTGAAGTCATAGAATATTTGAAAATTGAAATTCTAATCTGATTTAAATCATGTCTATAAATATTATTATGATCCCAAGGATAAGGGTTCAGGATTCAGAAATCAGAATTTAGAAGATTCCACTTTGTAAAAAAAAAAAAAATCTTTTTCTTTCAATGTGCGTACACCTGGAAGAAAATATTTTATGTTCACCTTATTTATAAAATGAAAAATAAAAAATCCGTGTAATAAGTACATTTTTAAAAAAAAATAATAATCAATATTAATATTATATGCGAGTTTGCATTTAAAATGTATGTTATGTTGAGTGCGTTGTTGGGTTGTTGGAAAAAAAAATTTTTTTTTTAAGGATTTTTATTATGTATAGGTATGATAATATATATTGTATTGAAAAGTGCTTTTTAATAAATCTGTTGATATGTCAAATAGTGTATATTTTACACATAAAATTTAAACATAATAAAATTTTTTTTGTTATTACATTAAATATTGTGAATTCATTCATATATTTATATATTATTGAACCGAATTCATTTTATATATGCTGAAACTTTTGAAGAGTTATAATAGAAATCGTCGTCGTTTAGAAACCGATATTGAAGAAGAAGAAGAAAATTTTAAATTTTTAAATGGAATTTGTTATATTTTTTACTATCTAGAAAATTTCTATATACCGAGAATTTGATTCTGTTGTATAGATAATAAAATCTTTAATTTATGCATTTAAATCGTGCATCGGTAGACATTCAAATTTTGTTTCTGTAATTTCCCGACCTGAATCTTACGCATAACTCTGCAATTTTATTGTTCGATTTATGATTACGAATATACCATAAAAATCAACAATAAATAAACCGAAGAACGCTTTAACTTGTCCATTGAGTTAGGCTGTCGAACGCCCAACTCAATTGTCAATTGAAAAACATAAATTATTTTTATTAAGAAAAAAAAACCAATAAGTACCTTGAAGAGAATATTTTTTTTTATATTTATACATTTGATGAGTTAAATTTAAAAAAAAAATTATAACTGCCAAAACTATATAACGATAATTTATTAAAAAAAAAAAGATTAAAAGCAATTATACACACACCCACATTTATTGTTTTACAAAATATAATAAATATTAAAAAAAAAAAACAATTTTTAATCATAATTAATTATATTTAGTTAGTTATAGTTTGGTTTTTTTTTTCTATTCAGTTTCAGTTACTTTGTTTATTTGTTTTTTTTTTAACAAATTGTTAAATTATATATTCACATATATTTATATAATATTTATAATTTACACGCATTGTTATCAAAGAAATGTTTTATAAAAAAAAAAAAAAATTATCATAATAATTATGGGATCTATAAAAATATGTATAAAATATTTCAAATGATATATAAACGATGGTGTGTTGTGTGTTGAAAAAAAAAATATAATATTTTTTTTATTTAAATTCATATATAAAAATGTGTGAAAAACAAAAGTTTCATATAGTATACAAAACGATTTGTATTTAAAAGGTATTTACATACCTATAAATTTATATATATATATATATATATATATATATTACTATAGATAGATATAGATAAAAATTAATAAAAAAAAAAAGATAAAATAAATACCTATATATATATATATATATAGTATTTATCATAATTTATATCGTAGATTTTGGTTTCTTATTATTTTTTTTTTTTTTACATTTTGTACATTCAATAAAAATAAATTAAATTACTACCGTAAAAAAAAAAACAAAATTATAATAATATTATATACACGTGATTTAACACATTTTAAATAATCCACATTCGGTATTTATGAGTACATATATAAATAAAATATAATCATCTTAAAACCCCATTTTGCGCTAAATAGAATGATAAACTTTTTATATACAATAAATTCGAGTTATTTTTTTTTTTCATATAAATACACACACACGTCATTTAACAATACTAATATAATAACGTAATTCAATTATGTTTCCTATAGTATAGAATTATTTGGAAAATACGTTAAATAAATTCTTAAAAATATGATCTATAAATAAAATGTCTATTTAATTATATATATATGGTTAATTTTTCGTCAAATTTCCCAATTTTCTGTATCATCACAATTACATAGCAAAAAAATTAATTAGTTTTATTTTAATTTTTTTTTTTATAGAAATACCTCTGCATAATTGTATAATTTCTAATATTTTATCAAGAATTAAATTGATGACAAAATTTAAATTTAAATTTAATTTAATCACAAAAAAAAATGAATATGGACAATTTTTAAAAATGTATATATTCAAAATATATTAATGAGATATTTATATTTTGTGTTAAATATACACGCGTGAATATTTCTTTATAAAAAAAAATGCTATCGAATATAAAATAAATAAAAAATAATAATAATAATATTTGTTGTTAAACATATAATTTTTAAAAAGAAACCATTATATATATGTTCAAGTTAAATTGTATAAAAAAAAAATAAATAACTATATACACACACCTATATTAAATTAATAATTTTTAATAATAATATTTTTTTATATTATAGTTTATTTTGTTTGTTATGATTTCTATAATTTCTGAGAATTTTCAAAATAAAACATTTTTCTAAACATTATTATAAATTCTTATCTTTCTTGAAGAAAAATAAAAAAAAAAAATTTGGTTATTGATAATAATAAAAAAAAATTAATATATGTATTTTTATACACAAATAAAATTAACATTTTATTTTTCTTCTAATAATTATATATGCCTATATATTGTTATATATAAAAAGAAATAAAATAAAATAAAAAAATAAAATATTACAAATGTATAGATAATGACGATATTGTGAGAGTGTGTATAAAATTCTTTTTGTTTTTGTTAACAAATATATATTAAACCGATATTTATAATTAAATTAATATACATAATAAAATTATCGTATAATTGATTTATAAATATACGTATATATTTAACTTTTATTTTTTGATTGTTTTTTTCGAACACATTGCAAATATTGATATATTTCGTAGAAATATTTTAAAAAAATATATGTATATTTAAAAAAATATATGTATATATTATAAAAAAAAAAATCTATTAATTAGAACATAATAAATAAAAATATCATTTGTGTCGTGTAATACAAAATAAAAAAGAATCACTAATGAATCAGACATAGTAATTATAAAGATGTGAAAAACAATTAATTCCCATGTGACGACATGTTAATTAATATAAATACACCTTATTTTATTTTTAAATTTTGTTTAGGCTATAAACTCATTTGTTAATTTTTACGCAATAAAATTTTGATAATTAAATGATTTTCTTTTGTTTTATTTTATATACAAAATAAAAAATAACAACATAATTTTAATTAAATATATATATATTGATTTATATTAATAGTAATGTCACGCACAGTTTTTAAAATTTAGCAAAAAATAAAACTAAAATATTGACAATTAATTATATATTCATATAATAATTATATAAAAGTGAAATTTATAATATTATGATATTGTCATAAAATTTATAATTAATGGTTAAATAAATATAATTACAACTTTATTTTGTAATTATTAAAAATAATATTAAAATGTTTCATTCGTCTATATTCAGAATTTGTAACTATCTGTTGGGTGGGGGATAAATAACTGGTTTTTTTTTTTCGTTAATGTAAATTAAGCCTTTGCTTGGGAAAATACAAAAAAAAAAACGTAGTGATAATAATGAAAAATATACACACAAATTTTTCCGGAAAATAATCGAGTATATGGAAAAATTTTAACACAACTTGGGGCAACTTACTTGGGACTACTAACAACTATTTTTTTAAAAGGAATCTTTTATAATGCATAAAAATGAACAACTATATATTATAATAATTCATCAAGTAAAAATCTAATTCCTTTAATAAATCCGATTCAATATATTATTAACATATAATAATGTGGTATATATTGAAATAGAAAGTGGGTCAATGAAATGTATGCAATTTTTTTTTATTTATGTTAATATTGGCTACAAAGTAACAAGAGTTAAAACATATTACGAGCATTAATTAGATTTCTGATAAGTAAACTCAATAACAATTGTTAATATAAAGATTTCAAACAAACATAAATCGTTGAACCACCTAAAATAGCTTCTAATAGCAACATTTTTTGTCTAACGAATATGAAACGGTATATATGGTACAATGGTTGGAGCTAAGGAACTGAACTCCACGGCGACGGTCAAATGACCATGTCGTGAAAACGGTTTTGTTTTCTTGTTTTTGTGTAATGTAGTTTTAATGTATTTTTTTGCTTTGTAATATAATTAGGGTTAGTTAAATGGTTATATATTTGAATTCAAAATGAAAACCGAATAAAACCGAATAAAAAAATAAAACGGTATGGTTTTATCTCAAAAATATTTTATTACTAGTCTAACTATATCTATAAAAATCAAAATACCAAAAAAAAAACTCTAATGATAACTGTCATAAAATTTGCATATATTAAATTAATAAATAAATAATAGTTTTTCGCTTTACAACCACCAATCTGGTTTAAGCCTCCATCAACAGCCTTCTGTTGTTAACTTCTTAATTTGTGACTTTCACGGTGTCGTTAATTAGCCGTACGATCAACCGCAAGGGGAAAATACAACTCTGTGTAAAAATTCATGTTCGAAAAATAACCGAAAACACAAAACCAAAACATTTTTATTTCTTCAGTAGGATTCGAACCCACGATCCCAAAATTTCGTTAGAATTTTAGGTTGGCAATTTTATCATTTACACCACAGAGTCATATATTTCCATATATTATAATACATAATTTTCCAAATACGTATTTCGTAAAAGAAAATGTATATTTGTAATAAACAGATTTACTCATTTATATGTCATTTTATTGAAAAAGGAATATAATAAGACTTTATATTTTATGCGAATAAAGGAATGTAAATTGCAAAATTTACAAAATTTACAAACTGAATATAACTATATAAAATATATATTAAACTAAAAATGTTGTACAATAAAAAAAAGAAAAGACAATTAACGCATGTTCAAAAGAATTAAAATTCTAAATGATTGTGTAATATAAGTATATATGGTATATATATATATGAAAAAATAAATATATTATATGCCGTCGGCCCGTCGGTTCATTCAACATATATATATATATATATATATATATATTTAGTAAATAAAATCGAAGTTATTATATAAAAATTTATTTATTTCTCATATGTTTTCTAATATTACTATATAGTATATATAATATACAAAACAGTAAAAATAAAAAAAAAAATTTATAAAAGTGTTCAATATGTTCAAATAAGTGAAAAACCGCATAAATTATATACAAAATCAATCTTGATTTCTAATAATAATAATAATTTCATTTGTATAGTACAATATTTTTTTTTTCTGTATAGACATATTATTATTTTATTCGCAATAACATTTAACACACATTGATTGCATAAATATTCAATATATTTTCATACCTTTATTATTATATATTATTAAACATCTTACATAAATTGGATATATATATGTTTATATATATATATATATATATATATTGATTGAGATATGCATATATGAATTTTTATAAAATGTTATATTTAATAATATATATATGTATATATATATAGAAGAAAAAATATAAAATATGAACTTACATCGTATTTATTTGGCCTCATTGTACCCATTTATTTTTTATAATGTCACATTCGGTTACTTTACTATGTAAACCAATCCAGATTGCGGGAATAATTTTTTCACTTAATACAAACATATAATATAATAATAATAGTAACAACAATAACAATTATAATATAACACAATCACCATTAAAAGGTAACTAACTATATATATAGATATATATAAATATGAATTATTATATTATAATATTTATTATTTTATATATTATTATTATTATTATTATGTATGTATATCAATTTTATATTGAAAATATGTGATTTATTAATATATATAATATATAAAAAAAATAATATATAAATATCAATTTTCAATATCTCTTTTTCTTTTTTTTTTTCGTTTCGATTAACAAGCATAAAAATTTGCTGAATAGAAAATTATTTTCAATATATAGATTAATATTTCAAATTCACTTTATTAATAATTCATTTCTATATATTTAACACAATATAAATAATTTTAATTTGTAATTAAAATCTATTTTTTTTTGTTGAAATATACACATCAAAATATTATTAGTATATATTAGCACTTGAAAAAAAAAGAACTAAAACACTTTTAAATCTATATTTATTTTAGTTGATGACACAATTTTTTTTTACCACATTGCAGTTAGTTAAATGAAGTATATAAGAAAGCAAAAATTTAGATAAAATGAATGATTATTTTATATTGACACATTTAAATATTTATTTATTTGCATTTTTTTCATTAATTTTGCTCACTCTACTAAAATTTTCTATATATATATATAAATATATATATATATGTTTTCAATATAAATATTCAACAATTTTCCTATATATATAAAATTTTGTTGCACAGTTTTTATTTTTCTATTTTAATTTTTAAATTCACTATCGCACACATATATTTAATTAATATTAATTATTATAATAATATTATATATTGCAAGTACATAATATCGCGTTTTATTTATATATGCAGATGCAGTACAACGAACTATTTTTATTACGATAATATTTCATAAAGCATAAACATAGTATTTTATTTTTTTTAATTGTTAAATAACACTTTTTTTCTATATAAAAAAATAAAAAACACAATTGTTATATTATATTTCTTTTTAGAATTATAAAAATGATGAAATGTTTAACAAATTAATGGTTATTTTAAATTCATCATTGCGCGCATATTGACCTATAAATTTTTGTTTTTTATTTTTATTTTTATAACTGCCAAAAATATTAATTCAATAATTATTTAATTGTTTTTTTTTTTTAAATTTAATTAAATTATGTTTTAAATACATATGTTTTTTTTTTATTTTCAAATAAATAAAATGTTAGAGCGCGGCTATATATATAAGCACTTAGTTTTCCACTTTATATGGTTATTAAAATTGTAAAAAAAAAAAACACATATATGAAATTGAATTTATTTATATATATATATATCGATAAGGAAAATTTTTCACACATATATTATATTAAACAACAGAATTTAAACTAAAAACACCGCATATTTTTTTTTTTAAATAATATTCTTATTAATAAAAAATATTTTAAATTAATATATTTATTTTATTTTTGTTATATATATATTATATTGATATATATATGTTTGATTTCTCTATATCCGAGAGCTTATCATTTTTAAAAAATTATCCATACATATATTTATTTTTTTTTTCCAATATATACATTTATATATTTTTGGTATATCAATTTTTTATATTAAGACGAAAAAAAAAAAAAAGAAAATTATATATTGATAAGTTGATAAGCGCGACGACAACGATGTTTACGCTTCGAAAAGTGATGCGATACTGAAGAAATAAATAAATGTGAAATTGTAAAATCGTTTGTGTTTTTCGTTTACGTTTTCCTTTCCAGAGTACCCGGTTTCAGTAACCCTCATCATCATATATAGATATAGATATAGATAGATATATATAAGTATATATAAAATAAAATATATTTTGTATTGAATTTTTGTATTTTCATATGGTTTTTTTAACATATATATCTATAGATATAGTACCTACCTATATATGAATACATATTTTATATGATCTTTTTTTCATATATTCATATATACACAGAGTTTTTGTGGCTGACAAAACTATATATATATATATGCTGCTGCTGATATAGAAAATATAAAATTGTATACCTCTATCTATATATATATAGGTATATAATATAATATAAAGGTATAGTATAGCAGCGCATATTGATATATAGATATAAAGGTGCATGCATATATATATATAGAAATAAAAGAAAAATAAATAAATAAATAAAAGCTATATAGGTATAAAAATAAAAGAATATATATAGATATATTATGATTATGATGATGATGATGATGATGAATATAAAAGTATATGTAATTTTTTTATATTTATGTTTAAATATATATTATTATAAATGTGATGTCGTCAAGACACAATGCGGTATGGTATGAACTATGGTATATATATTATGACGATTTTGATGACTGAAATGATGGTAAGAAAATAATTGTTATGTTGACTGAATCGGCTATATAGATAGATATAAAAAATTGAATTGTAAAACCGCACCAAAAAGATAACACCACATATATATATAAGAAGAATATTTTTATATACGAGGTAGTATAAATTGTTATAAATTTTCTTGCATTTATGATATGTTTTTATAAAACAAAACACATTCCATCCGCATCTATATATGTATAATAAATGCACATCAACGAACGATTTATTTTTCTTTATATATTGTATATTTGAGAGCGAACTCAATCTTTATTCTTTAATAAAAAAAAAATCTAAAATATATATCAACAAAAAAGTATAAGAATTTTATAAATATATGTATTATTTACAAATTTACACACTATATATTAATGTATGCGTATTTATTTATTTTATAATAAATAATATATTGCTTGCATTCATATGAATTCATATA
Source organism: Dilophus febrilis (assembly GCA_958336335.1). Classification (NCBI taxonomy): domain Eukaryota; kingdom Metazoa; phylum Arthropoda; class Insecta; order Diptera; family Bibionidae; genus Dilophus; species Dilophus febrilis. The sequence continues at coordinate 20,617,163 of OY284472.1, forward strand.
CAAAATATATTACACTGACAAGCACGGCCCTATACAGAAGAAGGTTGTCATCACACAAAAACCCGGGCGCCCTCAAATTTGGGGCGCATCTAACTCTTAACAAAACTTATCAGTTATATGTTAAGGATGCATCAATTTACTGTGGAAATCGCGCTATTAATGAATATACTTTATCCGTGCATCTTGGTTCATTTATTTTCTTTTTTTTTTTTTGCGTGTACTTTATTTTTTTTTTTAGATTACTGGTTTTTTTTAGCTTAGGTTTTGTTGAGGCCTCTCGGGAATTTGTTAAAATAAAACAAGTCCTCAATTACCTCAAATAAGTGATGTGGAAATGACTGTAATAATTTTGCTCAAATAAAGCCGGGCGCCAGCGAATGATTAGGACCGTGCCTGATTACACATATGTATTTAAATTTTGATATAAGAATATATATTTTGTTATGTATATATTATTATGAAAATGTATATGATGCTGCTTGAAAAAAATATGATTTTATTATTTACTTTACATCAATTTTTTTTATATATTTTTCTTATGTTCTTATATATTATTCAATTTTCTATTAAACTAAAAATGATATATGAATATTATTGTTATGTATAAATAGATGTATGGTTATATTTAGTGGTAAAGTAAAGTGTATGCAAGCAGGCAATAATATAATAATAATATACCTTTTTATTTGATGAGATAGTAGTTTTTAGATTTGAAAATAATAAATTTTAAAATAAAAATGGTATTCTTCAAGTGTATATAAACAATAAATCATATTTCATATAATATATCTGTAAAAGATCTTATTCTTAATATATAATAATTATTATTATGTATGTATATAGCAGTGGCGGATCTGGACCTCCAAGGGTACTTGTTCACTTTAAAAACTGGTAAAGAACAAAAAAAAAAAAAAAACTAGAAATTTTAATTAGAAAAATGAAATGTGTGGAAAAATAATGAAGTACGCATAACAAGCATTTACGAAAGAATGAAAAAAGATCTCATATAATTTTATATGAAAGGTTCATTTCTATAAGTGAACATTATATAGTAAATAATATCTATTTTTTATTCATATATATGCCAATATGCCATATATAGAAATGAGAAAAATAAAAAAAAAACACAAAAAAAAATATTTATATATTTTCTATGATTATATACACCGCAGCAGGCAGTATATGAGTATGCGAGATTTGAATGATAAAAAATACAGCATACAAACAACCATACAGCATATATAAGAAAAAAGAAACAAGCATTTGTATTATTGTTCACAATTTATAGTGAACGAAAATTAAAATAGTATTTGTATTATTTGTATATTCGTATACCTCGCATTTTCGGAAAATATAAATGTATTTGCCATATGCAATTAAAGAACTATGTATAACAACAATATTTTTTGGTTCATTTAAAATTGTGAACACTATGGGAGTGCGATTAAAAAAATGCACGAAAGAAAGAGTATATATAGATTAAAGGTGTATGTATTTTTTCGTTTTTGTTTTTCTTTTATGCGACGTTTCTTTATATATATGATATATATACCATTGTGTTCATTATTTAAAATGAACCTAAAGAATATTCTCTCTTATATTTTTTACTAAAATAAATAATCAGCGCTGCAAATTTTTTGGGACACTTAATATTATTTTATTCATCAAAAAAATTAAGAAAAATATTAAAATCTGTATTTTCTTAATCATTTATCAATATTTTTAGCAGGTGGTTCACTGAACAGAGTGAACAAAACCAAGCTACGCCTATGGTATATAGATATTATAATGAATTAATGATGATAAATAATTTATATAGAAATATGTTGCACTGTGATTTGTTTCTAATATACATGCAATTATTTATTATTATTAGTAAATTTGCATTATGTGAAAATTATAAATACAATGTAAATCTACAAATAAAGAAATGTATATCCTTTTGAATATAAGGATCAATTAAAAAAAAATTATAATTACCGGAAAATTTTCATAAAATTTTTTTTTAAACAATAAAAAATTATCTCAATAAAATTTATCTCAATATATCGCAATGATTAGAAGAAATCATACAAAAAAAAACCAAAAAAAAATTCTTATATGATGAATTTACAGAAATCTTTTAACACACATAGAAATTCTATATTAGAAAAAAAAAACCGAAAATTCAGGAAATTTTCACTTATTAATTTGTATTTTTTACACAAACAAAACATTGGAATTTTCTGTGTTTTTTTTTTAAATCATAATCTATTTTTATAATGAAAATAAAATCTTTTATTAATAAAAAAAAAATAGCAAAAAACAAACAAACAAAATTGTTTGTGAGGAGCGACGGTGTGGTATTTGATTTGTGTGCGATGATGTGATATATAAAAATAAATATATGATTATCTAAGCATATCTATATTTATTAAAAGTAGAATTCTTGATAACTATCTATACGTATTATTGAGTGATGGCTGCTGTAATTCAAAATGATTAAAAATATTATAGCGAAACTATATTAAAAAATATTAATATAAATACTCACAGTATCATCTAAATATATAAATATGTAATGATTATTATTATTTTTTTTAAACCTATATTTAGATATCATATATAATATATAGATAGAGTGATATATCTCATCAAACATATGGTTATAATTGTTTTATTTTTTAAATTGATTATTAATAATTTTATAATTGCGATCGGTATATACATATAATAAAATAATAAAAAACATATAAATGCGGTTTATTTTTAATCAATAATAATGCGTATAATTGAAAAAAATGTTTTTTGTATGTCAATAATTATAAAAAAAAAAAATGATTCATTAATAAATTCTACATATGATATGAATGCGTGTTTATATATAGAAAATTAATTATTATTAATATAAGGTATTCGTCGGAAAATTTATTAATACAAAAAATTGTTTGGAAAAATTATATAATATTGTATAAATTATTTTATTATGATTATCCGCATTCATTATTATAATATTTTACAGTGTATAATATTCTGTTACGCATATATGTGAAATTGACAATATTTCTGCAGTTTTCAATATATATACGTCCTTCGCATAATTTACCCTTAACCTCAAGGTGTTTTTAGCATATTATCATTTATCATTATGCCACATTTTCACTCAGATTTTCAGAATCAGATTTTTTTTCATTTAAACACGTAAAAAATAAAAACTTGAAAAAATAATATATTGTTTAAATGTTCAGAAATCGGGTGATGTTTACCACAAACACGCAGTTACCCGGGGTTCACAATGAAACAATAGAAAAATAGATAAATATGAAAAAAATAGAACAGTTCACAATGAACCATAGAGGCATAGAAAATTCAATGTTCAGCTTTCCTTCAACAAAAATTTATTAAAACACGTTCTTATTCTTTATTCAATTTTTTAAATTAATTAAAAAACATTTACTTACCATACTTACTTACACGCGCCTACAACCTATACAATTGGTTTTGGCGTCCATCAACAGCCTTCTCCAATCGGGCCTATTCACCGAAAACGTCCGCCAGCCGGAAACGCCGAGAGCCCAAAGGTCCATTTCAACTTCAACTTCCCACCTACTCCGTGGTCTTCCAACGCTCTTTGATCCACCTGGCTTGCTGTCCAGCATTTTTAACGGTATACGATCGCTATCCATACGCACCACATAACCAAACCACCTCAAGCGACCAATCTTGATAAATCGAACAATGCGTCGGGTTCGCCATACAATAGTTCGTGGCCGTATCGCCTACGCCACCATCCCCCCTCTTTGTCGCTCCAAAGATGAAGCGTAGTATTTTTTTTTCGAACCCCGCAAGACGCCGTTCGTTAGCCTGTGTCATGTACCACATTTCATAACCGTACGTGACAATTGATCGAACCAGGGTTTGATATAATTTTACTTTCAGTATTTTACTCAATGTTTTCGAGAAGAACATTTTTCGCAAACCGTAAAAGGCCTTGTTTCCTAAAGTAATCCTGAATTGAACTTCCTCAGCTGTTTATTTTCACTGTTTATGGCACAACATCCTCTATATCATTTTCACTGTCGTATGCTGCTTCCAAGGTAGCTAAACCTGTCCACGGTTTCATATTTATTCTGACCAATTGATAATACGCTTTGATGTTGTGCCATAAACCTACTATTTGTTGATGCGATCATATACTTGGTTTTCTCCTCGTTTATCTTTAATTCCATTTCCGAAGCTTAACGTTCCAACAGTAAGAACGACGCTTCTTTAACGGCACTCATATTTCATCGGCAAAGCCGAGTAATTGAGCAAATGAGGTAAAAATTGTGCTGTTGGTTTTAAGGGTCGTCCTCCTTATACATTTTTCCAATATCACATTGAAAAGTGATGTAGCCAAAGGGTCCCCTTGCCGAACTCCGTACATGGTTTCAAATGCATCCGATTTGATACTCCTTATTTGTACCTGAGATGTAACTTACGTCAGTGTTAGTTTTGACATGGACGGACAGTTGATCAGTTATAGAGCGATCATTACCGAATCTATATTGGTATTCAATGACAATCAATGACTTCCTCTACGCATATGGTAAAAGACGCTTTTGTGCAACACATTTAAATAAAAAACAAAAAAACCCGAAATTTTTATTCAGAATAATTTTTTAGCTCATTAAAAAAGTAAAATGGCATCTAAGAATATGATAAATATTTCTCCAAACATGTCTCCATAATACAAAAAAATACAAAAAGCTAAAAGTTATTAACTTTTTTTATTTTTTTTCCTATGTTTTCTATTTTGAAAGTCCCCATTAAATTGTGTGTAGTTAAAAAGCGGATACACCGAATCCTTTTTTTTTTACTCCGCATTTTCAAACGCACCCGCCTCATCAGCGGATATAAGTATAATATATGGATTGCAATATATTATAATATAATAATATAATATATGGATTGCAATGAACCTAAAATGAATAGAGAAATGAAAAAAAAAAATAATCCGCTTTGAAAAATAATTTGTAACAAAAATAATGCTTATCAAATACGATAATCGCGCACAGTTGAAAATTATCAACGTTATTCACTATATTCACCCTTTGCTATTCATAACCGTTTCAGATGGGCTTATCTTACTTACTTCTGCGCGCCTACAACCTACAATTGGTTTTGGCGTCCATTAACAGCCTTCTCCAACCGGACCTATTTACCGCCAACGTCCGCCAGCCGGAAACGCCGAGGGCCCGAAGGTCCACTTCTACTTCGTCTTTCCACCTACCCCGCGGTCTTCCTACACTCCTAGATCCGCCCGGCTTACTGTCCAGCATTTTTGACGGTATACGATCGCCATCCATTCGTACCACATGACCAAACCACCTCAGGCGACCGATCTTAATGAACCGAACGATGTCAGGTTCGGTATATAATTTATATAGCTCGAAATCGAACCGCCTACGCCACCATCCCCTTTCCTTTGTCGGTCCAAAGATGAGGCGTAGTATTTTCTTTTCGAACCCTCCAAGTCGCCGTTCGGTGGCCTGTGTCATGCACCACGTTTCAGAACCGTAGGTCACAATTGGTCGAATCAGTGTTTGATATAGCTTTAGTTTCAATGTTTTACTCAATGTCTTCGAGAAGAACATCTTTCGCAAACCGTAAAAGGCCTTGTTTCCCGAAGCAATCCGGGATTGAACTTCCTCCGCTATATCGTTTTCGCTGTTTATGCTGCTTCCAAGGTAGCTAAACCTGTCCGCCGTTTCAAATTTGTTCTGACCAATTGATACGCTTTGATGTTGTGCCATAAACCTACTGTTCGTTGGTGCGATCATATACTTGGTTTTCTCCTCGTTTACCCTTAATCCCATTTCCGAAGCTTCACGTTCCAACAGTAAGAACGCTTCTTTAACGGCACCCATACTTCTACCCACCACGTCAATGTCATCGGCATAGCCGAGTAATTGAACAGATGACGTAAAAATAGTGCTGCTGGTGTTAATGGTCGTCCTTCTTATACATTTTTCCAATATAACATTGAAAAACAATGTAGCCAAAGGGTCCCCTTGCCGTACTCCGTCAATGGTTTCAAATGCATCCGATTTGATCCCCCTTATTTGTACCTGAGATGTAACTTGCGTCAGTGTTAGTTTCGACATGGCTATCAATTTTTGTGGGAATCCAAATTCCTCCATCGTGCGCCATAATTTTTCCCTAATAACACTATCGTATGCGGCCTTAAAATCAACAAATAGATGGTGTGTTACTACGTTGAACTCCCTACACTTTTCCATTATCTGTCGTATGACGAACAGTTGATCAGTTGTTGAGCGATCATTACGGAATCCACATTGGTATTCACCAATGACTTCCTCCGCATATGGTAATAGGCGCTTATGCAACACATAAGCGAGTACCTTATATGTTGCATTCAGCAAAGATATTCCCCGATAGTTGAAACACTCCATCCTGTCTCCCTTCTTGTGTATTGGCACAATTACAGCAAGCTTCCACTCCTGTGGTATAACCTCATAGTTCCAAACATGCACAATTAGCTCGTGTATACTATTCCACAATACATCCCCTCCACATTTTAAGAGTTCACCAGGTACGCCGTCAGATCCAGCCGCCTTTCCATTCTTGAGCTTCAGAATGGCTTCTCTGGTTTCCTCATATGTTGGTTCCGAAATTAGTGGTTGTGCTGTTTGGTACGGAAGTTCGTTTTCTGCATTTATACCAATTGGGTTGCTTGCTGTAAGTAGATCTTTAAAAAACTCCGCCCATCTCGCGATGGCTCTTTCTTCATCCGCCAAAATTTCACCGCTGGTATCCTTACAAAGAAGGGGTTGTTGTATAAATCCGCTAGTTACAGATCTTATTCTCCTGTACAAATTTTTACTGTCATTCATGCTGGACAGCGTGTCTATATCCCGCAAAATATCCTGCTCATGACGCATTTTCTTGTTTCGGAATAATTTGCGTTCAATGGATCTTTTGGTTCTGTAGTCATCCATGGCAGTTCGTGTGGCGCGCTGAAGATATTTTAAACGCGCTTGGTTCTTTTCTTCATGAGCCGTTTTACATGCGTCATCGAACCAACCATTTCTGACCACGCCAGGTTTCAACTTTACCGTCTCCTCTGCCGCCATTTTCATGCAATTACGTAATCGATTCCACATATCATTACACGTGTTTTGCTGTTGATCCACATCTGTTCGAACAATTAACTCCACCAATTTATCTTCGTACTGTTGTTTTACTTGGTCATTTTTGAGATTTTCCAAATTGAATCCTCTCGCAATGACTTTTTGGCGGTTTGCACTAACACGATATCTGAACAAAGCTCTTACGAGATAATGATCAGAATCAATGTTAGGTCCCCTACAGCTCCTTACATCCAGTATGTCGGACGCATGACGACTGTCAATGAGTACGTGGTCTATTTGGTTTGTTGTTTTAGTATCGGGCGAACACCATGTTCCTTTGTGTATGTTCTTATGTGGGAAACGTGTGCTGGCTACTATCATATTGTTTGATATTGTGAAATCGACTAAACGCTCGCCGTTATTATTGCAGTGTGTATGAAGGCTATGTTGACCAATTGCCGGTCGATATACAATTTCCCTACCAACCTGTGCATTAAAATCGCCAAGCACGATTTTAATGTCACGACTAGGAGCTTGATTGTAAATACGGTTGAGCTTTTCGTAAAACATATCCTTCGTGTCTGCATCTTTGTTTTCTGTTGGGGCGTGTACGTTAATAAAGGTTACATTAAAAAAATTTCCCTTTATTCGTAACGTACAAAATTTTTCGTCAATGGGGTTGAAACCAATGACTGATTCTTTCGCTTTACCCATTACAATAAAGCCGGTGCCGAATAACCCTGTTTTATTTCTACCGCTATAGTAGAATTTGTATTCTTTACTGGATAAGATGTTCTTTCCAGGCCACCGTGTTTCCTGGACCGCTGTTATGTCCAGTTTAGCTTTCTTTAAGCAATCAGTCAAAGTTTTTAAACCGCCCGCGCGCAGTATTGTCCTCACGTTCCATGACGCCAGTTTTAAATCATTGTCCTTGTTCCATTGCCTGAGTCGTTGCCGTTTTTCCTGTCCTGTCCGAGGCACTGTTGCTAGTTTCATAATTTGTTGTTTTTACGGTGTCGGTAATTAGCCGTACGACCAACCGCATGGGATTCGCACTTACAATTTTAGCCTGAATGATACGGATTGTATCATTCAGTTACCGTTGGTTACCACGTGGAGGTAAAGTAAGCACTTGATCAGGAACTCAACAGTTGCAACACTGGGTCAGCGACCAGTCAGTGCCTACCCTATTGATCCCAATCCAAACCAACCAGATGGGCTTATCGGAAGTGTCATTATTAGTGTTATTGTAATATAGCACTAATATATGTAATATTCTATAAAGGTAAATTTTCTCAGAAAATTTGTATGAAAGTCAAATACCATTAAAGTAATATAAGGAATTCTATTACAATGTCGGTGGTAATGTTAGCGATGTTTTTTGCAGAACTTTACGGAACTACGTGTTGTTCTGGAAATAATCTTTATATGAAAGAATTTTGAATCGATACATCTCATGATTCATCTTGAGATTTTTATATATATCTATGAATACTTTTATGTTAAATTAAATCATATAGCGACTAAATAAACATTCACAATATTTCATATGAAAACGAAATCAATTAGAATATTCCATACAAGGAAATGACGATATCGAGATGCAATTAAAATAATAATTACAATTATATATTTATATTATGTTATATAGTTATTGTTATTATATATGAAAAAGGAAAAAATTGTAATGGAAATTGCAAACGCAAAAAAAAAAAATCTCTACACTATATTCTATAGATGATTTTCGCATTTTTATATAATGATGATATAATAAATTGTTTGTGATTAGTATATAATATATAAATAAATATTATATTGATTCACACCTATAATTACATTCAATTTTTTTTTCATTATTTGTTTCTCCAGCAATCAACTGTATATATGATTCAAATGTATAATTAGAAAAGAAAAAAAAAATACAATTTATAATTAGAACAGAATTAGAATTTGTTTGTTTCAACAATTGTGTTTCATATAAAAATACTTTAGAAGATACATATATGGATGGTCGCATCTGCATCAAGAATTTCTATTGATTTTCAATATTGCGGATAGCATGAATCGGATAATTTAGCGGAAATTGTTTATATAATATATGGAAAACACTTGAGTTTCACTTTTCTTAACCGTGCGTCGTATACACACACCACTCCATATATATATAAAATATTTTACAGCATGTGATTTGCCAGACAATAAAATAGTAAAATATTCGAATTATAAATCATATTTAACTTAAAAGATTGCTATTTATTTGTTTTTTAAGTATACTTTTTTTTTTTATTATAATAAATATTTTATCAATTGTTTTTTTTTGTTTAATTATTAAATTACTATAATAATGAAATTAAAATATTTATCACTTCACAAACGGTTTATGTATTTGTATATATGTATAGTTAAAAAAGAATGACTCAATGATAGTTTACAAACAGCGATTGATTTATTATAAAAAAAAAAAATTTTAATTACCTATATATCTTTTAATAAGATGATTATGTATATATGTATAAAAAAAACTCGTATGGAATTCAATTAACCGCACAAACAAACTGTATACAATTAACAATGTACCTTTTTTCTCTCTATGTTATTATTATTATTATTAATATGATAAATAATATATGATTTAATCGAACAATTAAATATATAATATTAATTAAATTGTGATACTAAAAGTATAAAAAATTTTTATAAATGAATTTCATTTAAAAATAAAAACACATTCTTAAATATGATTATGTTTTTTTTTTGTTTTTGTTATACATATATAGTAAATAATTTTAATCTTATTATTATTTTTTTTTATTTAATATAGGAAATATTTTAGTATACACGCAATGAAAAATTGAAGAAAAAAAAAACAAATATTTTTAAAGATATATCTGATATAATAAAATAAAAATAAAAAAAAAGAGAACATTTTTATGATTAAAAAATTCCAATTTATTTACGAAATCGTATTTATAATTATTTTTTGCCGAGTACATTTTTTTTTTTTATATATTATAATAAAAATTATTTATGATCCTCCAAGTTCTTATATATCTTATTTATTAATAATTACGCATATATAAACGCGATATCTTATAATATACATATATATATGAATATAGAGATATGAACCAAAGAAAAATATTATCAATCTATATATTTTGAATTTTTATTTATTGAATTACAATAGGAAAGTATAAAACGATGACGTACATCTTTAAAAATAATAATAATAATAAGATAAAATATTTATAGAAATTATATATTGTTGATTGTATAATAGAGATGAGGTCGTTAATAATAGAAAAATTACCGAATATATATAACGCGTGGGCAATATAAATATTGATTCCTTCCTTTATATTTATATCAAATATACCCGCATCATCATCATCATCATCATTATTATAAAAAGAAAATTATTCATATGCAATGAATTTAAGCACAAATTACAATTAATAGATTAAACAAAAAAACATTTTAATTGTTTATTATATTATATATATATATATTTATGTGCTGATGATCAATAATTTTCAGACAAAAAAAAACGAACTTTTACAAATAATTTATCAGATTAATTAATAAATTATTTTTTTTTATAAATATCATAAAAAAAAAAATTCATAGGAAAAATCAAATATATCATATTTATTTTATTTTATTTTTTGCTTTAATATCATTTTGTGTGTTTGTGGATTTTAATAAATTTTCAATTACAAATTCATGAAAAATTTTTCACAATAACAAAGGAAAATAACCACAAAAATATTTGAAAATTATTATCATTATGATATTGAAAAAACAACAAAAAAAAACTATATATATGCTTATAAATATTTTTTATTTTATATATCGCTCATATAAATTTTGAAGATTTTCTTTTATGTATTTTATTATTATATATCATTATAAATTTATATATGCATGGCATGCATTGGATACCTATCGCTTATCGTTAATTTATTATAATTCTTTTGTTATTTCTATATTTTGATTTGCCTTTCTTTGTATAATTATACGGGAATAAATAAGTGTTTGTGTTATAATTATATATGTATATTAATGTAGTAATTTGGTGGATAATTTGCTTGAATTCACCGCACAGCATAAACCCGCACGCAGATCTATAAGTACCCTATCTACCAAGAACTTACGAATTCGTTATAAATCTCGATAAATTTTTTTTTTATTTTTTATATATATATATAAATATTTTTGGTGATTTTCTATATTTGTATATAAGGCATCGCCGTTATACAATAAATATAGAAAATGCCCATAAATATTAATAGCAAGTTATCGCGAACCGGGTTTACCTTCGATTTTTGTAATATATGTGGATTAAATTTAAATTTAAATGCAGTACAAATTTAAAAGCACATATACAATTGTCTAAGATTTAGTGAAACAAAAATTTTTAATGAAACCACCTAAAGTGCAACTTGGACAATTGTTTGAAAACATATGAGTTATTTTTTCTTACTGCTTTTCAGTTTAAGTTTTTTTTCTCTCATATGTTTGCTTTTATTTTCAAAATTTCATAAATTAATCCACATTTAATTAAAGTGTGACCACCCAAAATCACTTAAGTGCATTCAACGCGTCATAGGTTCATCACCTGATTAAGTGATTTCGTTACGGGCTCACAGCAATAGAATTCCGAGTTTTTACGGGCGCTAAACCGATTCTGCTGTAGTAACGAACCAAAAAAAAAAAAGAAAGATTTTGTAGATTCGTTGTGGCTAAAAATCTTCTACAACGTCTGTTAAATGTATCGAGTTTTTTAATTTAAGCGTAGATTTTTTCCTACATATTTTTCTACAGTATACCTACTTCGCGTTCTACAACATCCATTAAGTACTATATTTTCTCTACACCGTGATCTATAAATTTTTCTAGCCATGTAGTATTCCGTTCAAAAATCTGTCGTTTATTCTGCACTATTTTCTATGTAATTTTCCTTATTCTCTTGGATGATATCTACATATTTCATTGGCAATTATCTACAGAACATATAGATTTCACATTAGATTTTTATCAAATTTTCGTTTAATTGTTCTACAGTATTTTCTATCTTTTCTAGATTAATATCTTTCCTTTATTCTTCATTTTTATCTACAGAATATACCGATATAATTAAGGTTTTCCACTAGGGTTTTTGATGGATTTATATATATTAGGTTGTCGAAAAAGTATTGATCATTTTTATAAATAGATGTCATTATAATTGAATATTTCAAGTAGTACTAATCTGATCAGGTAACACTAACATATGTTCGAAAGATGACATTTCGTAGATAAAAAAAAAAAAAAATTAAATTTGTTTAGTTATTTAAAAGTTGTAGTGCATTAAAGATGAGCGAAATTAGTGAAAAAATTCGATACATTTTACAATTTTATTATGAAAAAGGTGAAAATACAACGCAGGCACATGAACAAATTTGTGCAGTTTACGGTGAAGGAACTTTATCAAAATTAACAGCCTATAGATGGTTTGCTCGATTTCGTTCCGGTAATTTTGATGTCAAAGATGCACCTCGTTCTGGTCGACCAATCACCGAAAAAGTCGATGAAATCATATCAAAAATTGAAGAAAATCGACACGTAAGCAGTCATGATATCGCTAAAGAACTAAACATCCATCACCAAACAGTTTTATACCATTTGACAAAGGCTGGATACAAGAAAAAGCTTGATGTTTGGGTACCACATGAATTAACACAAAACAATTTAATGAACCGAATTTCCATTTGCGAAACGCTGATAAAAAGGAACGAAATCGAGTCATTTTTAAAGCGAATGATTACAGGTGATGAAAAATGGATCACATACGATAATAATGTACGAAAAAGATCGTGGTCCAAGAAGGGTGAAGCTCCTAAAACAGTAGCAAAACCTTGATTAACACCAAGAAAGGTAATGCTGTCTGTTTGGTGGGATTGGAAAGGAATCGTTCATTATGAATTACTAGCACCCGGTCAAACCATTGATTCCGATCTCTATTGTCAACAATTAACAAGATTGAAGCACGAGATTAAAAAAAACGTCCAGAATTAATCAATCGAAAGGGTGTTGTGTTCCATCATGACAACGCCAGACCACACACATCTTTGATGACTCGGCAGAAACTGAGAGAGTTTGGCTGGGAAGTTTTAATGCATCCACCATATAGCCCGGACCTTGCACCTTCAGATTATCATTTGTTCCGGTCTCTGCAGAACTCCCTTAATGGTTTAAAATTAAATTCCGCAGAGGACTGCAAAATGCACTTGGATCAGTTTTTTGCCCAGAAAACCCAAAAGTTCTACAGTGATGGGATAATGTCTTTACCAGAAAAATGGCAAAGGGTCATTGATCAAAACGGCGCATATTTGGTTTAATAAAGTTCATTTGAAATATATAAAAAAATCGTTTGAATTTTGTAAAAAAAATTATCAATACTTTTTGGACAACCTAATATTTATAATTGTTATAAGAAAATGGCATATAAATCATAACTGAATGACTTATTGTTAGAATATTCGTAATGTGTTGTTGAGGTATATTTCAATGACGTAGTAAACGAATAATATGTAGACACTCTGCAAAAATTATAGAGATCAATATATAAAATTTACCTTGTATGACATCAGTAAATTAAATAGAAAATATTGTCCAAGGTAATGATAATTTTTCTATGTATTATACATATGTAGAATCACTTCCAGTTACTATAATCTAAATTCGGTAGATTGCGTAGAAGCATGTCTTCAGTGTTTTCGATGATCAAAAATTCGTTTACACCTGTTAAAATTTCGTTTAGAGCTCATCGATATTTTCGTAGAAGATTTCTACATACAATATACAAAAAAAAATCTACAAAATCTATTCGATTTTCTTTACATCAATATTGGGTCTACATTATATTCTATACTTGGTCGACTGCGGCAGGCGATAGATTAATTCTATAATTATTATTTCTTTTATTTCTTGGTACATAGCGATATAATTATGATATGGATTACTGATAACGACGAAAGCATAATTCCAATTTAATGCGATTAATGCTCAATTTTTTCCCGAGAAATTTTGTTGGTGTATTTTATATAATCATAATTGGTTTAATTGAAAACTGAAAGCTTATGGGACAATGTACGTTAATCATGTGGGTAATTAGATAAAATACCAAAATATTTTATTATTTGCGAATAGAAATTTGATATATAGTTCAAATTTTATTCACCTATCTATGACAGCTTTTTTTTATTTTACGAAAAGGTTTGTTCGGTTAGAAAACTTTCCTTCGTTTACATGGAAAATCTTCCCTTTTCATTGAAAACCTAAGTGCAGATAAATTGATAAATATATATATATATATATATATTACAGTCCACATACCACCATTTACAAATCAAATTCAACTTTTTACAAATCAAATTCAATCAATTGTATAATTAGTTGTGCATTATTTTTTAATACATATTTTAATTTATTTTGTATAAAAAAAAAAGGTTTTACTAAATTTTAATCAATACAATAAAAAAATACAGAAAATGTTTTAAACAAATAAAATTTTTACAATAAACCAAAGAGTATCTTAAACTGAAAGGGTAGTTTTAAGCCAGTGCATTAACAACGGATTAAAATAAAACCTTGTCAATGAAAATGAAAAACACCAAATAGCAAGTGTAAAGGATTTAATGTCGCAAAAATATTCCTTACCAAATTTTTACAGTCATATTATTCTCCAATGCCAAATCCGATAGAAAAATTGTTTTCTGAAACGAAATTTTGTGTCGGAACAACGAAACAATAATTTGGTTGACGTTATTCAACGGTCCATTTATACGATTTACTATATATATTATTCAAAAATATATAATATATATTCAATAATGGAGCATTAAATAATGTGTCCTGATGATCCCAACGATAGAATATTCTGATAGATATGATCGCAAGTGGATTAATTATAGTGTTGTTTCTTGAAAAAAATTTCGCGGGAACATTCCATTTTCCAAATTTTAAAAAAAGATGAATTTGATTTGTTAAAAGTTGAATTTGATTTGTAAAAGGTTGAATTTGGACTGTAAAACCTTTATATATACATATAGGACAAACGGCAATTTATTCACCTGTCATAGAATTTTAATGAAATGTCTTAATTATATTATCTTATTTATTTTATTCAATATATAATTATTTTTCTTTGAAATTTATCAATTTATAAATTAAATAAATCTTATATACAATATAATAAATAATATTTATATGAATTTTGATAAAAATTTTTCAAATGACATTAACCTGTTTGTTTTTGAAATCTCTTCATCACTTCATCACTTGATCATTTTCTGTATAATATACTATTCGACGCATCGAAGTAAATTCAATTTCGATTAATATACATATATATAGATATTTAGCGATTTGATATTTTTCTGATGAAGTATATTTATCATATATAATATTTTTATTAATTTTTTTTTGTTACCTATATCTCTAGCTAGCATAGATTTATTTTATTTTTTTCTTTTATCAATATTAAACTTTTATGTATATGTATAAATATTTTAATTGAAAAGACATCGAAAAAAAAAAAGAAATAATAAATAAATTGATAAGATATCATTTTTATGCGTGTGTTATAATTTAAATGTATATAAATTTGTTAAAAAAAATTAAAATTCTATGAAATACCAAATAAATTTGTTTGTGTGTAAGATACTCATAGATATTGAAAATAATAATTACAATATAAAAAAAAAATAAAACAATTTACTAACATAATTATATAAAAGTATATATAGAAAGATAAATTAATTACAAATTAAAATTCATTCAATAATATATAAAAAAAAATGTTTTATATACTATAGCAAATATATATGTACGGCGTAAAATGGGGACATTTATGATTAGATTTTAAAAGAAAAAATATTTAAACTATATATGTCGTAATTTAATTGTGTATCTGTAGAAGATCATTTATTAATATATGTATTAAAGTTATGCTGCTACTATGAATCATTTATAATAAAATATCCATCCAAATTCAAATATCCATATCGTCATCAAAATTTTTACAACATTTCTTATATAAAAAAAATATTTGTAACTCTCCCAAATTATTTTCATTTATAGCTTCTTTTTTTTTGTAAATAATAGAGAAAAATCATGCTTATGTTTAATTTAATATCCTTAAAAAAACTTAAAAATGTCTATGTGGTGTAATTGATAAAAATGCCAACCTCTTATTACAAACACTTTTGAGTTGTGGAATTCGAATTAGGCTTGCCACCCGTTCTCTTTCTGGGAGGACGCAGTTTTCCTTTAGCAGGAAAATATTTCCGTGCTCCGCGAAAGCAAAATTGTCCTTCTACACAACGCATCCAATCGAGTTTATGCATTTTAAAAATTTATATTTAATACATTTTATAACACTTCTAGATTCTAAAGTACCTTTTTCAAAGAACGTACTTTTTTTTATTAAAACAGCATTTGTGTTATTTTTTTTTAAAGTATTGTTAATTATATATAATTCTTTAAACACTTATCATATAATAATACTAATGCAATGAGATTTTTTTGTTTTTTTATACTTCATACAAATATTCTAATAAATTTTAATTTTTTTTGTGAATGTCTTCCTCTGGCGGGGATTTCTAAACGGTGACAAACCTTGTTCGAAAGTGAAGTCAATTCAAAAATATATTTTTAATTTTTCGACTATTTTCGAATCTGAATGTTCACACAGAGATTGCATATTTAAGTGTATATTTGTATACAAAATAACATTTGATTTTGATTTTGTTATTGCGTTTGTTAAAATTTTCTTTATTTCAAAAAAAAAATATTAATTATTATTATTATTGTTATTATTATTTTACAAAACAAATCACTGACTGTCTTTTAAATTATTTATTATAATAATAATATAACATTAAAAAAAATCTCTGTGGTGTAAAGGTTAATAACTCTGTGGTGTAAATGTTAAAAATGACAACCTAAAATTCTAACGAAATTTTGCGGTCGTGGGTTCGAATCTTACTGAATGCATAAAATATGTTTTGTGTTTTCGGTTATTTTTCGAATCTGAATTTTAACACAGAGTTGTATTTTCCGCTTGCGGTTGGTCGTACGGCAAATTACCGGCACCGTAATAGACACAAATTTAAGAAACTAACAACAGAAGGCTGTTGTTGGACGCTAAAACCAGATTGTTGGTTGTATATCATATATTATCATATATCATATATTATATTAATATTTATTATATTAATTCGTTTTCGTATGAATCATTTATGTTTATTACAAGAAATTGAAGAAAATCATTTTCAAAAATCGGTCACAACAAAAAAAGCCAAAAACAAAAGTCTGTTGATTAGACGCTAAAACTGAATTGTTGGTTGTAATGCGATTTTTTTTTATAACTAAAAATTAATAATACTATACGGGATTATAGTTATTCCGGTATTGAATTATAGTAAAAAAAAGTATTTATTTATTCTGATTTAGAGTGGAACCACAAAAAATCTTGCATTTGTCTATATAAATTTGTCTATACAATTTAAAAGTTATCCATATTAGAAATAATTTTTTAGTCTTTTTATTTTTTGTTTGTGTGTCTTCTAAATATTCAATATATAACTGAATAATATAATAATGTATAGACTGGATCGGAGTAATATCATTTACTATATAATGTGGTTGATAATTTTTTTTTGTCCATTCATTTTTGTTTCCCTTTATCATTACTATATATACTATATATATAAATATATTGATATAATAAATAATTAAATATAGTTTCACCATATATAGTTAGTAGATAGATGCAGGTTGGTTATATCGTTATATAGATGCTTAGAATCTTTAGAATATATTATATATATATATATATATATATATATAAGCATATCATATATCTAAAAATGTCAGGTATATCTAAAAAAAAAAACTGGTTATACAAATTTTATTTAAATAAAATGAATAAACAAATACTAAATATTTTATTTTTAATATTTAAAAAAAAAAAAACGTATTTTTTTAACATTAAAAATTACAATATAAGAGAATTTGGTTTTTTCTATAGCATTTCTATATACCGCGGCTCAGCAGCGTTCAATATACAAAATATATTTACCGCATACAGAAAAATATATACATATAAAATTATATATTCAATCACACCGAGTATTCATATTGAAATATATTATATAGATATCATTATTGCTAAAACCACTTGGCTTACATTCCAGAATAAATTTTCCATTTGTTTGCATATATCCTTTTTTGTTTTGTTATATATACGCACATGGAAAACAAATTATTATATTTAAAAAAAAATCATTATGTATAATTATATATTATAATGTAACAAATATTTTGTATATTAAGAATTTTTTAGTCAAACAAAACACAAAAAAAAATTATTATTCATATTTCACTTATGCACTCCGCCGCGCAATATACATCGATCGACGATGAATCGATCGACTGGTATTTTTAAGTACGTATATTATTCAATATATGCTAATTATTATATTCGTTTTCCAAAAAAGAAATTTTGACCCCCATTTTTTATCACTGTTCTCCACGAATTGGAACTTTTTATCGATAAAAATCGAATAAAAAAATTTCCGCAAAAATGTCGCTCAATCGCTCGCCCGGATCTTTCCACTTTTTCTTGGAAAAAACTGCACTGATTTGACTGAAATTTTCAACATAAGCCTTTATTTGCCAACAATTTTACAAGTTCGAAGATGGGGTATGTCACCCCTTCCCTTCTACCCCCTCCCTTGCAAATTTTCCGAATTTTCCGACTTTTTTGTTTTTGTCGTATATCTCAGTGATTTTTGAAGATATTTGCTTTAAATTTTGGATTTAGGGATTTGGTACCAAATTCAAATAATTACATTCCCGGAAATTTTTTTCTCATCCCATCCCATCCAGTGACTCCCATACAAATCCAAGGGATTATAAGAGATATCTCGTTCTGTTTCTAACCAATTGATCAGAAATTTTTTATCTGGAAGTTTGATGCAAAATCCGGGAATTTTTTCTCATTCCATCTTATCCATTCCCATAAATTCCGTTGGGATTTACTCGGAAATGGTTATAGTTAGCCCAAACATTTCTTCTACAAGGTATGCTTCATTTTTATTCTCTACAGAACTGCATCATTAAATTTTTTCTAATACCATCCCACCGAGAACCTCCCATACAAATCCAATCGTATTCTTGGGAATGAATCATTATTTTATGTTAAAATTTTATGAGGAGTTGAATGATGATAAATTGAAGCCCCATTTACCACCTGGCCACCAATACGTACTTCTTGTTACAGGTGTTTGCTTGGCAGCGTTTTTTTATATTTTTAAGATTTTTTTTGTGTTGTAAATAGATAATATATTGAAAAGAAATATTATAGAATTATTTTTAGATGTAGAATTAATAATATTTATTTTTTGGTTGATCATCATCATCATTCTCATGATCAAAATTGAGTCTTTTTAGTTAACTCTCATTGTCTTTAAACTATATATATGTTATATATAGTTTATGGCTAAAAAAAATCTGTAAATATATATCTATAAATTTATTAATAGAAATTCCATAATTAATTATATTTTTAATGAAATATAGGGGCTTGTTTGTACTACATAATGCAGATGTAGACCAAAAACAACAATATAATAGCAAAAAATAAACTTTTATCACTAATTAATGAAAATATTTAGATAAAAAAGAAAATGTATATAAAAAAAAATAATAAGATTATTAATCGCAAATATTTAATCATATAAAAAAAGAAAAATGACTATTATCAAATCTTTCTGAATTGGTTTAAATTTTACTTTTTAATTGTTTAATACATTTAATATAACAAGATTTCTATTTTCATATTATATTAAATCAGCGATATAATTTTTTTTTTTTGGTTCGTTTTTCATTAAGTTAAATCAAAAAATAAAAATAAAAAAAATCAAATAACAAAATATATTTTTATAAAATATTTATATCAATTATATATTTATTATATATTTCAATATAAATTTTAAAACAATAAGAACTTGAAAATGTTATTTAATATTATATGTATGGTTGTTTGTGATAATGTCATTAAGGAATTTATTTTATTTTATTTTGTATATTATAATCTCTCGTATTTGATATGATAACTTTTATTTTTATTATTTTTTTTTTTGATTACTTCATAATCTTTAAATTTGAGGTACTACAACCAGTAATTGAATTTAATAAATAAATGTTACCTTTTTAATATAACAATACATTAAAAATGTAACAATTATAAGAAATTTATAAAGATTTGGTGAATTTCGTGAACAAACGTGCATTTCAGTTAATTCTTATAAATTGATTATACGAAAAATTCGGTTTAAGTCAATTTTGGGTAATTATGGGTTAAGTGTATAATAATATAATTTATAAATGGTTTAATTTCCAAATAAAATATTTCGAAAATTTTACTTGTCTTACAAAAGTATAACATCAAAAAAAAAAAATATCTCTTTCAAATACATACAAATACATATTAATTTTTGTTTTAAATGCGTAAACAAAATGATTATTATTTATATAAAAAAAAAATTAGAGTGATTTTTTCCATTTTTAGATGACATTATCTTTGATTTATTTTATATCTATATATATATATATATAAATATATTTTATATAAATGGATTTTATATAAAATTCCATTTGGTCAATATATATATAGAAATCAAATGTATTGATATCGCCAGAAATATATTATTACACACCAAATCAATGAGAATTAATTTTATTCAATTTTTATCATTTTTTTTTTATATAAGATATGTAAATAGTTGCTGCGTGAGTATGTTATTTATACTATTTATAAGATTGCATTATATAGGCATTAATAATGGGAAAGTGGTGCGATGATGATTTGTTTAAATATGTATTATATATTAAATCGAATTCGGTTATGATTGATATTTAAATTTTTTATTTTTAGTCACCTAATTCCTATATGCGGAAGACTTTGTATAGTTTTTGGGTCTTAAACTATTATAAAAATAAAGAAAACTTGAATAGTTAAACTTGAAAACTTCGAGGAGAGTAGAAGAACAATTTGGAAAAATTATAAAATTAGTTTGTGGTGATAAAATAAGTTGAAAAGGTGATCAATTTATTGACGAAAAAGGTACCTATACTTTTCAGAAAGCCCTCTAAACCATGGCTATATCATTCATTTAAATTCCCAACAACCCGTTTTTATTTATTTTAATAAAACAAACAAAACCAAAAAAAAATAATATTTTTGATCAACGATTTATCAACAATATATCACAATATATATTATAGAAATATAGAAAATTTATGATTTTAAGAAATTATTAATAAAATCATGTGTAAATAATAAATAATATATATTGATTGCATTATATACCAATTGTCGATGATGCATTTTAATAAAATTATTATGTAAATATATAATATTTATAATCTATGAAATAGTCGTCGTCTTAACGCCATTTAATATGATTATTCAATAAACAAACCTAATAATAATAATAATAATAATAAAAATTATATATATATTATCATCATAGATATATAGATATGATATATATGGATATGCGGCGCTGATAAGATGTTTCCATAAAAATAGCCATCAAGCGCCTTATCTATTTTTCCATTTTTTTTTTTTCATTTATATGTAAACGTAAATTGACAACAATAATCAATTTTATGATATGAACCTAGATATACATTCATATTTAATAAATAAACGTTTTTTTTATATATTATTTTCATATTAGTACGAGCGGTTATTTTACAATCGTGTAAATATTTTTTTTTTGTTTAATGCTTGTATGGTCTATATATCTATTATACATGAGACACATTCCAGAGTTAATTGTTTTAAGAAAGAAATATTCCATATCACCGCATTTTCTTTAACAAATATATAAATACAAATATATACGAAAAGCAAATATACCATTGTTTATAAATGTACCTACTCTACTTATAATAAAAAAAAAGTGCTATATCATTATCTACATATTTAAAGGGTGTTCATTATTTATAATTAATCGCAATTCATATATGCATAATTCATTCGTCGTTTTTCATATAGTTAAAATTCCGCATTAATTGTTATAACGGGAGTTTAAATTTGTAATACAATATATACAATATATCATAAAGGAAAACTTCATCAGAAATAATATACAGAAACCGGCAATGTAATCAAAAGCTAACTTATTATAGACCACACGAAAACAGAATTTATGATATAAAAAGATTAACAAAAAAAAGGTGACCCAATACCCCCACTCAAAAGTAATGACTACCGGACGGTGTATTATCCAACAACAAAGGCAGACATGATAGCGGATACGTTCGAAAAAATTCATAATTCAATCCAATCTAGGCTATAAAATAATTTCAAAAATAACTAACGCATTATTAAATATGGCACATATTCCTAATTGTTGAAAACTGGCTACAATTTTACCATTTGTTAGGTTCGAAGACTGGCCGACATCGCCAACAACTATATACCAATTATTCTACTCTCAACGTTCGGCAAAATAATCGAAATAGTCTTGCTAAAAAGGCTGAAAATACACGCTGAGAAACATAAATTAATATTGGATGAACAATTCGAATTCAAAAGTGCTCATTCAACTAACCATGTACTAATGAGACTATTATGGAAGCGATACGTGTGGGACTGTGGGTATAAATAACCCAGAAATAGCATCAGCAGTGTTCCTCCATGTGGAAAAAGCATTTGATAGTGTGTGGCATAATGTGTGGCATAATGGCGTGATTTTAAAATGATCCAAATGAAATTCGAAAATAATTTAATTATGCAGGTTAATAGATATCTAAGTAATCGTAGGTTGGAAGTGCATATCGACAAAGCCAAATCATGGTAACGAGCAAATAGCAAACTGGTACTAGCTAGCAAATCGCAGCGAAACAACAAACGAATAATTCAAAATAAAAACTTGTGCGGAATGCAACGCCAGACCCAATATTATTCCATCAGGTATCGAACAAAAAAATGCATGCTTTAACGAAGATGCCAACGATACCATAGAACACGTTAAAAAGTAACAGTCAATTATTACAACAAACTACAAATATCTCCAACCCCACTCATAATTATGCTGCGCACATGTAACAAAAATCATTGAGCTCTAACCGGCTAAAATGCTACAAATCACCGTACCAAATCTTAACCAATAGCTAAACAGAGTTATAATTAAACAAAAGTAGTATAAGTGGTATATCTTACTGATTATACTCACCATGCGGGATATCAGCCTAAGTTGGGATTAGGGGATAGGTTAGGATAAGTTAGAATTAGGTTAGGTTAAGGATTCGAATATTTTATCTTTATAAAATACAATTTAACTGTAAATTAAATAAATAAAAATATACAAAAATTCCAATGTAATCCAAAATATCTTAATTAAATTAAATAAATCATGTCCGGATTGAGGATATTAATAAATGGTTGTATTTCATTTGATTTATCTATAAAATATTGTTTTGAATCAACAATGAATTTACTTTATACTATTATGCACATTTTGCCTTTTTTCGTATACAACAAATGTACTTTCCGAAACTATATTAGAGCATATTTTAGCATATGTAAATATAATCATCAATAAGTTATATTTAAAATAAATAAACACCGATTTAATTCTATTTAATGATTACGTTTAAATATTTGTCAGAGTTAAAGAGAATTTTTGCTTGCTTTGGAAAATTTCTACTATTTTTCTTCTTTACATACGTATATAGTTGTGATGATGAAGTATATGATCAAAAAATGTTAAGAAATCATTAATTTTTGTTTATCCATATCAATTATAAATCATTTTCATTCGATTTATACATTTATATAATTTGAGAGACAGCTATAAAATAAGTACAAATTCCTCGTACATAATATTTAAATATTTATATTGTTATAAATATTTACATTTATTGTTGTAGAATATGCAATGCGAACGGACTCGGATTCATTTCAACTATATTTATGTATATAATTTATATAAAAAATCACTTTTATATATCTTTATCTATTTATCTGTATATATATAAAGCAGTATTATTAAATCGAAATGATTGATGTATTTTGTCTTCATCATATATAATATATAATATCTATTTGTTATATATTATGACTTTATGTATATATGTATATCTATATATTTAAATATATTTTATACACAAACAAAAAGATATGATGAGATATGAATGAATGAAAATATTTTCATTTATATTATACGATTATACATAGATAATATAGTATATAGAATTCAATGAAGAAGAGTTATATATACTTATATTAAGATATCAAAATAAAGTTTAATGACAAGTAAATTAAATAAAAATCAGTGGTGGATGTATTTTTATTAAAAAAAAATGGTATAGAGTGTTCGTCTATCCAGACGAATTCTGAATTCATATTTTACAGTTCATTATGAATGTAGAAAATGAGCAGTGTTTACAGTGAATTCATAATTAAACCGAAGTATATAAGGTAGTTTTACAGAAAACCCCTATTTGAGGTGTAATTGACAATGCACGATTTTTCTGAAATTCAGAACACCATAAGACCTTAAAATTTTGTCAGAATTCTGAATGGATATTTTCTATCAACTACACCACCGAGTAAAAATATATATAAAAAAAAGGAGATTTATTTATATAAAACGATATGGTGATGTAGTTTTAAATATTTAGTATAAATATATATTTAATAAATAATACCATTTAGCTAGGTGTAGAAATAAATAATTATCGGTTTTTTTTGTTAAAGAAAACTCGTTTATTTACAATGTTTAATTAAAAAAAAATTTGTATTCAAAGTATTGACCAGAGAAACAACTTGCCCATATTTCTTTTTCGTATTCCGAAAAATACGACGGATGCGACAACGCATCCCATTCAAGTAATTTTAATGCGTCTTTAATTTGTGTTGATGTATGAGAGGGCGAGTTATCATGTTGTAAAATCACTTTACCGTGTATTCAAGACATTCTGGACGTTTGTCGATCAACGTATGATTCAAATTTATCATTTGTTGTCGGTAGCGTTCAATTTCACCAGGTTTTCAACAGCTCATGTGATATATGACACCAATCTTATCCAACCAAAACATAACATTATTTTGCTACCAAAATTTTGTGATCGATGGACATGCCAAGCCTGGTGATAACAATGCTCTTTTGCGTTTTGGATTTTCAAAATATATCCACTTTTCATATTTCCCGTTAGGATTCGATGAAAAAATCACTTCCTTTCGTGTCGTTGAAGCAACATTTCACTGTAAGTGATGACTTTTCTTTACTTTTCCATTTGTCTTTGATTCAATTCATGTGATACTCATTATCCCATTTTCTGGATCTTTCTCATTAAAAGCTTATGTGAATGCTAATATATTTTTGAAATTCATTTAAACTTTCTGCCAATTTGTGTTGTGGTTTGGGTTGGATCTTAACATCCAATGACTCCTTCAGTTCCTCGTCTTCAAATTTTTTTTGTTTACCAGAACGTTCATTGTCTTTCGAATTGTTATTGCTTAAATTTTCCAATTCTATCTAAATTCTATATGTCTCATGTTTTAATTGATTGAGCATAAGTTTCTACCAATAGACGATGACTTTCACTAGCATTTCTTTTTGTTAATTTAAAGGACTACCCCAATGTATGCTGCAAATACTCTTTTTCTGGTATGTATTTTGGTATTTCAATTGATTATAAAACTATGATGCGCTATTAACTTCTCAAAATTTAACTTGTGGGCTTTTATTGAAAATGTTTATATTTCGTTAGACAACTACAAAACCGGTATTTACTTATTTATACACCTAGTATGAATTTAAGATGCTATAATTAAATGTAAGTTTTCATTTTTCATTTTACTATACGTGCCCATATTTGTTTTATTATTTTATATTGGATAATTAAAAATATGTATTTATAAATTAAACTACAATTTTTTTATATATAATATAGAAAATTCTCTTTCATTTGTTGAACGAAACCATACTTGAAAGTTCTCTAAATATATTAGCTGATCTTTCTATATAATATACATTTCTTAAAAGATTTCTATCATAAATTATAATTTAAATTCTATGTCTATATGGAAGAGGAGATGCTATACGTATGTAATGGATATGGTCATCATATAGTGCAGAAGAATAATGTATTAATTACTTCGTATATTATAAAACATAATGTGATTAAGTTGTTATATATTATTTTATTAATATACGGTATATAAAATCATCTTATATATAAAAGAAACACTTATAAAATAATCCACTTCATTTTTAGTTGTTATAAAATCCATTAGTTTTGTTCAAACGATTAAGATGTTATTTTTAATAGTTTTTGGTTATTTAATCATTTAATCTTTAATCTATTTATATCAAATTATCAACCATATAATTTAACGTATAATATTTAGAAAAAAACAAATTTATGTATAGAAGTTTTCCGGTCTTTATCAAATCTATCCCTATCAACCAAGAACTTACGATTTCGTTATAAATCTCGATAGATTTTGTAGATTCGTTACTACATAAATTGAGGGCATTCTACAGAATTTAAAGTAGAATCAAACCTGGGTAAAAATGTTCTACAACGTTTGATCAATTTATTCTTAAGCGAAACGTAGATTTTTCCTACATATTTTTCTACAGTACCTACTTCGCACTCTACATCTCTATTTTCTGAACACCGTGATCTACCAATTTTTCTATGGAATTTACTGTACAACATGTGGTATTCGGTACGTAGTATCTGACGTTTGTATGTAATTTTCCTTATTCTCTTGTATGAAATCTAGATATTTCATTGACAATTATCTACAGAACATATAGATTTCACATTAGATTTTTATCAAATTTTCGTTTAATTTCTCTACAGTATTTTCTATCTTTTCTAGATTAATATTTCTTTATTTTTCATTTTTATCTACAGAATATACCGATATAACATAATTAAGGTTTTCCACTAGCGTTTTGATGGATTTATTTATATTTATAATTGTTATAATAAAATGGCATATAAATCATAACTGAATGACTTATTGTTAGAATATTCGTAATGTGTTGTTGAGATATATTTCAATGACGTAAAGTAAACGAATGATATATGTAGATGATCTGCAAATATTGTAGAGATCAATATATAGAATTTACCAAGCTTGTATGACATCAGTAAAATAAATAGAAAATATTGTCGAAGGTAACGAATATTTTTCTATGTCTAACCTAAATTCGGTAAATTGCATAGAAACATATGTCTTCAGTGGTTTCGATGATCAAAAATTCGTTTACATCTGTTAAAATTTCGTTTATCATCGCTCATCGATATTTTCGTAGAAGATGTCTATATACAAAAAAAATCTACAAAATCTATTCGATTTTCTTTACATCAATATTGGCTCTACATTATATTCTATACCTGGTCGACCGGGGTATATGATTTTCAAAATTCTTTTCATATTCATATATCATTATTATTACTATTATAAATACAGAGTTTTCCATATTCAAATTGTATTTTTTGTTTTCTGTCATTTTTTATATAACCAAAATAAATAAAAATCAAAAATTGTTATCAATTATATAAAAATTTTATTATAATTTATCTACTCTAAAATAGATATTTATATTTTAAAATTTTAAAAAACAAATATTAAAAAATATATTTTATTTCTAAAAACAATTTTTTTATAATAAATTTTCACTAAAAAAATATGAATTTTCTTCGGTTTCATTCAATATTTTTCAAAATATCCATACAATGTAAAGAAAAGTTAAAAACAAATTGAAATATAGTAAATTTTTTGGGGCGCCGGTCGACGCGATTATAGACAGATATAACATATATATAGATTATGATATAGATATGTACTATATATATAGATATAGATAAAACAAATATTGATAAAAACTATATATATATATATATATTGACTGTGCGATAATATAATATTAATTTTCTTTTAATATTTATGTTTTTTTTTTAATTTTTTTTTTTAAAAATATATCTATTATTTGATTTGACAAATATCCAAATATTGTATTTTTTATTTAATATAGAGAGTACGCAGGTGATTGGAGGATTATTTTAATTATTTTTTGTTATAGTTTTTTTAAATTATATTTTGTTTTTTTTTTGTTGGTGTTAAATATAATTACGTTGTTTAATTAAAAAAAAATGTCAAATAAATTATTTATATTTCCGGAATTGTTTTTTTTTTATTTAATATTTATTAATATAAATATTAACAATAGATAACAATTATTATTATTATTATTATTATTAATATAATTGATTAAATAAAGTTTTTTTTTAATATACGATGTGCGAACGAATGAATTCAAAAAAAAAAAGAAAACTATTATAATTTTTAAATTTTTTAATTATTTTAGATCAACGTTAAAAAAAATATTATTATTATTATTTTCACTATCTGCATAATATTTATAGATTTAGATTAGAAAAACAAAATTAATTTCGTTTCTATTTAGATCCCATATAACAAATAACTATACATATATATATATATATATATAAATAAAAATATACCTGGTGTATTAACTCTATAATATAATATGTATTATATAGAGTAAACAGTATAATAATATTGATTTGTTATTGATTTATTTGATTGATGAGTTTGATTTTAAATATTTTTTATTTTTTCAAATTCAATACAAAGTTCAATATCCTCCCATACATATAATAATAATTAACACCATTTATAAATTGTATATAACAATAAATATATTTATGAAAAATTATAATTCAAAATGTAAATATTTACACAATCGCATTTATAATAATAATAATAATAATAACTATATGCAGCATATACCATACCATATATAAGAAGAGATAAAAACGTGTGTATGTTTCGATAAAAATTTTTCTATGAATGTATTTTAAAATATATGATACCTTTTAATTTAGATATGTTGCTATTATATAAATATGTATATATATACAAATGAAGTTGTACAAGGAAACAAAACAAACCAAAAAAAAAAAATTGATATATACTTGCGATAGTGCATAGTATAAATAACTAAAAGATTATATATATATATGCGGTTTAACACTTTCGTTTTGTATCAATTGTTTGTTATATATATATATAGCCATACAATATTATTATTAATAATATTTTTACAATGATCCCTGAAATTTGTATACATTGGTTTATATTTAACAAATTTTTCGTCGGTTTCGTCGAATATATAATTATAATTTCATGATTTTGACGATGACAAATGATTATTATTATTATTATTA
This sequence comes from Dilophus febrilis, assembly GCA_958336335.1. Taxonomy (NCBI): domain Eukaryota; kingdom Metazoa; phylum Arthropoda; class Insecta; order Diptera; family Bibionidae; genus Dilophus; species Dilophus febrilis. The sequence continues at coordinate 20,646,610 of OY284472.1, forward strand.
TTATATTTCAATAATCAATCTTATATTGTAAAAAAATGTTGAATGTTGACAATTTTATTAAGATTTATATTTCTTTTGGTTTATCTTGCAATATATAGATGTGATTTAGTTACTGCTGCTTTAAAGATTCTATAGGAATTCGTTGTCAAATACGTTCAGTGGTTTCCATATCATATATATTTTGCAGTATAGAAGTTCCAAAATCATCACATACCCAAACAGCCAAATATTAGTTACGTAATAAATTTACGAGAGCGATTTTCCGATTTAGGGTATCGCAGTAGTGTTTTTATTACTATGGTAATATTATTACCATATATTTTGAATGGTCAAGTCATTAAATTACAGAATTTTAACCATAATTAGGCATGAGATATTCGGATGGTAATATATATAAGTGCTCTTTTAATACTGACATACGTAACCATTTAGTAACTTGATTACATTAAAATTCTGGTAATATTTTTACCCTTGTCTCTTTTTATATATAAAAATCGTAACAAACCATCATTTAATTGTATAATTATTAATTTATTATTAAATTTTCAAAGGCTGAAGTACAGTTTAGCGGACCTTGAGCTAGGACATTGGGGATACCTGCAATCGAAAGCCTATGTGGCACAGACAAAATAACCGTTATAATTTTTTGGCGGTCACCCCCCCTTCCGAAGATAGGGGGGGTCAAAATTTGGTTATTTTATTAGAAAATCCTGATTTGTGACGCAACCCGACGGGCGATTTTCAAAAGTAGATATTCAAAATAAAGGTATTTTTATTATCTTTCATTTAAAACAACCCCGGAATAAATCGGAAGTATATAGGAGTCAGAGGGTGGGAAAATGTGGTTTTTTTACATTTTTGGAGGTGGAACTGGTCTGTAAAGGGTTAAATGAATTTTCCCAGCGGCAAATTAAAGCTAAATGTAAGATGCAACCAACCCTCTTGTTCATTAACCCATATATGGCAAACACCGTGAATCGTTTCGTATCAAACATGTTATTTGTTTATAATTAAAAAGCAGTCCCCCCATCACCCAGGAGTTATATGTATAAATGGGGTTTTTTTATATGTTATCTCACATAGACCTATTACATGAGTTTTCAATAACGTGCTATTTGTTCTATATTCATTTTAAATATGCAATATGCACTACTAAATATTCCTTTTAAAAATGTACGAATTAAAATGTTGCACCATAAAAAATCAAACCATTACCATTAGTAAACCAATAGCAGCTGGCAGGTTGTATAAGCCGTTACACCAGAAGATGATAAACCAGAATAAATAGTAAAAGGTTTTTCAATACCCATGCAATAGAGCTATGTGAGATAACATTTAAAAAAAATTCACAAAACGCACAGAACTTGTGTGATGTGGAAAGTGCTTGCAATATAGCAAATCACACGTTTGATGCGAAACGACTCACGTATATGCCACATATGGTTTAATAAACAAGTGGGCTGGTTACATGTTACTTTTAGCTTTAATTTGCCGTTTGGAAAATTCAGTTAACCCTTTGCAGACCGGTTCCACCTAAAAAAATGTAAAAAACCACATTTTCCCCACCCCTGACCCCTATATACTTCCGATTTATTCCGGGGTTGTTTTAAATGAAAGACAATGAAAATACCTTTATTTTGAATACTTTTGAAAATCGCCCGTCAGGTTGCGTCACAAATCAGGATTTTCTTAAAAAATAACCAAACTTTGACCCCCCCTATCTCCGGAAGGGGGGGTGACCGCCAAAAAATTATAACGGTTATTTTGTCTGTGCAACATAGGCTTTCGATTGCAGGTATCCCCAATGTCCTAGCTCAAGGTCCGCTAAACTGTATATTCGCCTTTTCAAATGTATGTCGATCTACTCTATTTACCGGTGATTGTGGGTCAAACCATATAATGCACTCTTATATTCCGTACATACAATATATTGATCATCCTCGTCCTCAATATCCTCCTCCGAATCCTCTTCCGCATCTCTCTCATCCCTAGGAGGACGATGCGGAGGGGTAACGGAGGACGATCCGGAGAAGGCTCCGGAGTAGGATGCGGATTTAGTTTGCGACCGTGCGGATTAGGATTTTGTTTTATTTTATTTATATTTTTTTATTGGTTATTCGTGAGTTTATGCAAAATTAATTAATTAATGATTTAATTGAAAATATTAAAAGTATAGTAACAAATTCACGTATGTATTATGATAATATATGAATTCCCTGATTAAAAAAAGAATATAAATCCATTAAGAAATGATTAAAAAAGAAGCAGATGACATATGGAAAGTTGTGCGCTCACTTTTCTACATTTTTATTTTTATAATTTACGATATTAAAATAATATACTGCACATCATAAGATACGGCACATCTTTTTTTGAAAAGCAATACATTTTGTTACAAGCATTTCATTCGTATATGATAAAAATTTAATGATTTCAAAAATGAAGAAATTAAACAGATTTTCAGACACGGAAGTTACGCTTTCTGAGCTGATTGAAAGGATTAACAACATTTCTAATACATTCTGTCAAATAAGTACACGGAAATTCTCATTTTAAATTTTCCCGCTGAGAATATTTCAAACATTTTTTTTCCCAGGTTCGCACAACTGTCAGCAACTATTCTGTAAATTGTTATTGCTGTGTGTCATTTAGTTTGTTTACGGCGTCGTTAGGAACAAGTCAACCTTTTGTGTGCGTTGCGATTTTCACTATGGATAAAAATATCGAACAAAGAGTTTGTGTGAAATTTTGTGTTTCAAACGAAATTTCTTGTGCCAAAACGTTGGAAATGTTGAAAAAAACATTTGGTGATTCAAACATGTCGAAAACTCAAGTTTACGATTGGTATAAATCGTTCAAAGAGGGGCGAGAAGAAGTGAACGATTTGACACGTTCAGGACGGCCTTCGACCTCTTGAACTGAAGAAAACGTCGACAAAATAAAGGAAATGGTGCTCGAAAATCGTCATTATAGTTTGCGAGAGATAGCCCAAGAAATGAACATGTCTCATGAGACCGCTCGTCATATTTTGGTTGATGTTTTGGGTATGCGGAAAGTAGCAGCGCGATTGGTGCCAAAAGATCTGAATTTTCTTCAAAAAGTGAATCGCAGTAAGGTGGCTGAAGACATGCTTGAACGCGTAAATTCCGATCCTAAGTTCATCGAACGCATCATAACTGGTGACGAGACTTTTTCCTGTTTCCGAAACTCAAATTACCACTTCGTGGAACCCGTTTTGAGAGCATTGAAGACATCAAAACTAATTCGCAACGAGAACTGAAGGCCATCCCGGAATATAACTTTAAAAAGTGTTTCGATGATTGGATTGTTCGTTGGAAGAAGTGTATTGCCTCAGAAGGGGCCTATTTTGAAGGGGATATAATAAATTTAGATGATTGATAAGTTGTTTGTGTTTAATTTCAAATTTCCGGGTATTTATTTGACAGAATGTATATCAAACAAAATACTCTATTGGGTCACTAATAAGTGAACAATTTTAATTTACCTTGTGATGTGAATTCGACAATCGAATCACTAGAGCAATTGTTCGAAGATACTTTTGATTTAAAATTTTAGATCATATTATTTATAACATATCATTTCTCTATTTTTTTTTTAATTCCTTACTTGCAATTAGACGTAAAAACTTGGCAAATTTAGAGACGGCAACGCGAAACTGCTAGAACCATATCCAAATATTTATTTATAATTTAGGTAATCCTTTTTGTTAATTACTATTATAATTTGTTCTTCGAATGAATTAAAAACTATAATATATTTAATAATGGATTGTTTACATGAATAAATTCAGTTTCATTTTATGTATATAGTATTTTAGTTGTTTGTGGATCGGTACTGGCGGAAGAATGCATAAATCTCATGTTTGGTACTACTCTAATCTAATCTAGTCGCATTCTTAAACTGAAGCATACACTCATTAGCTTGAATTTACTGGGATTTGGCTGTTGTATTATGATTGTATTTTCTCCCTGGAGCAATCTAGTATTATATCATAAAGCTTATCAGAAAGATTCAATAGATAAGATATTTCGATAGTTACACACAGATAATTCATTAAAAATAATCTTTATCTATATATAAATAACCTTCTAAATACCTTATCCATTACATATTGCAAACAAACTTTATGAAACAATAGCATATTGCCCCCCGGATAAAATACTCTCATAGTTCGACAGTCAAATTCCAGTTAATTTACTATACCGCTGTGAGACGGTTATGTTAAAACGTTATAGTTACGTTATGGATACCCTATACATGTTTGTTATTTATAGGTAACAATGTTACTTCGGTAAGATCCGAACGTAATAATTACCTCGTATTTGCATGAGTTTGTACAGGAAATTATCAGTAAAATGATTACTTAGGTAATAAAAAAACTCGGCCAAACCAGTCGTAGCGACGTGTCCAGACTGTTTCGGTAACGTCATGGGACGGTAATAAAAATGGTTTTCTGAAAGTTATACCAACATCAAATTGTGTTTGCACTAATTGTGGCTGCTTGGGTAGATATAATTATTTTAGGAAATAAAATTTAATCCATTATTCATTACATTATAATAAATTATTTATATATTTTTCTTTCCATAATAATATCGCAATTAACAAACAAATTAATTTATTATTCCGCAAAAAAAACATAATAAAAATCTACATAAAAATTGACTAATATATAAAATATAATTTTTTCATTCAAATTAAATGTATATCGAGAATTCCTTCATCATTTAAGGTTATCTAAAAATAGAAAAAAAATAAATATTAATTTAATAATAATTTGTTTTATATGCAAACAAGAATAATAATATTAATATTTACAAAATAATTTTGTTTATAAATTCCTTTTATAAGACAAACATCTCTTAATAGCAGCTCCTTATTGTCCATATCATTATCCACATTTTTATCAGATATTTTTGATTCTATCCTTTGCTGGACCATATCATATATTCTTAAATCAATTTCATTTAGTACATAAATATTTTGATGATTATTCACAGTGCATATTGATTGAATTGAACAATTATGATTACGATTATGTTTATTCAATGCGATAAATCCATGTAATAAAATTTGATCATTCATTATTAGACTATCCATTTTATATGACGAAGCTGCATTATTATTATTATTATTATTATTCATAGATAATAGCCCGTTAAATGTAATATCCCCACAATTTATAAATTCATTTGTATCTAAATAATTAGATACATAATTTGAATGATGTACAAATTTTTCAGCTTTAATTATATTTTGTATGGCACAACATTTACCATTTAAATTATTAAAATCAACGTCAACATCAACATTCGGTTGCTTATTGGTTGAATCCAATTGATTGTCATCTTCTGATAATTGTCCATAAACCATATATTTATTTTGATATAAATTTAATGTTTTTACCGAACCATTTGATAGTCCAATTAAAAGTATATTATCATTATAGGATTTTAATTTATTGGCAAACAAAAGATTTTCTAAAAATTTAAAGGTTAAAATAAATTATTTATTACCCTCTTACAGAACAAGTTTCAAAATGTTTTTTTATGGTGAGGACAATTGATTTATATCGCATATATACCTTTATCAATGGTAATCTTTTTAAATTTATCCAATTGTAAATGTGATTGTTGTTGTTGGGAGCCAATTAATAGAAAATTACAATTTGTTGCAATGCACATAGAATCGGAACAAAATTCTAAATCGGTAAATTTGAAATGTTTTACAATTTCATTACGATTATTATGTTTATTTTTCATGTCTAAAATGGTTGTTGATTCTTGTAATTCTCGTAATGCTGCATCATTAAATAAATCATTTTCAAAATATGAAAGTGTTTTTTCAAATCCTGATTTTGGTCGATCAACGTTCCGTTCCGATGATTTTCCATTTAATACATCATCGATTGCACGTAAATCAATTGCATCACTTTGAATTAATTTAAATGTACTCCACGGTGATTGATGATCAATAATTCTATATGGATTTTTTATTTCCGTTGTTTGTTCAATTTTATTGACTTTTAAATTTAATATTGTCCATATTGTAATGAGACCGAATTCATGAAGGGAACAAATCTAAAAAAATAAAAACCAAATCACTTAAATTTAAATAAATTTGTAATATATACAAACATAATCGAAATAAATTTTTCAGCTATTGATAGATATACAGGATTTGGTGGGTCTAATTCTGTGTTTTTTTGGAGGAATTGATGACAATAAACTTACTTGAATTGAATGACAAGGTTCATAAAATGAATTATATTCATTTAAAATACTTTTAATTGATATAACACAACCATAATTTTTATTATTTGTAAAATTCATATGGACAGGTTCAATGATATGAGCGGGTACATAAACTGTATCACCACTTTTTTCACACGGATGCCAATGAGTTTGTTCATTTAAATCCCATAGCGCTAATGTTCTACACAAATATATGTTGTAATAAAAAGGAAACATTAATCTTGATTACTATTCAGAAAAAAAATAATATAATTATTATTTACCCATCATTTAATCCACCGATAATAACATCTGGAAATCGAATATGCACTTCAATACATTTAATCTCACTCCAACAACGTGCCATTTTAATTGGTTTACTACAATCCAATACATTCCATACGGATATCATTGAATGTGAATGAAATCTGTCCGTGTAAGAATTATGTATTCCATAGAATAGATGAGGTATTTTTATATTTGTATATAATTTACTAATTGATTTAACCAAATCGATGGTATTTTGATGTTGATCATCCTGAAAATCCACCGTATAACAACCAATGCTTTTATTTAGAAATGATTTTTTTAATTTTTGAACTTTTCTATGACGATTTAATATTTGCGAAATAGTTATTGATGTTTTTTGTAAAAAATAATTTAATCTTTCATAATCAATTGGTTTTTGGGTGGTTATTTTTGATGATCCTCCATTAAAATATTGATTTCGGTTTAACGATTGTTTTGAGATCTTTAATATGGTTTCCATTTTATTTAAACTATTATCATACGTACAATTAATTTGATTATGATTAGCTTTATTACGATTATCAGTTTGATTATTATTGGTATCGTCTTCGCCACTACCATTACGATATTGTTGATAATAAATTTTATTGGAAATGTTTTCAATTGAAAAATTCGGTGGATATTGTGTCCATATAGAATTTTTCTGAATCTCTTCCGTTTGACTATCTTGATCCAATTGTAATTGCATAGTTTGTGTTGAACATTGTGTTGTATTTGCATGACCATAACATTTCATGTAATATTCATATGCTATTGGTTTTAATTCAAATAAATTGTATGTCATTGTGTCTAATGTAATTTTTTTCATTAGTTCCTGGCCACGTTTATTCCGTGAACGATCATTCATTGTGATGACACTATCAAATGTTTCATTATGGTTACGTTGATTGTATGTTGAAAAATTGCCACTATTAACATTATTATTTATACACCTGTGAAGAAAAATATTATTTGCAATTTGATTTTTCCAATGGAATCTATAAATAAATGGCTAAACACGTATGATAAGTATATACTTACTCAAAACCAGAATCATTTTGTAATTCTGATAAAATACTATCTTTTTTATCATCAATATTTAATACTATTTTATCAGTAGATTGTGATTTTAAATCAAAGTTTCCTGAATCCAGTTCATCGTCTTTCTTTAAAAACAATGTTGAATTTTCTAATGATTCTTGATTCATTGTTGAGGAAATAATTTTTTCATCAATAATAGTCTCATCAATTTCCACTTCATAATAAGTGGTTTTTTCTATTGCATTATTATCAACCTCATCCTCATCATTATCATCCTCCTCCTCCTCCTCCTCATCATCTAAACTATCTTTATCCGAAATTAAATCATTATCCGAAGATTTGGAATCATTATTGTTAAATTCATTTAATGTACGTTCACTTGGTTCAGATTCAAAATCCGATTCATAAGATTCAAAATCATCTTCATATTCATACTCTTGTGAATTGGATGTTGATGTTGATGGTACTGGTGATATAATTACATTTTTTACATCTTCCAATTTTTTAGGTGGATCTTTTAATTTATTATTATTATCATCATCGAAATTAATTTCAAATGAAATGGGTTCTTTTTTATTTGGTATTACAGGAGCATAACTAATACTACTGGTTGTGGCATTAACATCAGCAGTAGATTCAATTGAATTCAATTCCAAATTATTAGAAGAATTTATTAAAGGTTTCAATATTAAAATTTCATTTGGTTCTAGTGTACGAGTTTTTGTACGATCTCGTGGTAAGGATAATGTACTTGACTCGAAATCGGTATTAAATTGTGGAATTTCACGTCGTTGTGATGGTGGTGATTGTACGGTAACATTATGAATTGTATTCATAACATTTGTTTCCGATATTATACTAGGATGTTGTGGAATATATACGGCTTTTATCGGTTTTGATCGATTTTTTGATAATCCGTTCGTTGAATGCAATTTCACTTTTTGTAATAATTCATCTTTGGCCGATATTGTTTTTGTAGATTTTTTCAATTGAATTACATTGGATTTTTTTAGTGTTTCATTGATTTTTGTTGTACTTTTAGGTACTGATATATTGTTTGTTGGTGTTGTTGTTGTGGCTGTAGAGGTTATTGTTGATGACGAAGGTTTTATTATTGATTTATTATTTGTTACTGTTTGTTTATTTGTGGGTGGTTTATTATTATTTATTACTAATCGTTGATCAATTAATTTCTTTTTTAATTTTACATCATTATCTTTCGCTTTCGATGATGTTGATGGTGATGATGATGATATATTATTAGTGGTTGCCGAATTTTTCAAATCCTTTAATCGTTCATGATCCTTTGATGATGTTGATCCAATAATTGTTTTCGTTTTAATTGATTTCGTTGATGTTGTCTTTTGTACATCAACATTTGTTCTTGATGAACGTTTTTCAACAATTGGCTTTTCATTTTGTGATTTTTTCTGTGTTTATAATTATGATTTCAATTTTATAATAAATATTTTACCATAAATAATATAAAAACAAAAAATGAAAAATATACCAACAAATAAATTCTATATATTATAAGTGCATAACCCAATCAAATTTTATGTATGTGGATAATAAATAATTGTGTGCGATAAATAAATTCTGCAGGAACTTTTTTTTTTGTTTGTGATTTCTACAAATTCAATACAAAAAAATTGTTCGATTGTTTTATAAATTCATATTAAATTTAATTAAATATTTTGGACTTACATGAATATTTTTAGACATTTTTTCCACTAATAATTTCACAATTTTTTCCTAATATTTTCTGAATAATTTATTAAATTTTCACATTACCAATCGATAGTTGTTTATTTTTAAATATATAAATGTAGGTCTCTGATATTCACAGCACAACAACTCATCGGCATAACAACAAAACAAAAAATAAATACCTGAACAACATATCAACAACTTCAATTTACCTTTCTTTTTCGTGTATCAATTCACAATCCATTTAAAAATATAATGATTTTACCTGAAAAAGACAGGTAACTTTTTTGTTAGCTTATCTGTTAAGGTAATGCTTATATCAAATGTATATTTTTATGTCTATATCATTAAATTTCCGATTTCAAAAATGTTTAAAGGTTTTATAATAGCAGATTTTTCCTTTGTGCTATCTTAAGAATTTCGTTGCAATATTCTTCCGAGCATTACGAGTCCGTAATGGCGCAAATGGCGATCATATCATATAACATATAATAACTTTGTTAATTGAAAATAAGTTATATTATTTATATAGTTATGGCGTGCAAACCATTAGGATAATTCTAATCTCACAGATAAAGACCTTAGGCATTTTCTGGAAAGGGAGGGTCTAACTTCAACCCCTACCTAGTTACGGAGTGTTTGGTTGGTTTTCATTGAAAAACATGAGTTTACTTATTAACATATAGTTTCCAAACCATCAAGTTAGAATAAAAAATAGATACTCTATTTATATAGGTAAATGAAATACCTTTGCCGTTTCGCTGTTACTAATCACGTAATACCTCCAAATTTATAAGTCGCAGCGCTTAACTTTGTATGGTGAACTTTAAGGGAATTTTATTATGCACAAAATTTATTTGGAAATAAAAAATTTTACCACGGAAAATTTTGAGAAAAATCAATTTTTCTGAAAAAGTTGATGGAAAAATATGATATTTTTTCACTTTGAGCATCCATAACTTCAAACGACAGGTAGATAACAAAAATTGTATTCCGAGGAAAATTAAAGGTAATTCGCATTTACCTATAAATAGAGTATATATTTTTTATTCTACCTTAAACGGTTTGGAAATTATAAGTTAATAAGTAAAATCATGTTTTTCAATGAAAACTATTTTTTTAACGTAACTCTGTTGGGGTTGAAGTTAGACCCTACCTTCCAACACACTGGCAGTAGTCCCAGGAATACGTGGTATTCGACTTTGTATGGTGGTACTCTGGGACACACTGTATATATTTTAAACCCCCATTCTCTAAAATAAATAAATACACCGAATCTTTATAATTTTTTTCGAATAATACCCAAAATAATTTAATATCCTTTTTGTAAGCGATTAAAATTAAACGCTTATCCTTTATTATTCCTTTTTTTTTTTGTATCTTATATTTATATTTTATATAAATACAACATAAACTTACAACAAATGAATTAAAAAAAAAATTTGAATTTAATTTGAACGGTTTATTTGAAATGTATTATATATAATTTAAAATAATTAATCACAAGTATTAAAATTATTAATAGATTAATATAAGATTTTTATAAATTACATTCGTCGGTATAAAATATTTCATTCTATATTACATCAGATTAATTCAATATCTGTACGGTTGTTGTTGGTGTTAATGTAGGACTTGATGAATTTGAATTATTACTACTACTATTATTACTATCAAATAAACTTGGACTACTAATACATAATCCTGGAATAATACTTGAATCAATTTTATAGTCCATAGGATGATGATCGTTAGAGATTGTCGGATGACAAATGGTAATTTGTCGTGGAAGGCTATTATTACAAAAATTTTTAATATTATAAATATTATTATTATTATTATTATTTTCTATAATATCATTTGTTTTATCTTGATTATTTTTATTAGTATTATTTGTTTTTTGTTTATTATTTTCCATATTTTTTACATAGTTTTCCATTTGTTGTGTTTCCTTCTCATCATCATCATTATTATTATTATTATTAGTTGGTATTGTACGTCGGGTCTCCCAAATTTCTGTCGCTAAGGCTTTGTTCTGCATAGCTTGTGTTAAGCGGTTGTTGTTCATATTGGTGTGGATCGATTGATTCAATTCCGGCTGCTGCTGTTGTTGTTGTTGTTCCATCATAAATTCCATCTGTGTATTCTGTTGCTGCTGCTGATGCTTCTGCTGCTGCTGCTGCTCCTGTCTCCGTAGAATATCCATATTGTGCATTTGGATCGTATTGTTGATTGAGGTCATATTGTTGTTGATTGGGATCATATTGTTGTTGATCATCATACGTTCCTTCGTATCCGGTTGGATCAATTTGTCCGCCGGTATAACTTTGATCATATTGTTGTGGATCGTATTGTTGGTGTTGTCCATCATATTCAGATGTCGTTTGTTGGTCATATGATTGATAATCTTGTTGTGTTGGTTCGGTATCGTATTGTGATGTGTCATAGATTGGTTGTTGTAATGATAATTGGTCATCGGTTCGTTGTTCATCATTGTTGTTGTATACGGATTCATTTGATTCGATGGGATATTGATCGATTGCCGGTCGATTTTCAATTGGGATTCTTTCATTTGATCGACGACCACTGTCATAGGTTGTCGGTGATGATTTTTCCTCGTTATTTGTTGATGATGGTTTATTGCTGATGATGTTTGTCCTTTGTTGCCCGTTAATTTCATTTGTTGGTGTGGTAGTGATTCTTGACTTCGGCTTCTCGGTTTCAATTTCTTCTTTGGTGTACTTGTCGTCATCATCATCATTGTTTTTATATTTTGTTTCTGATCCAATTCGGCTGTTACTGATGACTGGTTCTTGGTTTGTTGTAATAATTGATGATGGACTGGTGTGTTCTGAATCGTTTGATGGGATGGTATTATTTTGTCGTTTATTGAATTTCGATGTAGTGGATGACGATGATGAGTTACCGCCGTTGGTCGGCTGTTGTGGATAAGTGTGCTGCTGCTGCTGCTGTTGTTCGTTGTGTTTTGGTGTAGAGTATGTTGTGGTTGGTGCTAAATTTAAGGCATTTTTTTTTCACAGGATATGAAAATGAAATAAAAAATAATTTATTTGAAAAATTATATAGTAAAAAAATTATAAGAGTGATTTTGAATATATGTATTATTGAGTGTATAAATTGTATGTGATGATGATGAGGTGCGTTTCTTTCTATAATAAATACTTTTTTTTACTTTTCAATTTCAAAAATTCAAAAAATATAATCATAATTGTTTCAGATACATTTATGGATAGAAATCTATTATTTCTACTTGGTATATTTTCATTCCATTATAGGGCACACAAATCCCATTGAAAGAGATTCATTAGTAATATTAGAAAAGAAAAAAATTAATTGAAAAATTAGTGTATAGATCAAATATTAATATTCCCTTTGTGATATTTTCTTTTTTAAGGAAAATTATTCATTCCTGTCATTGGAACTTGTCAAACAAGTTATTTTCTTTAATAATTTGAATTAAAAATAAATATTTATCTAACCTCTATAAATAAATAAAAATCTAAAATACAATGAGATATATAATAAAAAGCAAATGAAAATCAATAATCATATAATTATCTATTTGAAAATTATTGCATATTTTATATAAATATGTTTATTATTATATTGTGATGAAATAATTTCTACTTTAAATTATGAAAATTTATCATAAATAAATGTGAATTTGATATTTGAATTTATATAATTCATATATTTATATATATATATACCTTCATTAGAAATATCTTGATTATATAAATTAGTATCATGATTACTATTATGATTATTATTATTATTATTATTATTATGATTAATATTATAATTTCTATCTCTATTATTGGTATCGATTATTTTATTAGATAAATATTCTACGTTAGTTTGAAGTGTACTCATTTCACTCCTGAAATTGAATAGAGAAAAAAAAAAGAATGTCTTAATTATTATTGTTAAAATGCATTTACCTTATTATTATCATCATTGAATTCATAAGTTGTAAGATCTTCTTCAACAATAAGCATTTGCGATTCAGATTGCGTATCAATTAAATTACTACTTAATAACATCGATGGCATTACATTACTTTTATAACTTGCCCAAATTTGTCGAAGACGTTCCATTAATTCAACATTTGTTTGTCTTAAATTATCTTTGTCTATCCTAATATATATATATAGATATATTTATATAAAATGTTATTTTTTTTGTTTATGGTATAATATGAATATATTTAATTTTTAATTAAAGCCATTTTTTCCCATACAGTGCAAGAAATTGAATTCACAAAGAAAGAAAAAAACTGTACAATTATTGATTTTTAATGTGGTTTCGTTCGTTCACATAAAATAATTAGGAAAAAAAATATATACAAAAGAATATCTTACAAGATGGTATAATAATTTATATAAACAAACTATATATTATTTTTGGTTAGTCATCGTTTTTTGTTAATTTTCTTGGTTTTTGGTTTTTTGGATGACACAACTTTAACGCTAACATCCAACTGAATAGGTCGTTTATTATTATTATTATTATTATTATTATTCGATGTATCTTCTCTTATTACTGTTCCATTTGGGACTCCAACAAATGGTACTAAATGAGGAGAAGTTATTATTATTTTCGATTCCAAATTCGGTTGCTTTGCAATCGTTTCGTGATAATCCATGATTGTCATCGTCGATTTGTCCATCATCGAATTGATCTCTATTTCTTTTTGTTGTCGTTGTTCGTGTTCGTTTATCCGGAACAACTTCGATGGAGTTAACGTTTTCATTGATTGTGTCAGCAAATTGTACACGTTTCTTTTTTGTAATCGATGCCCTGTGGCAAACCAAAAACCAAGAAGATGTGTTAATAGCCTCTATACACTATATACACACACATATATTAAATTTATATTGTTTTTTTTTTTATAAAATAAAATAAATGAATAAAAGTTGATGCGATTATGAAATTGAATAAATTTTGTTTCTATATAAATAACTACTAATTTTAAGCATAAATACATTTTTGAAAACAAAATACACCAAATTAATTATTATATGAGCGGAAAACACACAATAAAATAAAATCTTCAAATTTTTTACTTAAACACTTTGAAAAATTAATTGATTTATGCATTTACAAAAATTAAAATGAGCTATTATAGAGTGCAAATTTAATTGGTTTTTATGCAGTGAATTAATTATATTATTTATTAGCACATCAAATGATCTAAAGTTATCTATAACTAAATTTTAATAAACAATTCTGATTTCAATATAAGTTTAAATGACGGCGACGACTATACAGAGTTATTATAAATTCTATATAAAAACAAACCAAAATAAAATAATAAATATATTTATATATATATGTACTTATGCTTTTGTGATGTGTCCTCTAATTTCTTAGTTAATGTTTTACATTCGGCGGTTAGTTTTTCCATGAGCTGTCTTTGGCCTTGTACCATGGTTTCCAATTCCGAAACAGTTGCGGCTAAAAATATACCGTCTTTTTACAACTTTTTCAAATGGGTTTATATTTTTTTTAAATTAGATGTTTATTTATTGTTTTTTTTTTTAATATTGATGAAAATGTAAAAAAGGGAAACGACGATATTAAAAATATTTAATATTTTGATTTTTCAAAAGAATAAATAAGCTCATGGATAAACTATTGATAACGCCAATAATTAATATTTACTTGTTATAATTTTCTTTCATTATACATATACATATTTCTAATTCAATTTTAAATTATATAATAAAATATATTTACGCTATTTGTTTTTTTACGGGGAAATGAGCTGCGTGTATTTCAAAATATTGTGTTTGTAATTTTTTATTTAAATATATTTTATCCATCAACAATAGCTTACCCATCAATATCATATGTCATTTATAAAATGCCTAATTAATTAATGGTATTTATATATTTATATACCATCTAAGCTTTTCTTATAATTCAAAAATTATGTGTGTTTAAACTTAAGTGTAAAAGTGCTGAGCATTTTCAGCATAAATTATAACGGCTTTTATTTTTTGGGAATAAAATATTTTAATCACTTTTAGCATTCAACCACTTATTGATGTTGATAAAAAAAAAGAAGATGTTTATACTAGGGAATGCAAATCCGGATTTTCGGATCCCGGAATTCCGATCTTTTTTTGTCTACCAAAAATCCGGAATTCATTAAGGTAAATTCCGGATTTTTCGGATTTGTAAATAAAAAACACTGTTAACCTCAAATGATTGTTATTTTTATCCAAATATATTTTTTGGGTCTTTCCCGAATTACTGCTCGATTTGCATTAAAGATAATTATTAAAGTAGATTTGGATTCAAATGATGAACATTTAAGTGATAATGATGAAGGAATGCGACATAAATGAGACATAAATGTGAAACGAACGTCGAAATTACAGAAAAGTTTCAATCAGTACTTATCCAAGTTCGGGTAATTGTACCAATTTTTAAACGCTCTCCTTTAAAAATGAAGTGTTACAAAAACATGTGAAAGAAGATAGTGGAAACGAATTGCAACTAATACTTGGTTCGAAAACTGGATGGAGTAGCTTAATGTTTTAAATTAATTATAATGATTTTATAAAATTCCGGAATTCAGTTTTTAGAAAAATATGCATTCCCTAGTGTGTATACCGTTTAAAGTATTTATATAAGGTTTTATGTTGACAAATATATTTATTTACTGCCTATATACAGACACAAATTGGTCTTTATCATCAGAGACAATTTGAAATTGTTAGTTCCAATAAAGTTTGTTTTAACAATTTCAATTTGAAAATTCAAAGTGCTTCAAATTGTTTTTGGAAATTATCATACTATTAATATAATAAACTGATTTAAAATTCAATTGAAATTACCATGAAATATTGTATAGTTATCTATAAAAACAACTCTTTATCTATAGTTATTATATAATTATTAAAAAACAGGGGTTTAAACATTAAAAATTAATACGATGTGTGGTAACACAATTCGAGCACTTAATTCGCACCTGTTTAGATTCATAACGATAAGCCTTTTTCAATTTCACAATATCTTATTTAAAAATATCCGAATATCATAAATCAAAAAATTACATACCATGTTTTGTCTCCATATCAGACATTAATTTTGTAATTTCTTTACTCGGTCGTGGTTCACGATTTAAATCGCCAAGTGTTATCTATATATATATAAATAAATATGTATTTGAATTGAAAAAAAAAACGCAATCAAATTCTCATATAATTTGCTCTTTATATGTTATGACATTTTCAACATTAAACAATATATATATCGCTATATAATACCTCTTTTTCCAATGATGATATTTGATCGGCTAAACGTAAATTTTCACGTCGTGAATGAATCAAATCAGCATCGGCACGATCTAAACGTTGTCGTAATGATATAATTTCAGCATTTAATCGAGACGATTCAACTTTTGCTTGACGTTCGGTTCGTTCCAATTGCAATCGTAACGATGTTATTTCTTGTTCCAATGATTGTTTTTCAGCATTCGCTTGTGCCATATCCGATAATAATGTAGCTAAATTTTGATATATATATATATATAACATAATATTATTATAAATGTCTATTCTATATATCGTGAAAAAATTAATATTCAATATTATACCTGATTTTGCTTTAATTTCTGTTTTTAAATCATCAATTTGTGAGTGTTTTTGTGCTAAATCACGACGATAATCGGTTTCCATGCGCTTATGTCGTTCCACTTCCAATTGTAAACGTGATGCAACTTCCCATTGACTACTTAAATCACCACCCAATTGATCCACTTGATAATTATATCGTCGTTCGGCATTTGTACGTTCTTCGGCAATTTTTTTCGTCATTTCATGTTGTATTTCACGTACCCGAATATGTTTACGTTCCAATTCATCTTTTAATCGTTTTATTTCAATGTCCGATTGAGCTTTTTCAAATGTTGATTGTTCAACCAAATCACGATTACGTTGCGTTTTGCTAAACATTTGAGCATCTGCATCTTTTAAATCCGATACATTTTGTTGTAATTTACGGACGGTATCCTCTAATGTTTGTTTATCTCTAAATATATATAGTATAAAATAATAATATTTCATGGTATTTGGATCTCATTAATAATGCAATCATAATTAATTAAATTTATTATCGCACCTTTGTAAATTTTCAATTTGTTTTTTATAAATGTCACCATAAGAGCTATCACCAGCGTTTGAACCACCACCACCACCAATTACATATTTTTTTTTATACATTTCATTTTCTTCTAATATACGTTTTAAATCAATATTTGATTGTGTCAATTGAGCTTCCAATTCACTAATACGTGATTCAAAAACAATATTTGGTCCTTCCAAATGTAATTTTTTTGTTATTCCATAATTCTGAATTGATTTTGAATGTATATTATGAATATCGGATTGATCACTTTCCGATGAATCTGGTTGATGTTGAAACATTGATTTTTTTATACCACTTTTTGCTTGATCCGTTAACGTTTCATTTTCTGAAATAACATCTTTTACTTTACCCAAAAGATTATTTAATTCATCCTGTATAGAAAATTAAAAATTTTTTTTTTTTATAATTATATTTAAATGAATTTTTTATTTTTTTTTTTTTTGTTAATTACTCGACAAAATTGTGATTCTCTTTCTAATTGTTCAATGTAACTTTCTTGTTTTTCAATGAAATTTAATAATTCAGTTGGTGGTGGTTGTGGTCCTTCTAATTTATTACCACCAATATTTTGGATTTGTGATGGTATTTGATCACCAGCACCACCACCACCAACAGTTGCACTACTTATTGATGGTTGAACACTTTTATATGGGGTCAATTTTGAAGTGAGCGATGATGACATTGGTGGTTTTATACCATAATTTTCTTTACCATATAATGGATAATTATATTTTCGTAAAATATTATATCGTGAAAGTGAACCACCACCACTACCTGGTAAATATTTTCCTATTTCAGATATTGCTGGTCTTTCAATTACCTATATATAAAGTATGAATATAGATTTTTTTTTAAATAAAAATAAATTATAATAATTATAATAAATATGATTATAGAGTCGCACTTACCGATGTATTATCTGTATCATCGGAATCTTCAAAATGACGATGATAGTAAACATTTTGTTTTGATGCGGGTGCATAAGATTCGGCTAATAAAAATTTTAATCTATTAACGGCCTCACGATGGGCATAATCGGTAAAATCCATATTACGTTTTTTATAAACTGGTGCATCTTTTTTCGGTGAACTTAATAATTTTCTATTATTTACAATAATACAATCATTAATTAATAATTTAGTTTTTAAAATATTATATTATTTAAAAAAATTGAATTAATAAAATTTATTACATTTTAAAATTTTGAGACATAATAATTTTTATTATTATCTTATATTAAAATCATGAAAAAATGGAATTAATAAAATTTATTACATTTTAAAATTTTGAGACATAATAATTTTTATTATTATCTTATATTAAAATCATATTTATTTTTCACACTTAAGATTTAAACTACGGCGATTATCTTCTATGTATCTATACCACAAAAAACAGGTAATTTTTTATTTGTATTTAAATTATGTGAGGAATGAAATATAACTAAAAAGAAGGACCCCCAACAAATATAAACTATGTAGAGAGTTAGCAAAAAATATAGAAAATGTTAATTCATTTCATATAATGAATATTATTAAAAAAAAATGTTGTTATGGTTCCAAAAAGGGTTGTTATGGAAAACAATAAAGCCCTTTTTATTATATTCATCATATTTTTTGTTAAATGGAAAGGGGGTGAATTTTTTTTTTTTAATATTTTAATATATGAGCAGTGCATGTTATTTATATTTCTATATTATATTCGTCAATAAAAACTTTTATTTTATATAAATTATAATGATTTTTTTTTTGTTATATAATGAATTTTCATTTAATTTTGTATTATTTATATGTATGTGGAATTTTTTATTTTATATAAAAATTCGAAGATATTTGATATTGTTTTGAATCACGATATTTTCTTGTTTTGATGAAATTTTTCCATCATTTTCTATTTATATATATTTTTTTATTTTTTTTTTTATATTTGTTCAATTATGTTTTGATTTATTTATATAATATATGCGAATAAAAAAGAATTGTTCTCTATATATATATTTTGGTATATTCATGATAACCTTTTTTTTGAATAAATTATGCTTTGCAAAAATATACTGAAATTATCATATACGTACAAATATAGAGAAAATTTAATTGTAAAGAAAAAATATATGCTTTTGAATAAGATAAATTTCATTTAAAATTGAATGTTAATCAAAAATATATTAGTATTATGTGTATGTAATGAATAACGAATGAGAAGGTATAAATTTCTAATAAATATTTCTTTAAATTAAAAACTAACGAATTCAAATGGAAAATTAATCTAAATAATATTTAAGTTTCTTTTTGTTATCCCAATATTGACTCTGTGGTGGCAACTGTAAAAATGTAAGTAAAAATGCCAACCTAAAATTCTAACGAAATGTTGGGGTCGTGGGTTCGAATCCTACTGAAGAGGAAAACATAAAATATGTTTTTTGTTTTCGGTTATTTTTCGAATCTGAATTTTACCACAGAGTTATATTTTCCCCTTGCGGTTGGTCGTACGGCTAATTACCGACACCGTAAAAGCCACAAATTAAGAAACTAACAACAGAAGGCTGTTGTTCGACGCTAAAACCAGATTGTTGATTGTAAAGCGATAACTGTAACGAAAACGAAAAATTTTTTTATTTTACATCCTACGAATATAATTTCTTTTTTTTTTCCAAATATTTGTTATTTTTCCAAATGAATATACAGTCCTGATGGAGAAAAGTTTAAGAACGACGAATGGTTTTCCATATTTTCTATAGTCTTTTAGTGTTTTTAATTATTTTCCTAAATTTATAAATTACATTTTAAATAATAAATATTTCTTATTGTTTTTCCGAAAAATCTGATCTTTAATCTCTTTATAATTACACTTAAAGCTTTAATTTATAAAATTGATTTCATAAAGTATAAGAACAATATGATGTATCTATGATGATGTATGCATTTTCGTTATTAAGCATTATTTAATTGTTTTAATTCGAGTCATTGTTGTTTTTTCTTTCTTTTGTAATTCTTATTATTCATTTTTTTCAACACGAATTTAATATTTCAAAGAATAGTTCTAAATATTAATTGTTTTAAATATTTTTTAGGGGAACAAACCAAACTGGTTGAAAAACGAAAGAAATCTGTGATCATATTAATGATTTAATTATTTCTTATAGAAGAGATGGTAAACGTTTTGGTGAGATTTCAAAAAAATATAAAATTTCAAAAAATAAAAAATATATGAAACAATTAATTCTATAACTAAGAAACTGAGATCTGGGCGTCCCCAAGAAACGTTCTAGGATAAGCGAAGGCAAATTAAGAATAAAGGAATTTCGAATAAATGGTCGGACAACATCATCTGAAATCAAAGAGACATGAAAACGATCTATTAATGAAATAACCTTTCGCAAACAACATATTTTTCGTAAATGTGCTATGAACCGCAAACCATTCATATCGAAAAACAACAATATTGCGAGATTAAATTGAATATACAATATGTAAAATAACCAACTATAAGATTATTGTTTCATCTGATGAAAGTAAATTTGAATTATTTGAATCCAAAATAAGACCAAGGGTATATCGAGAAAATCTCCTGATGGCTTTAATTAAAAAAAAATATATTGAAGAACGTTAAATGCGTTAAATGGTAACATTATGGTGTGGGGGAGTTTTAGTGTAAACGGAATTGGGAAAAATTTAATTCAAATGCATGAACGTATGACTGGCGTTGAATTTACGTTGATAAATTTAAAGAAAATTTTTGAAACATCTGTAACGAAAATGTGTCCAGAAAAGGAGTATATTTTTTAAGGACGATTGCCCTAAATACAAAAGCAAAATTGCAAATCATTTTTTCAAATATTTTAATATACATTTGTTGGAATGACCCGACCATTGAGAGTTTGTGGTCAGAATTAAACAGATAGATCGAGAAATTGATCAGCACCAACAAAAACGAACAATTTCAACAATTATATTATATTTAAAAATTAATAGAAATCATTCCAAATCGCTTAAAAGCGTAATTATTCATGCTAAAGGAGGAACTACTAAGTATTAGATTATTATTTAAATAATTTAAATCATTATCATAATGATTTAAATTCAAAATTCTCTAATTCTCATTCTGATTCTTATAAATTTTTCTTAAAATTTTACGTTGCAATTTTTATCAACACAGTTATTTATTTAAATATTTTATATTACCAATCTATTCATTTTGTAAAAAACTAATTAAATAAAAACACACAAAAAAATATTTAAAATTTGCTCCTATTTATACGCCTTAAATGTTCACATCATTTAAAATTTGTTAACATAAAACATTTCCTATATATTTAAAATTAAATCTTTTTTTTACAACAAATGCGGAATATTATACTTTTAAAACACAAACTAATCCTTTTAAAAACTAATACAGATTTAATAAATTCACAAATCACTATAATTTATATTTTCCACATTCAAATATTCTCCATTTATCCATTCATATAAAACGTAAAAACATTTAAATTGTTTCCTTTTAACGTTTTAAACGTATAAATCAATTTTAATTCGTTTACGTCCACACCATTTATAAATAAATAAAAATTTGCTTTTTTTCACATTTTCACATTAATAAAATTTATTTTTTTTTTCTTGCCTGGTTCTATTTTTTCGACTGCGTCCACTTAAACTATCTCGATCAGAACCATGATTATTATTATGATTATTGGTATTGGTTAATGTTGATTTAAAACCATTTTTAATGGATGATGAGGATTTACTTGGTGATGAACGAAGTGCAGCCAATGTATTTATTGTATTATATCCCATAAGATCATTATAATTTTTATTAATATTTGTTGTTTTCATATTTATAACAAAAATTTTTTAACTCAGAATTCTTTTATCAATATATTATTTATACGTTTTAAGGGTGCGTCGTAACTAAATTGAAATCTCACTGTATAATATTGCGATGTTTATCCTTTCAAAATCTATAAAACAAAAAGTTTCTAATAATGTTTGTTAGTCCTTTTATAGTTTTCGTTTTGTTTTGTTAAAAGGATGAGCATGATAATTTTCTTGTTATTTTTTTTAGCTTTATAATGTATTTTAAACACGTAATGTTTTTTTTTGTATTATATATATATTAAGTACGTATATTTTCAATATATGCTACTTATTATATTCGTTTTCCAAAAAAAAAATTTTGACCCCCCTTTTTATCACTTTTCTCAAAAAGTTCACGAATTGGAACTTTTTATCGATAAAAATCGAATAAAAAAATGGCCACAAAAATGTTGCTCGCTAACTCGGTTGTGTCCACTTTTTCGTGGAAACTACTGAACCGATTTGGCTGCAATTTTCAGCATAAGATTTTTTTTGGGAAAAATTTTACAAGTTCGAAGATGGGGTATGTCATCCCTTCCCTTCTACCCCCTACCTTCCAAATTTTCCGACTTTTTTGTTTTATGTATATCTCAATGAGTTTTGAAGATATTTGCTTGAAATTTTGGATTCAGGAGTTTTGATGCAAAATGGAAAAAAATTTATTTCGGGGAATTTTTTCTCATCCCATCCCATCTAGTGACTTCCATACACATCCAAGGGATTATAAGAGATATCTACTTCTGTTTCTAACCAATTGACTAGAAATTTTGGATCTGATGGTTAGATGCCAAATCCGGGAATTTTTTCTCATCCCATCACATCCATTCCCATAAATTCCGTTGGGATTTACACGGAAATGGTTATAGCTATTTCTTCTACAAGGTATGCTTCATTTTTATTCTCAACAGAACTGCATCATTAAATTTTTTCTAATCCCATCCCACCGAGGAGCTCCCATACAAATGCAATGAATTTGAACATCATTTTATGTTAAAATCTTATGAGGAGTTGAACGATGATAAATTTAAGCCCAATTTACCACCTAGCCACTAATACGTACTTCTTGTTGCAGGTGTTTGCCTGGCAGCGTTTTTTTTATTTATATATGTATAATGTATATAAATAAATCAATGAAGGAAATAAAATATATTTTTATTCAGATATATAAATTTAAAAATATTATTATTGTTTTGCATAATATATTTATTGCTTTATAAAATTTATATATGGTTTATTTTTATTCGAAATCATTTTGTACATTTAACGCGGATTTAAAAAAAAAATTCATGGATTTTAATTTAATAAATGCATCATATCTAATTTGTTTTTCTATAAAATCAATTGATCCACATTATAACTATCATTTGGTTTTCGTAAAAAAACGTCAATTATTGTAATTTTCTATACTAAAATCTTTACTTAATTTTTTTTTATTTTTTACATTTTCTTATATCTATATAGTTGAGTTACAATAATGATAAATAATTACAATGTATACAAAATATAAATATATATATAGTCTTTGTACGTGATGGTACGAAAACTTTATATATATATTTTTTATTTTATTTTAAATATTTATACATGATTTTATTCAAATATATATAATAATAATAATAATAATAATAGACTCTATATGAACGATAAGAATCGAAATATTTATTATGTTACTGCTATATATTTCTTATATGCATATATAGAGAAAAATAAAGAAAAAAAAATATACGACGATATAAAAGAAAATTATGTTTTTTTATTATTCGCGCATTGAAATATACCTTTATCGATTTATTTCGATAAGAAAATGTTAACACATTTTTATAAATACTAACAGTTATATAGGGATAATAAAAATTGTTTTCAAATTTTTTTTTTAGCCATTTTAACATGAATACGCTAAGGAAATTCATTTGAAAACAAAATCAATTGCTGAAAATAATTCAGCAGAGATTCTTGAAGAACGTTCTATATAAACCGAAAAATTTCTATTTAATGAAAATCATTCAGGTCTGACTGTTGAAGAACTTTCTATTTGCAGCAACATTTCTATATTGAATGAAAATCATTCAACAGAGACTCTTAAAAAGGATTTTCTATAACCAAAAACATTTCTATATTTAAGGAAAAGTATGCAGGAAAGATTCTTGAAAGATTTTCGGTAAACAGAAAAATTTCTAAATGTAATGAAAATCATTCAGGAGAGAATTTGAAAGACTTTTTATAACCAGAAAAATTTCCATTTATGGAAAATCATTTTTTTTTTAAATTTTTTGAAGGATTTTCTATAAACAAAATTATATTTTTTTTATTTATATTATATTAATCTATAAACAAAATCCTAGTTATGGAAAATCGTTCAGTAGAAATTTTGCAACCATTTTACAATAAACAGAAACATTTCTATTCAAAGAAAATCATCATTCAGAAAAGATTGTTGAAGAACTTTTCGATACACAGAAAAATTTCCATTTATGGAAAATCGTTCAGAAAAGATTCAGTAAATATTTCTATATATAATGAAAATCATTCTTTAGGGTATTTTTGGAAGTTTTACATACAATTCGAAAAAAAAATAATAATAAAAAATTAATAATATTTGTGATATTTGTATAATGAATGTCTTCAGTTTTATCTCATATATATACGACCATAAATCAAGTATACATTCAATTTTTATCTGATTGTGAGATTATAATCAAAACGTTTTCACAATAACCGTAATGAAATAACATCCAGTTATTGCGCGTAGATAAAAATATATGATGTCACTTTAGTTTTACTACATATTGTTTTCTCCTGTAAATAACATTTTGAACAATTTAAATTTTTTTTTTTCATTAATATTTCAAATACTACTTTAACCATTATAATATCGGACATCTGCTATTTTATTCGAATGCTCGATTTTGAGATGCCAAAAAAGGACTTTAAACAACAATTTTTTAATTCTTCTAATTTTATTTCATAAAATGATCGTTTTAGTTAAATAATTGCGCACATAGAAGTAAAAAAACTTTTAAATTCAATTAGTTATAGAATTTATTTCAAAATGATTCAATTTAACCAAAAAAAAGTTTGACCATTATAATATCGGACACTTATATTATACGCCAATAATATTGGGTAACCTTACCTTAGACCTTTATGACGTAGCCTCCATTCTCTTAGACGTGGTATTTGATACATTTTTGCAGTCATTCGGTGTTTTTGTATCCCTCATTTCAATGATTTTTCCTTGGAATTCTTCACTCCTTCAATTGTAACTTTCGGATCATGTTTTTACTTTCTTTTTTTAATGCCCACAATGATTCTATTGGACTTGAATCGGGACTGTATTGTTCTTTTTAATTTTATTATTAATAAGAATAATACGAAATATTCCTAAAGAACTTAATGTATCTAATTGTAAGTCTACCGTATCAGATATTAAAATAAAATGTGGTTTAACCGGTTCATTTGAGTCACAGAAAGTGGTGTAAAATTTAATATTACTTATCGTGATAAACGAAACTGTGAAAAAAATAGGAGAACTGCTATGAGTGATATAAGTCTAAAATGGTCAACAGCAATCCAAAAAGTGGTCGAACGAAAGTGTAGAAGGCAATGGATTCATAAGCCGAACTATATGAATATAAGATAAAAATAAATACACATTTTATTAAACAATGTTTTTTCCCTAATAATAATCCCTAATCATTTTTCAGCACAAATAAAAGCCCCTTTCAATTGTCTTGCAAAAACAAAACAATAAACAATTTTGAGTTCTGCGGCAATGGGATAGCATTATATTTTGATGATGAATGTAAATTTGTTACTGTTGGTGATTCCGATAATCGAGTAATTCACACAAAAAATTAAGCATACCATCGTGATTGTTTAAAACGCACTGTGATTTTTAGCCAGTCCTATGGCGTGGGGTTGAAGGCGTTGTATGTCGGTAAAAGGCGTCGAGAATTTACATTTCATTGAGTGTACGGTTAACTCCCAAAAATACATTCGACTACCTTTTTCCATCGACTATTAAATTATTGGCAAACGCCGAATATACATTTCTATAAGATGCTGCTCTACCGCAAACCGCTAAATCAACTAAGAGTGGTTGGAAGCTAAAGAAATGTGTTTAGAAATCGACTTTTAGAAATGGACATCTTCAAGTCCTGATAGTCCCATAGAATCATTGTGGGCATTAATAAAACAAAGCTAAAAAATGATCTGAAAGTTACAATTGAAGGAGTGAAGAATTCCAAGGTAAAATCATTGAAATGAGTAATACAAAAACACCGAATGAATGCAAAAATGTAGTAAATACAACGTCTAAGAAAATGGATGATATTATAAAGGCCAAAGGAGGCGTGACAAAGATGATTAGTGGCGTATAATATAGGTGTCCGATATTATAATGGTCAAATTTTTTTTTGTGAAATTGAATCATTTTGAAATAAATTCCATAACTAATTGAATTTAAATATTAGGTTATCGAAAAAGTATTGATAATTGTTATAAATAGATGTCATTATAATTGAATATTTCAAGTAGTACTAATCTGATCAGGTAACAATAACATATTTTCGAAACATGACATTTCGTAGATCAAAGAAAAAAAATGAAATTTGTTTAGTCATTTAAAATTTGTAGTGCATTAAAGATGAGCGAAATTAGTGAAAAAAATTCGATACATTTTACAATTTTATTATGAAAAAGGTGAAAATGCAACGCAGGCACATGAACAAATTTGTGCAGTTTACGGTGAAGGAACTTTATCAAAATTAACAGCCTATAGATGGTTTGCTCGATTTCGTTCCGGTAATTTTGATGTCAAAGATGCACCTCGTTCTGGTCGACCAATCACTGAAAAAGTCGATGAAATCATATCAAAAATTGAAGAAAATCGACACGTAAGCAGTCATGATATCGCTAAAGAACTAAGTTTCCATCACCAAACAGTTTTAAACCATTTGACAAAGGCTGGATACAAGAAAAAGCTCGATGTTTGGGTACCACATGAATTAACACAAAACAATTTAATGAACCGAATTTCCATTTGCGAAACGCTGTTTAAAAGGAACGAAATCGAGTAATTTTTAAAGCGAATGATTACAGGTAATGAAAAATGGATCACATATGATAATAATGTACGAAAAAGATCGTGGTCCAAGAAGGGTGAAGCTCCTAAAACAGTAGCAAAACCTGGATTAACACCAAGAAAGGTAATGCTGTCTGTTTGGTGGGATTGGAAAGGAATCGTTCATTATGAATTACTAGCACCCGGTCAAACCATTGATTCCGATCTCTATTGTCAACAATTAACAAGATTGAAGCACGAGATTAAAAAAAAACCCAGTTTGGCTGGGAAGTTTTAATGCATCCACCATATAGCCCGGACCTTGCACCTTCAGATTATCATTTGTTCCGGTCTCTTCAGAACTCCCTTAATGGTTGAAAATTAAATTCCGCAAAGGACTGCAAAATGCACTTGGATCAGTTTTTTGCCCAGAAAACACAGAAGTTCTACAGTGATGGGATAATATCTTTATCAGAAAAATGGCAAAGGGTCATCGATCAAAACGGCGCATATTTGGTTTAATAAAGTTCATTTGAAATATATAAAAAAATCGTTTGAATTTTGTAAAAAAATTATCAATTCCTTTTATACAACCTAATATATAAAGAATATAATAGAAAACCCATATTTTTTATACCAAATTACTGCAAATTTTCCATAAATAAAATTAAAAAACTTCAACTAATAAATATACATATCATATGATTTTTTTTTAAATAGTAAATTGAATATATATTCGTATAATTATACATATTTTATGCGATATCATAAATAAATAATATTAAAATAAGAAATAGATGCGCGCAATGCGTATATATAGAAAATTACATAATTTAACAAAAAAAAACAATTTTAACACATAATTATAAAGTAATAATAATATATAAGGTAATAATAATAATTAAATATTAAAAAAAATCTATAAAAGAAATTGGTACATGATTTCCATATAGTTGCAGCAATATAAAACAACGAAAAATTTTAACACATCTTTGATATATTATTGCATATTTTTTATAATATTTCATCCTATATATAGAATGCATTATTATTAATAAGTGTATATATGCGATACTCATATAATATAGAAATAAAAGTGTGTGGGAAGAATTTAACAATATAACAATTGCTATACGGTATGATATATCAACAATCAACAACTAATAATACTATTATAAAAAATTAATAATATAATAAAATTATTTGTATGAAAGAAAAAAAATGATAGATATAATAAAAAAAAAAATGTGGGAATAAAATTTTAGGTGGTCGCAAATATAATATACAAATAATAATAATATAATAAACAACAACGCAATAACACACGTATATTTAAATTAAAAAAAAAACAATTTATTAATTATATAATAATGCAATTTAAATTAATTATAATTGCATTATTTAGACATATCACAATTTTTTTAAAACATATATTCCATAAAATGTATTGTATATATGTATATGTATAAATAGAATTAAACCATTAAATTAACATCCCGGGCCAACTATGCAAGGTATATATATCGGTGAAGACTTCGGTCCGTTGGATGTATCAGTTTATATAATAAATAAAATAGTTTTTCTAATTTTCAAATGTAAAAAATGAAAATCACAAGTAACTGATTCTCTATCAAAATTTGCGAACTCAAAAATACCAAAAAATCGTTAAAAAGCGATTTGTTATATTTTGTCACAGTATTGATACCGAAATCTCTCGGCATTGAATGTAGCTATCGATTGGTAAAAGAATTTTTAAAATCGAACCGGTGGATCTCGACATAATTCTCGGACATCCTTCCGGACCGACCGACATTTTAATTTTTTTGCAAATTCGTGATCTGTGGGACCTCTGAAACGCTGATAAGACGCATTTCAAGCGAGTCAAAATTTTCGAAATTTCCGCCCGAATTTAATACTTTGATCCACCTGTGGTGGGACCGAAGTAATATGTATAATAATCCTGTAAACTAACTCAAATCCATATGCTATATACATTTAGAACAGCTGATATGTGAATTCATATACACTTTTTTTAAATACCCAATATATAGAATCATGTCTTTATAAAACCACACATAAACTTTTGATTATGTTATTATATATTTTTTACTAACTATATATATATAATGTTAAATTTATTTGTGTATTCAAATTCAAAAATGAAATTTATTTTTCATATCACGCAAATATTTATAATATTACATATATATAAATAAAACACTACATATTTATAATATAGTTATATTTTCTTTCAACAACGTGTTTAAATTGCAATTTTTTTTACCACCATTTTATATATGTATTTTATTGTGGCATATATTTCAATTCATATTATGTATGGTATTTATGTCCATGTGTAAAACAATTATTAAACTAAAAAATAAACTATTATTTAACACAATTTTATATGTATATTATGTGTATAAATATTTGTATATTTGAAAGAAAAAAAAAACAAATTATAAGTGACAGGTAACAAAACACAATTTGTGGTAATTTAGCGATCTTGTTAATTTATATTTATCTATATGTGTTTTTTTTTGGTTTTGATCGTATATATTTTTTTTTGTTATTAAATATTTTTATTTTTTAGTTAGATTGTTTTGCTAAAATCCGTATATATATAAAACAATATAATAAATATATTGGAATTTAATTGTTTAAAAATATATATGTAAAACAATGCGGGTTATTGAATATTTATGCATTTTTCCGGCTACTGAATTAATTTTATTTTATATATAACTATCTATAGATATATTTTAATTATTTTTTTTCTATAGATATATTTTACTTTATATTTTGTACCTTTATACATTTAATGGATATTATTGCACCTGATTTGGGGGTATTTTTTTTAAACAAATGTTGATGATGAACTTATTTAGCCTTTGTAAGGCTATTTTTACGCCGGTTCAAGTTATGAAAAAAAAAATCGCCCATTTCTTAAACTCTAATTAGTAAAATTTATTCATTTCACATATTTAAGGGTGAAACTTCCATAAAAAGACATTTATTTTTAGGGGCGAATCTAAAATAAAATTAGCTCTGTATATGACTCTGTGGTGTAAATGATAAAAATGCCAGCCTAAAATTATAACGAAATTTAGAGGTCGTGGGTTCGAATCCTACTGAATACATGAAATATGTTTTGTGATTTCGGTTATTTTTCGAATCTGAATTTCAACACAGACTTGTATTTTCTGCTTGTGGTTGGTCGTACGGCTAATTACCGACACCGTAAACGGCACAAATTAAGAAACTAACAACATAAGGCTGTTGTTGGACGCTAAAAACAAGATTGTTGGTTGTAAAGCAAAAAATTAATAATTTTTTTTAATGTTTATGAATTTTTACAATAATATTAAATGGGGTGAATATTAAGTAAAATTAGCCGAATTTTTGGAATTTACAATACTATTAAGGGATTTAAATACAAAAGTTAAATAACAATTTTTAGATTTTAGCTATGGAATTTGTTCTGGAAAGGGTGAAATTTCCATAAAATGGTGACAATTTTTCCCATTTTTACTATAAAATTTGTTCTACAACTCCATTTAATCGGTAAAGCTATGTCTTTACTAGATAGTGCTTTATAAAGCTATTAGTAATGTTTATACATTATAATGAATGTGGTATTGATCTTATCACAAAATGAAAAAATCATTGTTATATCTTATTCTGACAACATAAAAATATGATAAAAATAAATATGTTTCCCTCTCTTCTCTCTTATCATACAAAACATTATAGTAATCTTTATACCTTCGATGGATGAAAATTACAACAATAATGTTTTTGACATATTTTCGATAAAGATTGCGTCTTCACTTAATAATCATTATACATAACTTTATAAAGTATAATCTTTATCTAGTCAAGACAAGAATTAGGCCCACCTACTCGATATCATCTTGTTAGTTAAGCAGTGTTGAATTCTTAAAAGCGAGATACACGAAACAAATAACTCGTTAAATATTTGTTGTTAAATTGCGATCTTAATTTTCTGCTAGTAAATACACAGTGCGACAATTAATTTTCCGGACTGGTCCTAGGAAATACATTAAAAAAAAGATTTTTGAAATTTTTTTTTATTTATTCAAAATATTTTCCTCCCGATTCAATACAACTGTTACATCGATTTAATAATGATGCAAATGCGTCTTCCAGCTCATTTTGTGGCATTGCTTCTAGTGTGCGTGTAGATGCTGTTTGAATGGTTTTAATATGCGCAAAAAACATCCTTTCAATTTCATTTTAAGTTTTTGGAACAAGGAGAAGTCGCGTGATGCTAGTACGGTGAATGATTTAACACACAGACTTGATTTCGAGCCAAAAACCGACGAACAATAAGTGAAGTGTGACTTGGTGCATTATCGTGTAACAAACACCAACTATCTGATTCACGATATGCAGGTTGAATACGACGAATCCTGTCCATCAAACTCTTCAAACCTTCGATATAATATGCGCCACTGACTGTTTGACCAGTTGGAAACAATTCTTTATGGATAATTCCCTTGCTATCGAAAAATGTTACGAGCATTGTATTGATTTTCGATTGAATTTTTCTTGTTTTTTAGCCTGTGTTTTAGCCATCCAAGAAACGTTTTTACCACTCAAAAACTTGTGTTCTACCATTGAGTTTATATATATATAGAGGTTCCAAACACATGAAACATTTTCATCCATAAAATAAAATAATTTTGTACCGTGTAGAAGCTCAATTTATTTTTAAAAGTGTTAAAATATAAAATTTGAAATACTTAGAGCTTTTGTGACAGTGTATCTTTCGTTAATAAAATATGATAACGAAAGATACACTGTGGTCTTTCGTTATCATATTTTTAAATATTTGTAATATATATATCGTGATATCGTATATATAACATTTGGTATAAGGAATCTATAACAAAAAAAACAGGTTTCTAATATACAGATTCGATATTCACAAATAAAAATTATATTACTGTTGTGTGATGCTTATAATTTTATGTGTTTTGATATTTTCACTACAATATATAAAAATATCTTTTTGTATAAAAAATATGACAAGAAAGGATATTTCACCAAATAATATATAATTCTTATTGTTGTTTTGTTTTGTTTTGTTGTTTTGATTCACATTGTGTATATGCACAAACGAGGAGTAAAAGAAAAGAAGATAAAAAAAGGTTTTATTCAAAACATAAATTAAGAGTCACCATATATTTACAAATTATGTGTAAATCGCTTTTTTAATATACATTTATGGTATAAAGACTATAGGTATGCTCCATATTTGTTGATGTTCGCCATTTTTCCCTTTTCTGACGTCACTCTGGGTTTTTCTTTTATTGTGTGTCATACAAAATTGTATATCAGCTGTCAAGCACACCTATAGTCTTTATACCATGATATACATTATATATTGTACCTTAATTTACCATATTTTTAACATGCGAAAATATTACCATATTTTAATATCACAATCAACAAAATATATTATT
The DNA here is from genome assembly GCA_958336335.1 of Dilophus febrilis. Taxonomy (NCBI): domain Eukaryota; kingdom Metazoa; phylum Arthropoda; class Insecta; order Diptera; family Bibionidae; genus Dilophus; species Dilophus febrilis. The sequence goes on from OY284472.1 coordinate 20,679,482, forward strand.
TCTTATTTCTGTGTTGTGGCTTTTTCTTCAGTACAACAATAATATAAAAATTTTTTTAAGATTTTAAATTTATATTTATATTATAGGTTTTAAAACGAATTTTTTTGGAAAATGGGCTATTCTTCTATTAAATATAAAAATTGAATAAAATATAGAAAATTAAGAAAATTAATTTTTGCGAAAATTTAGTGCAGATCATTTTTCTCTTAATTAATGTAAACAATTTTCCATCTTCGTCAATAGATTATAGATTTTATCATTATGAGGTACTAAACACAAAAAACAACATCATTGTTAACAAAAAAGGATTATTGCGTACATTTTTTGCTTTTGATTATTAAACCCAAAAACTATCAAAAGAAAAAATCTCAAATTATAATCTATTAAAAAGTATCTGAATCATAACAAATTTATATACAAAGCATGATCGGCGGTGACAAAAAGATGTGAATAAATTTATTTTATAAAATTGATACAAAAAATGTAACAACAATAACAATAACGAACTAAAGAATTATATATTATTTGAATTATGATATTTTATTTGGTAAAATATCCTTTCTTTTTTATACAAAAAGATATTTTTATATATTGTAGTGAAAATATCAAAACACATAAAATCATAAGCATCACACAATAGTAATATAATTTTTATTTGTGAATATCGAATCTGTATATTAGAAACCTGTTTTTTTTGTTAAGCCTCGATTTCTATGAAAATATTTTATTTACCACAAATATGATATTTGTGATATATAAAAAAATGTGCTTTTTCGGAAATTTATTTTGCCTGGATAAAAAAACCGAAATTTAATCATATATACCAATTGCTGTTAAATAATTCCATTTTTTATTAGTTTGTAAATTAACTGGATATTTTATTATTATGAAATTAAATCATAAAAATTAAATAAAATGTAAATAAAATGAAAAATGAAGTTTGGACAACGGTCAGCCGACGGCAATAGAAGAAAAAATATCAATGTCCGCCGTCAGTCCGCCGTCCAATATTCATAAAAAGCACCTACATTGAAATGCATGTATTTTCAATTTGACATTTGCCGTCGTCTGCCGTCGGCATTTCATAAAAAGCTTTACTTTATAGATTCCTTATACCAAATGTTATATATACGATATCACGATATATATATTATAAATATTTAAAAATATGATAACGAAAGACCACAGTGTATCTTTCGTTATCATATTTTATTAACGAAAGATACACTGTCACAAAAGCTCTAAGTATTTCAAATTTTATATTTTAACACTTTTAAAAATAAATTGAGCTTCTACACGGCACAAAATTATTTTATTTTATGGATGAAAATGTTTCATGTGTTTGGAACCTCTATATATATATAAACTCAATGGTTCTACCCATACCATTATCGCCATTAACTTGCTGCATCGATTTGAACGTTTCTGTTGCAGATTTACCAAGCTTTGCATTGAATTTAATGACTGCTCTTTGTTTCATGTTAAAATTTCTACTTCAACTAAAATATTGTTTCACAAGAAATGTCATAACTTTATTATTTGTCAATGAATGCAATGAAATTTTTACATTCGATAGACAAAACATCAAGCTTCAAAACGAATGTTCCATCACATAGATCGTCCCACTGGTTATTGAGATATGGTTTGAGTCCGGAATATTAATTGTCGTACTGTGTATACTTAACAAAGAACATAACCTTAAATAAAAAGGTTTGTAAAAAAATATTCAGCCGTAGCGGAATTAAATAAAATTTTGAGATTTCTAATGCAATCGAGTATATGATTTTAAAACTGCGATCGCAACGATTGTAAGCCGGCCATATTTGTTAACATTAAATTAATAAACTGCAAGATAATCGAGTATGTGAGCTGAACGTTATTCTAAAGCCTCGATTTCTATGAAAATATTTTATTTATCACAAATATGATATTTGTGATATAAAAAAAATGTGCTTTTTCTGAAATTTATTTTGCCTGGATAAAAAAACCGAAATTTAATAATAAATACCAATTGCTGTTAAATAATTCCATTTTTTATTAGTTTGTAAATTAACTGGATATTTTATTATTATGAAATTAAATCATAAAAATTAAATAAAATGTAAATAAAATGAAAAATGAAGTTTGGACGACGGTCAGCCGACGGCAATAGAAGAAAAAATATCAATGTCCGCCGTCAGTCCGCCGTCCAATATTCATAAAAAGCACCGCCATTGAAATGCATGTATTTTCAATTTGACATTTGCCGTCGTCTGCCGTCGGCATTTCATGAAAAGCATTACTTAACTCAACGGGTCCTGTAAAGTTATGAAAATCTGTTATGGGGTAAAGATCAGCTGTTGATTCACAAAGGGTTAAAAACGGGCTTTTACAACCTAGAATTCATTTTAGTATCCAAAATGAAACAAAAATACAGCTTTAATTAATTTAATCATTCAATTATAATTTATCGAGTCGAGCAATATAGATATTATATATGCTATATCTATAGCTATATCTATATATACAGTTTTTTTGTTATATAAATAAATGCAATTTACAAAATCAATTAATTATATATATACATTCATTATTATTATATATAGAACATTTTATTGTTTCATACGTACGTTTTCATTGTTCAATATGTTAATATTTTATTTAGATAGTTTAACCAAACATAATATATTTATAATTAATAAATATAATAATGCATATATGCGGAATTATATACTTATTTTGATATAAATAATATATGTATATGCCTTTGGTCAATCGCTCTATATATTTTTTAATATGTGATTAAAGTTTCTGTACAACAACTTTTTCAATTATTATGTATATATGTAATTGCATGTAATATATATATATATATTTAACATTCATTATTATTACACATGAATGTAAACGAATGCTATATATACATACTTAGTATTAGTAGAAATAAAGTATTTTTAAAATAATCTTATAAAATCTCTATGTATAACATAAACATATTTAAACCTGAAAAATTACAACGCTAATTTTTGGTTTATTGAAAATATTTTTGTTCTCCACCAAAATAATATTAATAATAATAAATTTTAAATTACAAAAATTATTGCTTAAACATTACATTATTGTATATATTGTTGCATAAATTTTGAAAAAATAAATAAATATATACTCTATTTTAAATTGCATATATATATATATTATATATATAATAAAACAACTATATATATTTGATAGAATTGAAGGGAGTAGAACCAAGAAATGCGATAGATTATATTATTATCCAATGAACAAGGTCATGATTTATTTTTTATAATAAAAAAATTATTTCGACTTGTATTTTTTGTACTGGATTGTACTTATATATATTTAATTTTTTTTTGTTTTGTAATACTATATATAGGGTGACCACCTTTTAATTCTGCCTAACCCGGAGATTTTGAAATGCTTGTAAGATCCTTATTAAAACACAGCGCCCTTTAACTTTGAATAGCGGATCTTGATATTTGTGCGTTTTTTTATATTATGCTAAACCCGGAGAACTGTCTCTAAATCCCGGAGGACGGAAATCGTGTGCCAAAACCCGAAGATCCTGGGTCAAACCCGGAGAGGTGGTCACCGTAACTATATATCATGTATATAATAATTCCTTTTAGCAATATAAAAAAACAATATTGATCTATTTCTATGTATAATATACTATATCGGTTTGGTTTGGTATTCATTTTTTATATATATATATAGCTAAATATAGTTAAATAGATTTCCCAATAATCCATAATATATATTTTTATTGTAAATAATTTATATGAAGTACACAAAGAACGAAAGAAAAAAAAACATATGTTTAAATAAGTACATAATCAATTTTTATTTTTAAATTTTATTTAATTATATTTTAAAAAACAAAAATTTTTGTTTTAAATATAACGAACGAATCGAGATGTAAATAATTTATTTATTTTATACAAAACCACGATTTTATAATTGTTTTTAAACATACTTTTTTTTGGCTGTATTTTTATTCAATTCGCATCTAAATTTTTATTTTAAAAATAAATTTTCTATTATTATAAAGACAGAAATTTCGATATATTACAAGAATATCATCGCGATATATTAAGAAAAAAATAAATAGATGTATATATATGGTTATATATGCATAAGATCTATATATTTAAAGTCCACATTAATCAATCGTACCACAAATTATAATATCTACAAATAGTTGTTGTTAAATTTTAATAATAAAGTGTATATTTTTACAATTATTTTGTAATATAGATTAGTAGAGATCTCTATATAATAAATATATCAGATATCTTTTGTGTGGTTGCAATTGCAAATCAACAATAATTTAAATTATTTATTGTTTTATTTTTTTTTTTTTTTTGTTATTAAATTGTAATGTTTTTTTCAATTTGTTTTGTAAATTTTTGTATATAGATTGATTACAATTTAGTTTAGAATTGTAAATATATGTATATATATTGAAAAGATTATGTTTTTATATACTGCTGAAAATGCGAACATTTGTAATTGCATTCATACGATATCTATATAGATAGACGCATTTATCAACTTTAGCAAATGAAGAAATTAATATACCATTTTAATATATGTATATGTATATGAAATTGCTTTCACAAAATATCGATGTAATGCGAAAATTTTTTTGAATAGGTAAATATTCTCACATAATTTAATTATTGCCAAATATTACTTAGGACCGCACAGCTGAATTTCGTTTAATTTTAAAGGTTTTTTTACACAAGCAGTCACATTTACTGTAAAAATGGTTATTTAACGCTAATTTTCTTGTTGGTAACTTTCAGAAAAACATTTTTATGACCGCCCCAAGACGTTACCGTAACCGTCATGAAACGTCGCTACGACTGGTTTTGCCGAGTTTTTTTTATTGCCTAAGTAATTATTTTACTGGAAATTGTCCAGTACGATCCCATGCAAATACGAGGTAATTATTATAATCTTACAAAAGCCTCATTTGCATCATATACGAAAGCATCATTTACATGAATGTATTATCGCAGAAAAGGTAGCATCAGTTATAAACGAACTATTCTATAATACAAAAATAGCATACCAAAGACCCAATAGAATTCCATAAAAATAACAAATGTGGTCTACCAAATTCCATGCCTAGGCGAAAAAAAAATAAAGGAATTCTGTAATTCGGAAAATTTAGCACTAGTTTATAAAGCATTTATAAGACCACTTATAGAATACAATTCTTACATTCTTCTTACACCAATAACTACACTACATAGTTTTGGTAACAGGATCGAAAAACCATGGTTCTAACTGATCAGAAATGAGACAAACAAACAAATTCCATTGAATTATTGGATCATAGACTTACAGTAGCGTCATTATTCACATTTTATAAATATTATCACCAAGAATGTTCTAATAAAATTTTCAAATTAATGCCTGGGCCGATTAACTTCGCTTATATTTTTTAAGAAATTCTTAAACAGCACATCCATACTCAGTATATCTATTAACTTTTTTCGAACCAACAGATTTGGAAATTCATTTTTTCCAAGAACATCAAGATTCTGGAACAGTCTACCAGAGTTAGTATTTCCCCCCTTCTTATGACTATCAATCATTTTAATTCAGCATTTCTTCCTATCTAAAGACTCGACCATCTAAAGTGCAACTTGGACAATTGTTTGAAAACATATGATGTAGTTTTTTTTCTTATTGTTTTTCAGTTTAAGTTTTTTTTCTCTCATATGTTTGCTTTTATTTTTAAAATTTCATAAATTAATCCACATACAATTAAAGATTGACCACCCAAAGTCACCTATATGTTCATTAACTGATTATATTATATGTTTGTTATATTATATATTTTTTTTTTTTTTTTTTTTTTTGTTCGTTACTACGGCAGAATCGGTTTAGCGCCCGTAAAACCTCGGAATTCTATTGCCGTGAGCCCGTAACGAAATCACTTAATCAGGTGATGAGCCTTAGATGCATTGAATACACTTAAGTAATAAATTATAACTGATTATATTATATATTATATGTATATGATTATTTATATTATATGCAATATATGTTCATTAACTGATTAAGTGATTTTGTTACGCGCTTACGGCAATACATTCCGAGGTTTTACGGGCGCTAAACCGATTCTGCCGAACTAACGAACAAAAAAAAAACTGCTCTGCATTTTGAAGGGAGGTGGGATGGGGGGGCAATCCGCAAAAATGCTAATGGGATGCAGCGGAGGTTGCGGAGGTTGATGCGTAGGGGGATAATCAAAATTTCAATTGACTAATATGCTAATATACATATTGTATATAATGAAAGTAAGAGTGAATTATGGTTTGATCCACAATCACCGCAAAATAGGATCGACATACTTAAACAATCATATCATATCATAATCATATTTAAACAATTACAGAATTGTAAATTTTTTACGATTTTTATATATAAAAATAGACAAGGGTAGGAATGTTACCAAAATATTAGAATAAAATAATCAATATAAAGAAAAAATATATATTTTAATTATGAAAAATATATTAAAAACATTTTTTGGTTTTCTTTATTAAAAATATTGCATGCACAAACCATTTTTCTATTCTTTAGTTATTTTTGAATAATAAAATAGTGATAGGAATCACCCAAATACGTGATTGGAACTAAAGCTGTCACTTAAAGTGAAAGTACCCTTAACGAACCCGGGACGTTCTGGCCACCTTAAAATCATTCGCCATTTTGGTGTATGGCGCTACCCTTTCACCACCTATTCACTACCTAGACACTCAGAATACCTAGTTCCCGGACCCTCTATATTCAAAAATTACGTGATGGCCCCGTTCTTGCCACATTGAATGTTACCTGGGTATATTGATACTTTTAATTTCTCATATTTTTATATACCATTTATATTTATTATATTTCATTATGATAATCTTCCAAATTGATTATTATTAAAGTTTAAAAACTAGATTTGTTTTTTTATATATAATCAATTATTTTACACCATTTTCAGGAATTCTTTAGGTTAAGTGCAATTCAGGTTTATCAGACCTCATCAGAAAAGGAAAAAGTTAAATTTTGACATCAAATAGAATTGTTTTTTTTATTTGGTCATACAAAAAACTTTTCTCCGTTTCTTAACAGATCTTAACTAAAAATTTATTCTGCCTAAATAAGCCTAAAGATATTTTATGAATTATCTTATTAAATCAGCTCTATTTATAAATCTTTTCAATAATAAACCAATTTTTTAATGAATTTATCAATTAAAAAATATATTCTATATTAATTTCAAATTCTATAAACAACAATTATCAATTTAAAAATATACTTAAAAGATCTTCTTCGCATCTTAAAAATCTACATAAATTTATATTGTTTACAATTTATCAAATTAATATAAATTCTATCAACAAAAAAAAACAATTACAATTAATAACAATATAATATAGTAAACAAAAATTAGAATTGTTTATAGTCAATATTTTTTTAATAATATACCTATATAATTTAAAATGTAGCACATATTTTCTATAAATTATATATAGAAAAAAAATAATGTAAATTGTTTAAACAAAGGTAAATTAAAAGAAAAAAAAAAACACACAAACATATATAATATATATAAAAATAATGTATATAAGGTATAAAATATATAGATATAATAAATTCCCATTGTTACAAATTAAAATTTTACTTCTTATATAGAGATTTCTTGATACAAATATATAGTTTTACATTTTAGTATTAATATATATTTAGACGAACTATATATATTTGTATATACCAAATATGTAATACAAAATACTCTCTATCAATATACCTGCATATTATTGTTATTAATATTATAATTATATATAATATATAAAGGTATATATAAATCTCCTATCCAAGCCCGGATCTAACGAAGGTTGCAATCGCACAAAAAAACCGGGCGCCCTCATGTTTGAGGCGCTTCTAATTTCTATTTTTTGCGTGTGCTTTATTATTTTTTTTTAAGATTTGTATTAAATAACTGTTTTTTTAGCTTAGGGTTTGTTGAAAAATTCCCTCCGCCGGGATACCTTGTTAAAAACGCATCGTTTTATTGTTTAAAAGAATTTTGTTCTATTTATAGAAATTTTGATTAAATTTCATATTATTTTAAGAGATGGTTGACGAATAATTAAATAAACATGTCGGAATGTATCCTGTATAATGTGATTTGGCTCATACATAATAAATATATGGATACTACCTTCAAAAACGATATTCACTAATTCTTGATATAATGTTGTAATTTCTCATTCGGTTTACCTTTTTTTTCCACAGTTCGAAATCCGTTGTTGTTTTTATTAATCATTTCTTCTTCATCCTAAACTATTATTGCTAATTCTTCATTTGTAAATGGTGTGTCATCTTGAAAATCACTGAAACAATAACAAATCATCACTGGCTCTTCCCGAAAACACTGATACTGAACGAACACTGAACGGATAAGGCACGATCCGTGCGTTCAGAGCATCCACAAAGTTACCACAATCTGACATTTTTACACATTTTATCGTTCATGACGATGGTTCATAGCGATGGTTCCCCAACACACTTTGTCGTTCATTTTTACCGATGTGATGTTATCGATGTGCACATTATTGTACTACGGTCTTATACCGTAGTGTTTGTATTAAAAAATAAACACTTTTGTACCATGTGGTGTACGCCTACGAGGGTTTGCGCACTTCGAAGTTCAACAATACAATTCATATGAAAGTGATCACAATAAAAAGGGCAGACGTACTTTGCCGTGAGCGCACGCTCAATTTGATCAATGTTTAGCCTTTTTCGTATTTCTTACGTTTTTTTTTGACATTTTTTTTTTATTGTTTTCGTGTTTAAAATATTATTAAGAATTTATTCCTTTTTATTTTTTCTGATTTGTTAAATTTTTATATTTTGACTTAATAATTTAATAAATTTATTTAAGTGTTCAAGTCAAATTATAATTTTCAACAAGAATGTTATGTCAAAAATGCTTGCATTGTTTATTTCTGCGTATTTCTATGCGCGTACATCTGCGTTTTTTCCATTGTGCTTAATGCTAGCGATGTGATGCTCTGAACGGATGGGATATAAGAACACTGATGAGTATAAGACGACCTTAAGTCTACCTCACAATATAGGTGTTGTGGAAATGTCTATAAAAATTTAGGGGCGCTATAATTAAAATCGGGCAACAGAATGGCATTAGGACCGAACCTGCTCCTATCTCCATATGGTCTATAAGAATAAATAAAATAAAAATAAAAATACTACACTATAAAAAAAAATGTATAAGAAACAATACTAATTTTGTAATAAATACATTTTTGCTATACTATGGATGGAAAATAAAAATAATAATATAACAAAATATAAACAATTGTTTTAGCATGATCATAATTCAGTCTTTCATTGACTGACACACACTACGGCTAGACTACGGCTACAAAACAGATCAGCAATAAGAGATCTATATAGTGAAATTAAATTCAAATTTTATATATATTTAATATATTGTCGGTTGTTTTTTTTTTTTTTAAATAAAATAAAAATTTTTAAAGGGAATTTGTGAAGTGATTTTTTTTTTTTCATTTTTATTTAAAGAAATATAAATTATATAATGGTGAAATAAAAAAAATGATTTATACAATAGAAAAATTTCTATTATTTAAGATTGTGTTGTGTGATAATAAATTTATAATTGATTATATCAACAAACAAAAAAAAAACAATTAATTAAAAATTAATTTAATAAAAAATAATATACTATATATAGGAATAAAACAGACTGCGTGAGCTTATATTTTGTCGTTTTGTTCACATTATTTATATTTTTAATATTTTAAAATTATGAATAATTTTATTATAAAAGTAATTTATAGTTTCTATTTAATTATATATATATATATTTAATTACAATTATTGAACAGATTATTTTCTATATAATTGAATAATTTAAATCAATACGAAAAAAACTAGTGAATTATAAAATATAAATAAATTTAATTTAAATTATCATAATATATATTTAAATTATTTCGTTTTTATTTAAATAAGTTCTATTTTATTTCATTTATCAAATATATGTTATATGAAAGCGTGTGAAATTCAAATGTAAAAATTATTGAAAAATTGTATTTTAAAACTTATATTTAAACTAAAAAAGGATTCGAACTATCATTACCTTAAAATTTTGTTTGAGTGAATTTTGAGGGTTTTTTGTTAACAAATTATGTGTTAATCTTAATAATAATATGTATAGAAGACGCGATTCTTAATAAGTGTTTGAAAAGAGGATTTTTATTATATAAATAAAATTAATTTTTTATTAATATATTGTTTTACGGAAATTCTCACATTAACTGCGATGAAAAGAACCAACCACCAAATATAAGAGGCGGCGATGGTCAAAAATGCATTTAGATAAATGTAAAATTTCCTAACGATTATGACGATTCGATTTGTTATACTTTGGAAATTAACCTTAGGATTCATAACTAAAAATTCTACACTTTTGCATTAACAACCGGGCAAATTTATACCCAGAGATGAAATGTTAATAACTTCCTTAATTCTTGAAATAATTAAACCAGAAATAGTTAGGTTTTCTTGCTATTTCTTATATTTTTCAAGTGGTAATTCTATTCCAAATCAAGTTTTCAAGATATTCGCAAATAACCCATTTTTGAATCACAAAATGTATGTCTTCCGTGAGGTTTTTCGATAGATAATCACTTTAAACAACTTCCAAACAATCGATCGATCGGTAATAAAATTTTACACCGATTTAAGTATCTGAACTCAATTATTGAGCATCGTCTAGTTCCTCTCGGTAATAATGCGAATTACCTTAAAAAAATCGAATAAAATAGATTGTTTGCATGAAAAATAAATAAAATAAAATTCATAAGCACATTGAACATTAAAAATGTTGAATATTTTTTTTTAATCGTGAATAATTTCGAAACTATTAAAGAGAGCCTATCGAAATATATGTCAAACGAAAGCTAATGGCATATTTTTAAGCATAATGTACGAGAAGTTTTACCGAGTGTCTTTTCAAGATATGATACCACAAACTTTAGAAAACAAAAAATAAGATTTATATTCTACACTCGTTTCTTTACACATATCTCGAGAATCGGCTGTCCAATCTACATTGTTTTAAACTTAATTTAAAGGTAATTTAAAGGTAATTTAATGTTAATGCTGTATCTGACCTTTTAATCAAAATAACCGCAGTCATGGATATAATTTAATTATACCCAGAAAATGCAAATTCACGGTGTATTGCAAAAACAATGATTCTGAACGCTTTGTTTGCAAGTCTATTACAGATTTTTAGGTGGAATTGAATATTCGAAAGTCAAAGGACATAGGCATAAGTAAAATTTTACAGCACTTTTAAAACCCAATGGATATTAAAATACCAATATATATGCATCCTAGGGTTAAAAATGATTTTTTTATCTGATAATTAATCTTCAAAAACGGCTGTTGGGTATTATAGAAAATATGCATTATTGATGTGAATAACTTTAGAAAACCCGGTACAAAGAGGTACAATCACCGAACCATAATGAACTTGAAAGCTTAAAGAAAAAACTACATAAATCGTCATTATAATGGTATTAGGAATGTATGCAGTGATTTGAAAATTGAAAAAAAAGAAAGATTTTTGCATCTTTCACCAAAGTAATTCTGTGCCAGTTAACAACAACGACAAATATAATTTTTTAGTATAGTTATAGTAAAATTTAGAGTAGAGTAAGTATAGTAAAATTACTTTAAGTTTTCTTGCATCACTTTAATAATAAGTTTTCATCAGAATTTTCTAACAATTTTCACATTTAAATGTTTTCATAAAAACTATTTTTTAGAGAGGAAAATTAATGAAAATATCTCGATTTATTAAAAATATGGTGTGATTTCTTAATCACAGTAAATGAATCTAAGTGAACAGATCGCACTTATAGAAAGAAATTTTAATGTTCTTAAAGAATAAAATAACATTGTATTGGATTTTAAAAGAAAATAGCAGTAAAAAATGTAAATATTTGATAAAAATCGTCTCATTTTTATGTATAGATTTTTCTTGACTATCTATTAATTATAAATACGTTGGATACGGTAGAGAGTATAATGTGGAGACTCAGCAAAAAAAATAGCGGATCCACCGAATCCCCTTCCGCATTTTCCTATGCCTCCACCTCTTCCGCCTCAAATGTGTAAACTCATAAATGCGGAGCTTCGTTTTATATTCTTATAATATTAAAGATTGCGCCAGAAATGAAATTTGTTCATAACTTTCTCAGCGACACCGAAAAATATTCCCTTGAAAGTGGTTACGTTAGTATTAAAATAGCACTTATATTACCATACGAATACCTCATACCTAATCATTGGTATTCAAAATTCTAACCATTCAAAATATGTTAATAATATTACCAGTAATAAAACCACTATTTCCGTACCCTAAATTGGAAAATCTCAGACGTAATTTTATTATCTAACATAAGTAATTTTTGGCTGTTTGGGTATATAATAAAAAATTTTAATCTAACCATAATAAACGTACCGAAAGTTAGAGTGCAACTAATAAGATTTAAGTGATATGTATATAGCTTTTCGCACGAATCCAATTCTTCCTCTATTCAATATTTAACTTTGTCCCATTGTACCAGGTGATAACACAGACCTATCACTTATGCATCACTAATGACTGTGAGGTATCACAAGTGATGTCACTCCCGTATCATTTGCGAGTCACCCATCCTTCCCAAATGTAGAGAAAAGTGATGCTACAGTACCCCCGTCACACACACCTAGATACCGATTCATAAGTATTGTGTGATTTATATACTCTTTCAAATATTTTAATATCTTTTTATTTAATTGAGTATCACTAAAAATTATAAAAAAGTGACTCGTCACCGTTGGCACAATGGGGTGTATTTGATTTTTTTTAACTCTTTCAACTCAGAAAAATTTGCTTTTTATTCTGTTACAATATTTTAATGGAAATTCTATAGCAATTACTGCAAAGAACACTATAGAAATTGTCCGAAAACATTTAGATATACTCAAATCGCAATGGACAATTTTCTTAACAAATCAATTTTTATCGCATAATTTCCTATATTAATTAAGAATAGATTTTGAGGTAGTTTTTAATGTGGTTTCCCGGAAAATGTGTTTTATTAGCTATATTCCATATTTCTTTCTATATTATTATTATTGATAGGAATCTGATTTTTTTTCTGATCCCAGCCAGTTGAGCTCCCATACAAAATCCAGTGGTGTTCTTGGGAATGAATTTGAATACATTAATGTGTTACATAAATTTATATTAAAAAATCAAATCGCCATTGGTTGGTAATAAGTTTAAGACCACTTTACTCCCGCCTGGCAAACAGTCCTTCAATTCTTGTTACAGGTGTTAGCCTGGGGCTGCAATTTTTTTACACTCATTTTGCTAAATATATCTTCAATCTATATAATTTTTTTTTAAATCGTCTTATAATCCTTCTACATATTCTTCTACTTATTCATCTTCATATACCTCTGATAATTTCTGTGATTCTAATATTCAATCCATTGTATATTTGACTAGCGTACATTTTACTATCACACGTGATGATGTGTATACTTCGATAATGGGATGTCAAAAAAAAATACTCGTTTGAGACTTGGACAATTTCCAAACTTATAGAAAAAATCGTACATCATACCACCTCTTTATAAAAAGGGTGGTAAAAATGATGTTACTAATTATAGGCCAACAGTTAGACTTTCTTATATCACAAAATTTTTTAAAAGTTTGATTGGGATGTGCTTGCCTTTAACATTAGGTCTTTCATTAGACCCGAACAACATAGATTTATCCGTGACAGATCCACAACTACGAATTTGTTAGAATTCGTTACATTTTGCTTTGACAAATTTGCTTGTGGCAATCAAGTGGATTGTACTTTTATTGACTTCAGTAAATCTTTTGATAAATTGTCGCATGGTATTTTGCTAGAAAAATTGTTTAAAATTGTTTTCGGAAAGAATTTTGTTACGTGGCTTGATTCCAATTTATTTGGTCGTTCTTGTGCCGTGTGTTATTTAATGATACTATGTCTAATTTTTTTGATGGTTCGTCTGGTGTTCCTCAGGGAAGTCATTTAGGCCCCATGTTATTTGTATCATTAATGATCTTCCTTTAGTTTTTAAACACTCCCAATTGCTTGATATATGCTGACGATGTGAAGATCTATAAATCTCATGGCGACGGTGGATTATTTTAATACGTTTCAGTGTGAGCTTACTTCATTTAATAATTGGTATCTTGTTAAAAAATTGGTTTTAAATGTTGACAAATGTAAATCTATCAACTTTAGGGGAGAAAAAAATCAATTTTAAAATATAATTACCTGATTTTGATGTTGTAATTTTAAATAATTTGGACAAAACGCTGGATCTTGGTATTTTCTTGGATAGTATTTTCTTAGATAGATAGCTAAATTTTAAATCGAATATCGATTATATTGTTAATAGGGCTAACTGGGCTTTATTTATCGTATGTTACGTGAAATCTCTGATTCGTGTTGTCTTCGTTCCTTATTTTACTCTCGGGTACGTGCGCTATTCTTGAATATGCGTGTCCTGTCTGGTCACCGTTTTACTCTGTTCAACACGCTAGGATGGAATCTGTGCAGAGAAGATTCCTAAGATTTGCTCTAAAATCTCTTCCCTGGAGTAATCCGATTTTATTACCTAGCTAGTCTCAAAGATTGGCTTTAGTAAACATGGCTACGTCGGACAGACATAGAGAATTTATTGGTTTGTCGTTTATATGTAATTTGTGCAACTTTATGTTGATTGCGTGCTTCTATTTTAAATAAACTTAATTTTAAAATCAATTTTAAATGTCTTCTTGCTAACGATATTTTTTACTTGGCTAATTATCGTACCAATTATGGCCAATTTAACCCACTTGATGTTTTAATCTTGATATACAGAGTGGCGCAGTACCATCTTACAAATCCCAATACCACGTGTTCAGGGGACTATTTCCAGCAAAAACCCCTACCGAGTTACAGGGTGTTGAAAAAATGGTGTTCACTGAAAAACATGAGTTCACTTATTAACTCATAATTTCCAAACCGTTCAAGCTAGAATAAAAAATAGATACTCGATGTATAGGTAAATGAATTTCCTTCAATCCTTCCTTCCTTGCTCAGGATACTTTTTTTGCTATCTAGTTCACGTTTGGAGTTATTGATGCTCAAAGTGAAAAAATATCATATTCTTCCGTCAACTTTTTCAGAAAAATTAATTTTTTCCTCAATAACTTTTGTGCACCATAAAATTCCCTTAAAGTCGACCATACAAAGTTAAGCGCTGCGACTTATAAAATTGGGGTTATTACGTCATTAGAAACCGCGAAACTGAAAAAAATCACGAATACAATTCAATTAAATTCAATTCGTGATTTTTTACCGTTTCGCCTTTACAAATCCGGTAATAACTCCAAATTTATAAGGTAATTTATTCACTAACTTTTTTCATCGACTAATTGGTAATTTGTAATTAATATGCATTAGTAATTAGTGTATATTATATAAATAAATAAATAAATAAAATAATAAAAATCATTATTGAAATGTAAATATATTCTAATTTTTTTTTTCAGATACTTACCTCAATCATTTTTATCGAAATTTTTTATTCAAATATCAATATAAATGTATTTGGATTAGAAACACCAGAACCATCAGCATCATTACAACCAAGAGATTATAATCCACATCCATATTATCATCATAATAATGACAATCATCATCGTAATATTTATCATGATTATGTTCAACAACAGCAGCAACAAGAACATTCTTCAAATTTAATAAATACAGAATTTTTTCAACAAAATAATAACAATAATAATAATAATGCTGTTGTGACACCTGCTTATTCCTATTATATTGATGATAATTTTCATTTAACAACAACAACAACCACAACGGAACGGCCAACGGAAAAACCAATTGTGGAAAATGGTATTTATAGGTAAAATTTGAATCAATTGTGATTTAATTGATATACTTTGTCTAGTTGTTGTTTAGAGCGACTATAAAGGGTGTCCCAATACAACCCCACAAAGCCGAATACCAAGTGTTCCTGGGACTATTTCCAGCAAAAAATCGTTCTGGGAGGGGGGGGGGGATCTAACTTCAACCCCCACCGAGTTACCGGGTGTTGAAAAAATGGTGTTCCTTGAAAAACATGGGTTCACTAATTAACTCATAATTTCCAAACCATTCCAGCTGGAATAAAAAATAGATACTTTATGTATATAGGTAAACCTTTAATTTTTCTCATTTTCTGTTATCTAGTTCTCGTTTGGTGCTAAAAGTGAAAAAATATCATATTTTTCCGTCAACTTTTTCAGAAAAATTGATTTTTCTCAAAATTTTCGGGGGATGAAAAATTTTTTTTTCTTAAGAAACTTTTGTGCGCAATAAATTTGGAGTTATAACGTGATTTGTAACGGCGAAACAGGAAAAAATCACGAATTGAATAATTAAAAACACATAATTTTATTAACAAATACGTGTTTACGTAAAAATACGATGAAAATTGCTTTATTTTAACGACATTTAATGCAAAAAAGTATTTTCTAAAAAAAATGTTTTCTTTAATTGTTCAATTTGTGCTTTTTTGCAGCTTCTCCGTTACAAATCATGATATAGTTCCAAATTTATAAGTCGCAGCGCTTAACTTTCTATGGTGGACTTTAAGGTAATTTTATTGCGCACAAAAGTTACTAAAGACAAAAAAAAATTTTCTGAAAAAGTTAACGGAAAACTATGATATTTTTTCACTTTGAGGGTCAATATCTCCAAACGAGAAATAGATAGCAAAAATTGGGTCCCGAGCAAAATTAAAGGTAATTCTTGAACGGTTGGGAAATTGTGTGTTTATAAGTGAACTCAAGTTTTTCAATGAAAACCATCTTTTGATCCCCGGTAACTCGGTGGGGGTTGAAGTTAGACCCCTTCAAAATCGATTTTTTGCTAGAAATAATCCCAGGAATACGTGGTATTCGGCTTTGTGGGGTTGTACTGGGACACTGTTTATAATTATTCAAATAAAGAATTAAATAAATGTTTAAATTTATCCAATAAGTAAAATAACTATAAAACATAAAACATAAATTTTGAATCGCAATCAACCCAATTTTAATAATTTTATTTTGAATTTGAAATATATATATAGTCAAGGACCTATTCAATTTCCAAAAAATAATAATGAAAAAGATGATGTTATTAAAAAATTACCACATCCATATGAAAGATTATCATTAAAATCACAAAAACTTAATGGATATTCTTCATTAAATGGTGCAGATGTAAGTATAAAATTAAATTAATTAATGCCCCTTTACTGATTTTATATTATAATAACCATATTAAATTTATTACAATTGCACACTAATTCCTTTTTAATTTCTAATATTCTTTAGTACAATGAATTGATTCGTCCTACGATAAAAGCTTTATCAAAATATGCTGAACGTTTATTATTACAAAAACCACAATATCATAATAATAATAATAATATTAATAATAATAATAATAATAATAATAATAATAATAATAATAATAATAATAATGATCATAATTACGTTTACGATGAAGAGGTTAGCTGCTTTATATTTAATGAAATTCTATAATACTGATAATTTTTCATATGTTTTATTCTAAATAAATATATTCAATGTTTTTTTATTTCTTAAGGACGAAATCGCTTCATCAGAGAGTAGTAGTAAAAAACATTATGCATTTTCTTATCGTGTTCATGATAAAGTTTCCGGTGATGATTTTTCACATACACAACAGCAAACGAATGGCGGTGCGGTAACCGGTAGTTATAAAGTACAACTGCCAGATGGTAGAACACAAATTGTTAGGTATAAAAAAATGGATTTGTTATTATAATTATTGTTATTCATTTCGTTAACAGCGCACTTACTTAATCGATACTATATACCTTGCTCGATCTTCCTTAACCCTTCCGTGCGGTCTCCTGTGCCGCACTTTTGTCTATCATATTTTTATTTGTTTCTTCTTTATTTTTTATTTTTAAATTATTTCATTCAATTATGCAATACAACTCTTTTTTCTTCTTTTTCTTGGAAGAGGAAATTCATTTAGAGACTGTGTGTCGGACCACCCGTCACGAGGACATCCTACCGAGTAATACCACAGGGTTGGAGTCCAAGATACCCCCTCGCACTGCGACCATCAGGATCTATTGTGCCCTCTATTCTTTATCCCTGTTACTCATAAGTAAAGGGAATAGACTTTTTCTCGTGGGTCACAAATTAGGAAATTGATGACCGCTTTTACCGCAAGGTTTTTATATCCACTTTCAGTGAGAAAGACTTTGCAAGAGCTCTGGACATTTTTCGAGTATGTGTTCCATATAGTCTCACTATCCTTATTGCAGAATCTGCATTGCTCATTTTCAACTAATCCAATCTTTTTGAGATGGTAGTTTTTGAGACGGCGCATATCCCGTGAGATCGCATCAGAGAACCTTAAAATGTTCTCTCGGTTTTAAGGTTCAGAATTTCCTCAGTTTCCTTTAACCTTTGGTTGCTTCATTGGACCACAATTGGACCATTGAACCACAATTCAATTGTTTCCACCTTATCTTTCCTGGTCAACCTAAAGAAGGGCACGGGACTAACGTACGATCCCACTGCACCAATTTTTGCCAGTTTACTGGCGTATTTACGGCCTCTATGTCTTGGCATCCAGATGACTCTAACATCCCCCTTATTTGCCAACTCGTTTAAAACTTCGTGACATTCGAAGACCAGCCTGGAGTTCAAACTGTTTTGCTAAAGTGCCATCAAAACCTCTTTTACATCTCGTATATCTAACAACTCTTATATTCAAACATTTATAAATTTAATTCTAATCACCACAATCCCTTATAGAAGCATGGTCCTTCGACTGTTAGTCGCCCATCTAGCACTCCAAACCTTTACACGCCCATCACTTCGTTGGTTCACCAATAACCACCTTCTTCTACTCTTCTTCACTATATTTATCCATTCATACAACTAAATATCCTTTTATCCTTTATATTCCTTCACCATAATATCCCTATACCTTTCCATACATATGCAACAAAAAACCCTGCCACATCTTTCCAATTAACCTCCTCCCCATTTTCCTTCGCCAACCCCAACCCAGATAATAACTGCTTTATACATTCTCTTCTCAATGTGCCCCGACCTATCCATTTTCTTTGCACTTCCCTCATTATATTGGGCACTCCCCCACAAAATGCCATACACTTTCCGTCATCCCCACAATTGGGAAAAATTATATTTCCTCTGTAATTCCGCTGCCCATAGCTGTGAATTCAACCCCATCGAATCCCCCCTTGTTTTCAATATCACCCGCATCTCTTCAAATAACCAAGTTCCTCTCATACACCCCTGCGTAACAATTCCGCATTCAAACTCCGGATACACACCCATTCATATTTCTTTCCTCTTCCTTCTACTATCAATTCCTTATCCTCCATCGTTCATAATAGCATTCCCATTTCATTTCGCATTGGATCACCTTTTCCTTCCATACCTTTATCCATCCTAGATTGTTTCTAACAATTTCCCATAATATTTTTTCTGTAAACCTTTCCTGTCCACTTCTCCCAACATCCGAATTACATATTTTATATGTAATCTTTGACAGAGTATAGCCAAATAGGTATTCTCCCCAGCTCCAAGTATAATACGCAGTCCCTCACATTGTCTTACTCGCATTCAAATCCATATTTCATCCATATTCCATGTTTTTAAAACATATTTCTCGTACAGATCTACCTCTTAAAAGCTATGCACACCCCATACCAGACACGGATAACTTGCAATACTCCTATACACACACTGTCCATTACCTTTATTAACTTCGCCTCCACAACTACATCCCTTCTATTCAATATTCCACTCCCGCCTTTGCCTCCATTACTTTCTTTCTCAAATGACTAAGGCCAATACTTTCTTTCCCCCATCCATGATCCCCCAACCGGTAATTCCACTCTCAAATATTTATATTTCTACAATTTCTACCCTGGTACCCTCAATTCGCCAGCATTTGTCCATTCTCACTCTACCACCCTTTCTGAACACCATCATCTTGGATTTTCTCATATTAATTTTCAATCTCTATTTCCATTTCATAATTTCATCTCATTTCATTTCCATTTCACATTTCACAATAAACTTTTTGTAACTTGTTCATCATTCTCTGCATCCACTTACATTTTCCAAGAATTTTCATATTATGTAACCATTGGGGATTACTTACACAAAAGGGGGAGTTGTTTATATCTCCTTCTGTGAAAATTTACAATATAATTTACAATTTAAAATTGGATTTTTTTCAAGATTTTTTGAAGTGTTTTCTTTAATAATTCTTTTAATATATTATATAGATATAAAGCAGATAAAGACGGTTATAATGCAGAAGTATCGTATTTAGATGAAAACCAACAGGAAATTTTAACAAATAATAATAATAATAATAATCCTATTGTTCAGAACCAACATCGAAATAATCTTCATACAAAAATATTATATAAAAATCCTCCCGTAATCCGTGAACACCAACATGAACAACAATCCATAATATCTTCTAAAGTTCCATCAATCAGCAGTGATTATTATAATGGATATCAATCAACGACGGTATCACCACAACGTTCATCATCACCAGCACCACTACCACCGTCTATACAAAATTATTTACCAACAACTAGACCTACCAATCCGAATTATTTGTATCAATATCCAAATACAATACCAATATCAAATGTAGACATAAATACATATAATATAGCACCGTCATCATCATCAACGTTACC
Organism: Dilophus febrilis; assembly: GCA_958336335.1. Classification (NCBI taxonomy): domain Eukaryota; kingdom Metazoa; phylum Arthropoda; class Insecta; order Diptera; family Bibionidae; genus Dilophus; species Dilophus febrilis. The sequence continues at coordinate 20,700,422 of OY284472.1, forward strand.
ATCGCCAAGTACTTATTTACCAGCTACTTCACATATTTATCATCATAGTAGTACAACAACGGCTGCCCCTCCTTTACCATCTACATATCCAACATCAGCAGCATTTGTATCATCATCATCATCATCACCAACATATACCGGTCGTAGTAGTACATCTTCTTCATTACATCCAAATGGAAATTATAATCTATTACCTTATCCATATTCAACAATTTCATCTGTATTACCATCATCATCATCATCACCATTACCATCAGCTCCTAATCATGCATCATCCATCCACTTAAATTACAATTCAAAATTGCCATCAAATTATGATTATTATTTTGATTATGATAATAATAATAATAATAATGATGATAATGAAGATGAAGGTGAATTAATTAATCGAGAAGATATACCAATAATAACTGGATATATTAGTACAACCAATTCACCACCACCACCAGCACCATTAAACACTCCAAATAATCATATTGGATTCAAAACATTTCCAAAACAAGCTTTATATTTTAGAATAAAAAAATAAATTTACAATTAGTGAAAATTTTTTATATAATTTAGTGAAATTTTTTTATACAATTTTAATAATAAATAATTATTAAATCTGCGATTCTTTTTATTTTATCAAATATCTACTTATTTCCGCCCTTGAATCGACGATTCATAGGTTCATAGCGTCCGATAAAATATCAGACTTTTCCTATTGTTGATTACAATAATCATCCTTGGTATGATGGTGAGCTTCGTATGATTCGTAATAAAAGAAATAAGTTATGGAAATCATATTGTGCTTCCAGGAGTGCTAATGATTTATGTAATTATCAACTTGTATGTGATCAGTTTAATAATCGCTTTTCTTTTTAAAATATCAATCTTATATTTATCATACGGAATCTGCTTTTATCACGAAATCCTCGCGATTTTTGGAAATTCATTAACTTTAAACGTTCGGCTGTTGGATCGTCAACAAAAATTGAACATGATGGTGTTGTTGGTATCGATTCTTTGGCCATTTCCAATCTATTTGCTGACTTCTATGAAACTTCTTATAATAATACTTCTACTTCTTCTACTTCTTCTATTTCTTCTAATGAAGTCGATACGGATGGCATTCCAACGATTGATTACTTGTCGGCCATTAAGTTCTTTGTCAATCGTGACGTGGTTTACGACTCTATTAACGGTTATCAAAATAATTATTCATATAACTCTGTGGTGCAAATGTTAAAAATGCCAACTTAAAAATTCTTACGAAATTTTGGGGTCGTGGGTTCGAATCCTACTGAATGCATAAAATATGTTTTGTATTTTCGGTTATTTTTCGAATCTGAATTTTTACCCACAGAATTGCACATTTTTCCTTGCGGTCGGTTGGCCCCGATGGGATTCCATCTGCAATTTTAATCGACGCGGCTGAATGTTTGTCTTTGCCAATTGCGATGTTATTTAATAAAATTTAATCGTTACTTGAAGGTTGTTTTCCAAAATTATGGAAAAAATCAATTATAGTTCCGCTTTATAAGAATGTTGGTAGGGTAATGTAAAGAACTATCGGCCTATTGCAAAACTTTTAGTTATTCCTAAAATGTTTGAATCCATCATTGCTAAAGTGCTGTCATTTAATGTTAGGTCGATCATACGACCCGAACAGCAGATGTCTTTATCCGTGGCAGATCCACGACCACCATTTTATTGGAATTCACCTCTTATTGTTTTGATAATTTTAAATGTGGAGCTCAGGTCGATTGTATATTTACTGACTTCAGTAAGGCATTTGATCGGCTTGCACACAATTTACATCTGTGTAAATTGAAGAAACCTGGGTTTGGTGGTGTTTTAATTAATTGGATTCGTTCGTACTTGAATAATCTTTCACGATGTGAAAATTTACAAATCTGTTTTTAATCTTGACGATGTTCATGCACTCCAAACGGATCTTATTGCTTTCTATGATTGGTGTTGCCTTAATTATATGTTTTTAAATATTGACAAGAGTAAGGTTATGCATTTCACTCGTAAACGTACACAATTATTAAATTCTTATCATTTAAATGGTAATATTTTAAATAGTCTTGACAAAACTCTTGACTTAGGAATTTATTTGGATACTAAAATTAATTTTAAGCCCCACGTAGATTATGTGGTTAATAGGGCAAATTCCATACTTTGTGTTTTATTATGTGCCTTGGCAAGGAATGTATTGTCGGATCCGTATTGTCGGATCCGTATTGTCTTCGGGTTTAATTTTATTAGCTTGTACGTTCGGTTCTTGAATATGCATGTCCGGTTTGGTCACCGTACTATTCAAATGCAAAACAAAGAATAGAATCAGTCCAAAAAGAATTTCTAAGATTTGCTCTTAGATCTCTTCCTTAGTCTGATTCTTATAGTCTGTATAACCAAGTTATACACATGCTTCAGGTTATTAAATATGCCTACCCTTGAAAAACATTTAGGGAATACATTGGATTGTCGCTAATTTGTGTATTAATTAGCCGTAAATATGATTGCTTTATTGGAAAAATTGAATTTTAAGCTGAATTTTCGCGGCCTAAGGTCAGTCGATTTTTTTGTTATGGACTCCCATCGTACCAATTTTGGCCATTTTAATCCCTTTAACTCTTTAATTATGTCTTATAATTCGTATAGTTATTTGTTCATTATTGTCATTATTGTGAAAAGTTCACATTTTGTATTGAAATTTTTTTATAACAATCAGTAATTTCAACCTTATTTCATTCAAAAAATGTTTTACCCCCGAAAATTTTCAGAAAAATCAATTTTTCTGAATAAGTTGATGGAAGAATATGATATTTTTTCACTTTGATCATCCATAACTCCAAACGAGAATTAGATAACAAAAATTGTATCCCGAGCAAAATTAAAGGTAATTCATTTACCTATAAATGGAGTATCTATTTTTTATTTTAGCTTCAACGGTTTGGAAATTATGAGTTAATTAGTGAAATCATATTTTTCAATGAAAAACATTTTTTCAATACCCTGTAACTTGGTACGGGTTGAAGTTAAACCCCCCTCCCTTTGCGGAACGATTGTGTGCTGGAAATAGTCCCAGGAATACGTGGTATTCGGCTTTGTTGGGTGGTACTGGGACACGCTGTATATTAAATTTTAACCCTGAACGAGCGCCTTTTTTTAATATTTGAAATATCACGAGTATGGCGGCATTCGTTCGCTAAGGGTTAATTTAGAATTTAATCCAAATTTAATCATTTTATTTATATAATTTTGATAGTTTTTATACATAATTATTTTCATATCCGATGTGTTGTTAATATGGAAACATGGTAATTATTTCCAAAGATGTATCGAACATTGTTTGGAATATTTTAGGATAAATATACAACGAAATTATTCCGAATGTGGTATGGAATGTTTTACTAAAAATCCCTGAAATCCATCAAATCTATGTGCGGAATGTAAGATATATCTTCCATCCAAACTATTCTACTTACATTCTTTGGAATTATCAGATTATTATATTGAGCATATCGTGGCGCGCGTATTGCTTTGTATATTTGCTTTGGACTGCACGTGAGATTTGCGACGATGCGTAATATGTTGGATAAAGGGGATACAAAAGGTTGGTGAGAAATATTTGGGAAATGGGAAATGGGTGAAAAAGAATGTGGGTTGGATAACGGAGTGGAAAAAGTGGGCGGAGGTAGTGGTAATGCAATGGAATTGAGAGTCAAGTGATGTGGATTATTGGAGATTATTGTAGCGGAGGGGTTGGTAATGGAAGATAGAGGATAAATGTATAAGGGAGTTGATAAGATAGGGAAAAAGTGAGAAGGAAGGAGTTAGAAGGAAGATTGGGCGTATTCGGGACTAAAATGGGAACGTCGTGTGCAGGGGTATCTTAAGGGCATATTGAGATTTGAGGAGATGTGAGTGAAGGGAGATGCGATGGGATTGCATGCAAGACGATGGGGAGCGAGCAAAAAGATGGGTGTGTACAATGTATAATATATGGGGGATAAAAGAAACGGGTTGGCATTTTGTAGTGGAGTGTACGGTGTTGGGGGGAGTCAGGTTTAAATTGATCGAAGTAAGAATGTTATTAAGAGATGAGGTGAAGAAGGTGTTGTCGTTGGAGTGCAGGAAAGAAAATGGTGAGGTGTTTGGATGGATGGGTGTTGCAGGCGTGTTATTTATTGGAGATGGAGAGATATAGTAAAAGGAAGGAGTATAATGGGTAGGCGAGGAATGAGATGGGTTCGATGAGATAGAGGCTTCAGGGAGATATAAATATATAAACGAGACTTAGGGCTACAGTCGATTAACCAGGTCTCTAGTTCGAGGCCGTTAATTTTATTATTTTATTTTTTTATTATTTGTTTTTTTTTTGTTTGTATGAAAATGTAATAGAATAAGGTAATGTGGTAATGTATTGAATAAATACCGATTCGGAAACTTCAATATTTTTCGACCTATGGCTATGGAAATTCCTATATAATTTCTAACTAAACAATGGTATGGAATTCCATACATTTTTTAGATTATTTTCCTAAAAAACTCGGATATTCCTAGGGAATTTCCGAAAAAATGTCAATAGGGATGGGAAAATATCTGTAACTCTGTGTGAAATGTTCAGATAGGAAAATAACCGAAAAACACAAAGCATATTTTATCTAGTCTTCGGGCGGATTCTCCAACCCAATACCCTAAAGTTTTGTAAGAATTTTGTAGGTTGGTGTTTTTTTAAACCAACCATACCCCATAATGCGAGTCACTTTATATAATATAATTCTTTCACAATCGATAATATTTTTTTTTTTTTTGTAATTTATTATATATTATTTAAAAATTATGAAATATTATAATTAAATTTCTCTATATCTTTCTTATTACCTATCAAATAAAATAATATAATTGTTTTTTTTTAATATAAATAATCTTTTCATTATTATTTCATATATATTTAAAAAAAAAAAAAACAAATAAAAAAATACTCAAAAATGGATTAAAATTTTCAAACAATTTCATATTTTTCTGGATAAAATACAGTTTCAGTTGAAAATTTAACATCACTTTCATCTTCAATGGCATGAATTTGAATAATTTTAATATCGGCATATGATGTTTTTGAAGTGAATGAAACCTATAAAATAATTGTGAAATATTACGTTTAAAAATGAGTCCCATACAAACAACAACAACAAAAATAAAAAAAACATTATTAAACATTTAATGAATTTATAAACCTGTATTGGGAAAAAATCTGTAGGTAATGCAGCGGCTACACTAAATTCCATTGCACCAGCTTTATTCGATGCATCAATTATTGGTAAATTCCATTGTAAAATATGTTTACGTGAATCATGATAATATTCACCATCATTTTCGGATACCGTTGGATGTGCATTCATACTATATTGTGACAAACAAAATTATATTATTATTATTATTAATATTAAATTGGTTACTAATAAAAAGTACTCAAGAAACCGGCAGCCACCGTTTTTATTATGACTTGGTTAAAGGATTTTTTCGTCGGCTAACCTATAAGACTATCTGCAACTCATCTTATTACCTGAACACTTTCCTCTTAAGCAAAATACGTGAGTGATTTGGGTTGATCGTAGTTTTACGGCCATTTTCTCAAGATCCACAATTTCTATTCATTTTGTTAGAAATATCTGAATGAAATATCTCTAATAATCTATTGGATTTTCATGGGAGCAGGCGTAAGAAGGGGCATCAGAAAAAAATTCCAGGAAGGTACATTTTCGCGGTTGTTACCCTAAATCTATACCCAAAATTTCACGAAAATATCTTTAAAATTCTTTAAGATTCATGACGAAACAAAAAAAAGTCAGAAAATTTTGAAAGGGAGGTAATTGAAGGATTCGAAAGACGCTTGATCTTCGAACAAAATAAACTCAACTCGGCGCCGACAAAAGATTATATTTAAAATTTCATTAAAATTTCAGATTTTCTAAATTATCTTAGGCTCACATGCGGACGAACGAACAGATCATAAAAAAACAAACCGATCATAAAAAGGAATTTTTCTATCCGAAAAAAAAAAATATAAAAACACAATGACACAATTTACGATGGTGGTCGTGGTGTCTGTCGTATGCGGAGGAGAAATAAGATTAAAAAACCTCCGTAACCTGGTTATGTCTTAGACAGTTCAAAAGTCGCATCCTCTGTCATGGAAGGGAAACCGTCCACAATACACAAGTGTCTGTATTACCTCTCATGGTGACCACTCAATAATTGATACTCAAGAAACATCCTGAATTTCAAAACACATGATTCACTCATCCTATTTGTCAAACTCCCTTGCAATTCCTATAACACCAAATACCTAAAATGCAATACGCCGAAAGGGACTTGTGATATCAGGCAACAGTAACACACTATGCTGAAAGGAGTATGTCTTCTACTTAAAAAATCCCTAATCTCAGGGCGGAACAACTAAGGCGCATAGCAAGCAAACTGGTGGAATACTGTCATAAACAGTATTCTAGGTTGATTCTAAGTTGTGATGTTAACGCGGCCAAAATAATATGGGGAAGTAAAGATACTACAAACAAAAGAGCCTCACCTCTTACAAATAACCTCTTACCTCTTACAAATAATCTTACCTCTTAATAATTTAAATATTGTAAGTGTGAAGAAAGACCCGACATTTATAAACGCCTAACCTAACCTTAACGACAAACGTACCAAATGATCTGATTACAAATTGGAGGTTCTTACCTGAGAACTCATTTTCAGACCACTGTTACATAACCACTGTTTGGGTTGCAATACGTTCGGTACCTTAAAAGAAAAAAACCAAACCTATAGTGTTCCAAAGCATTGAGAGGGATATATAAAGGGCTTCTCATAGGAACAAACTATAGGATAAAAATAATAGATGAACTTTAGACAGCAGTTGATTTAACTTTGGGAGCTATCGTGGCTGCCTATGAATTAAACTGTTGAATGAAAGAAAAATGTACAACTAGAAGGGTTTAGTGGCGGAACCAAATGTTGGAAAGGCTAAGGCAAGAGGCTAAAAAAAAAAGAGTTCAATAGCATTAAGTCAAGGAGAGGGAATGTAGGATACGTATAAAAAGTCCCACCTACTGTCTATAACAAGGAACTCCGGAAATAAAAAAACATCTTCCTTGGGGACTTTCTGTGAAAACCTCAAGGAAGTAAAAGAAGTTGCGAACGTACAAACGGCTCTGTTCAAAGAGGGACAAAACGATGGATGGCTGTATAACAGCGAGTATAAGGGAATCTCTAGAAATTTACTGCAGGTCCACTTCCCTAATAATTTTCCAGCATTGGGAGATGATATTAGGTATATAAATACAGTAAGTTGAGAGGCGCGAAGAAAAGGCCTCGCTACTGCTATAGAAATATTAGAATCTGGAGTGGGTAAAATGGACAATAAAATCATTCACGTCATACAAAGCAGGTGGAGTGTTTCCGTTTTGGAGTGTTCCTTCAAAACGGAAACACGGAAAAAAAAAACAACAACACATTTACGATACTTACGGTAATGGAATTGCTATACAAACATCTTGTAATTCCAATTGTTTATGCTCTAATTCATATTCAATATTAACATCACAACCACCTTCACCATTTTCCGATGGCCAACAATTAACTAAAAATAATAAATAATAATCATAATAAAAAAAACCTATCCATAGCAAAACAAACATTAAAACAAAAAAAAAATTTACTTGTAATTGGAATTGCCTGTTCATTTTGTGTTTGATATCGCCATTTTAAAACACCAACATCCGTATTCAATGGAAACGGTTTTGATGGATTCTTTAAACCAATTTGACCTTTTGTTTTAAATAATTCCTTATCAACATTCGGATGGGTTTGCAATTGAATTCCTTTTTTATCATTGTTTTCCAATTGAATTTTAATTTTACCCAATTTTTCATCGGCTATTCGTAATGTTAATAAACCAGAAAGTTCAAATGTTTGTAATCTACCGTCACTGCCAATTTGAACCGTTAATTTGTCTTCCATTCGTAAATGAACACTTTATTAATAGAAATGAATTTCATTATTATTATTATTATTATTTTAATATTTTGACAGTATTTTTTTAAAAATAGTTTTTTTTTCACCCTACCCAGACATTGGAACATCTGGTTTTGCACGAACCGGTGCACCGGTTGATGTTGTTTGAACCGGTGTTAAATTTGTAATTTTTACACCTTCACTTTTCAATTGATCAACGAATGAATCAACATCTTTATTTTTACCACCCAATTTCAATGCGTTACGTGATGAAGGCGCAATCGGTTTTCTAAAAGAAAAAACAACTTTGGTAATTAATAAAAAAGGTTCAATAAAAACTAATTAATATAAATTAAATTAAATTAAAAAAAAAACCCTTACGCAGCAGTTGGTTTTATATCGGATATTGATATTGATGGTGATGATATTTGCATTGCACTTGAAATACCAGCACCGTTGCTACTTAAAGAACCAAAACTATCTGAACTAAGACCGTATGAACCTCGGGTGCCGCCTAATCCACGTTTTGCCACTTCCAATCGTTGACGTTGTAATTCTTTCGCCTTTTCACGCATTTTTTGTTTCGCTTCACGTTCCTGTGTTTGTCTAACCGCTTGATACACTTTTTCCTCATGCGAATCCATTTCGACAAATGTTTTAATTTGGGCTAAATTAACACTTTCACGATATCCCAATGCAACGATTTCATCGAATGCAAATATTAAATTAAATGCATTTTCAAGTATTTCTTTTTCATCTAAATTTTTACAATATTCTGGAATCTTTACAAAGAACAACAACAAAAAAAATTGGTGTTTTAAAGGGAGAATTTAAAAATGAAATGTTTTCATTTGGCGGAAAAAAAAAACATTTTTTACTTACAACTTTCGAGAATAACCGTAACGTTTCAAGATCTTCTAATATATTTGATGTTTTTGTGGTTATCAATAGCATATATAATTTTTCCATTGGTTGATAAACATAACGTACCGAATCGGTTTCGACAAATGTATGTTGTTTACCGCTGGTCATCAATTTTGGAAATGCTGCCAGTAATCCTTCGATACGTGCTTTTGTCATTTCGACAAATTGTCTTGAAAACATTGCTATTGATAAAATTTAAACATAACACAATTGATTAATTAATTATTAAATTGTATTAAATAAATGAATATTTACTTTTTCCTCCCCGTGTACATACTGCTGCGGCTATTAGAACCTATATAATTTTATTTTTTGGTGTTTCCCGGTGTAAAGATAAGAAAAAATATTGAAGTTTTATTAGAATTTTTAAAGGAACAAAACAAAAAAAACATAACATAAAAATAACAACAACACATTTGCAAATTGATTTTTGTCAAACAATTTTTAACTGGAAAATTCATTAAAAATATAATTTTCTATATAAATTTCAATATTTACCATTATTAAATTATTTATTAATTAATTATATTAATTATTATTTATTAACAAAATTCAATTAAATAGAAATAAATAAAATTAATAAAAATCCTTTTTAAAAAAGAAAAATAAAAACACACCAAAACATAAAATAAATATTAATAAAAAAAAAAAAATTTTTTTTGGCTGACGTGTGTCTGTATGACGTTTTGACATTCGATTATTTTTTGATTGATGATGAAAACACTCAAATTGAGCAAATAATAAAACTCAATAAATGTTATTTGTTTAAGGTTTTTTTTTTTTTAAGTATGGTATGCTGCTATTACGCTCGTCAACAAAACAATGATTTTCCATATAAAATTTTACCAAGTAACTGTCAGTAAAATTCAAGTAAAAATTTTACCTCAGGTTGCACTCTATTTTGAAATTTTGAGTACGAATAACATAATTTTTGACATTAAGTAAGAGAAGCAAGTATTTATCATTAGGACATTGGCACATATAGATTCGAACGAATGATCAGAATAATATCCACTGCGTTAATTCGAAAAGTGGATAAATTAATTCATTCGGATCATTCTCCCTAGCCACCTTTAGTAGATACGAACAAACGAACCTAGGCCCTTAATAAATATTTTATGGCATTTTTTTTAACAGCATACTAGTTCCTTACTATACTTATATGATTTTTGTTGGGATTTTTAAAATCGGATCTTAATCTGAAATCTGAAGTTCATCTGAAATCAATACAAAAAAAAAATGTTTCAACAAAAACAAATAATCAACACAAAAATAAATCCGAAACTAAAGGCTGGTTCTCAAGCCGGCTGCACAAGCGAAGCACGAATCCCCGGGGTCAAGTTCGAACATTAAAATATTGCCGCAGATGATTCACAAGCGAGAGTATTTTGTGCGAACGTTTTTTGTATGTAGTTGTTTTGTTATCGGTGATTTACCAACAAACAAAATTTTATTTAAATAAAACAAATGAATTATTTCAATGTGTTAGTGAGGTGAGGTGTAAAAAGTTAAAGTTAACTTAACTTTTTATTGAGTGCGGGGAAAATACGCGCAGGCAAATTTGTTGTTGTATTTTACATGTAAAAAAAAACTCATACCTTCGTTCTTCGCTTGTGCAGCCGACTTCCTATGGGGGGTTGAGGTGCGAGTTTTTCTTTTTATATGTAAATTGCAATAACAAATTTAAATAATAAAGTTAAATAAACTTTAACGTTTTACACCTCACCCAGAGCCGCCAATACATAAAACATTTTGTCTAGGTCGTTGAAAACGATTAATTATTTTAATAAATATAAAATTTCTGTTCTAAAGAAAATTATTGAAACAAAAAAAAACCCCAAAGACAAAGTATTTCAAAAAAGACGGAAATTATGAGCGATATACAGCGATATAAAACAGGCATGAACCCACCTCACTAACACATTCAAATTATTCATTTTATTTTTTAATATTAATAAAATTGTGTTTGTTGATAAATCACTGAACCCAACAAAACAACTATATACGAAAAATACCCGAGGAAAATACCCTCGAATGTGAAACATCTGAGAGGTTTTTTTTTTTTATTTACACTTTACCGCCGGGGTTTTGTTCCTCATATGAGAACCAGCCTTAACAACTAGGTACAAAAATGTTGTGATAAATCTTTCATAAAATTGATCCACATTAAAAAAAATTGATTTTTTTTTTGGGTACCAATCGAAAACCACATTAAACATTTGTTAATCTTTATTATTTTTGAGTGGTATTTTCTTTGTGTAGACAACTTCATACATAATTGTGGAGATTTGAGCGAATATTAAAGATATGAGGAGAAAAAAAATTGACAGTCATTTTATTTATAAACAAAAAAAAAAATAAAATAAATATCATCATCATCAATCTTCAATTGATTATTTTTTTTGCTCGTCACAAACAAAACCAAAAACTTTGTTTTATTATTTTAATTAATTAAAAAGCAAAATATTAAATTAAAAAAAAATGGCTTTATTAGATATTTGTAAAGGTGATACTTATTTTCGTGATTGTTTTACATCATCACCGTTAACCGATTATAAATCCGATATGCATATTAATAATTTTGAAAATAATTGTCAACTTGCAATTCCACCATACAATAATGTAAGTAGGGTTATGTTTTATTTATTTATGTTTTTTTTTTTTGTTTCATGATTACTTGACAAAAATCGAAAAAAAAAATGAATAAATTTAATTATTTTTGGGAAAATTTAGCCTGTTGATAAATTGGCTGAATTTCAAGAGAATGGTGAAAAGGATGGAATTCAAATACATTTTGATCATGGTACAACCACATTGGGATTTCGTTTTCAAGGTGGTGTATTGTTGGCCGTCGATTCCCGAGCAACGGGCGGTTCATATATTGCATCGCAATCCATGAAAAAAATTGTCGAAATAAATGATTATTTTTTGGGAACATTGGCGGGTGGTGCGGCCGATTGTGTCTATTGGGATCGTGTGCTGGCCAAAGAATGTCGTTTACATGAATTGCGTAATAAAGAACGGATTTCGGTGGCGGCCGCCAGTAAAATTATGGCAAATATTGCACATAGCTTTAAAGGAAGCGGTTTAAGTATGGGCATGATGTTAGCCGGTTATGATAAACGGGTATGTTTTATATAAAAAAAAGACTTCTTGGTGTCTTTTAAACGTTTTACCAAGTTTTTTAATGTAAAATGAATTTTTTTTTTTTTAGGGACCTGGATTATACTATGTTGATTCAGATGGTAGCCGTACACCTGGTACATTGTTTTCCGTTGGCAGTGGTTCAATTTATGCATTTGGTGTATTAGATTCTGGTTATAGATGGGATTTAACAGATGAAGAAGCACAAGGTTTGTTTTATTTAGTATATACAACCCCTGGAATGGTTCTAATAATATATGTCTATGTAATTTACAGAATTGGGCAGACGTGCTATTTATAATGCAACCTATCGTGATTCATATTCCGGTGGTATAATTCGTGTTTATCATATAAAACCAACTGGTTGGGTTAATATTTCGAATGAAGATTGCATGGATTTACATTATAAATATGAAAATTTAAAACATGCTGCATAAAAAATTATTTTCTCTATAATGAATAAAACCTTTTTTATTTATATATAAAAAAATTAAATTAATATACATTTATTATTACACAAATAAATAAATGTATTATGTTTTTACTTTATTTTTTATAACAATAATTCAGCCAGATTTTGTTTTAACAATAATTTAGCTTCACATTCGGGTAATTGATTGACATCGTATTCTATTGATTTTTGAATTTTTTCAATATCATCTTTTTTGAACGTGCAACTTTGAATTATTTCCATAATGATTTGATTAACATTTGTTAGTAATTCATTTGAAATTTGTTTAGATGCTTTTATATTTGAAATTATTTTCAATAGATCTTTACAAAGTGTTTGAATTTCCATATGATTATTTTGAATCGTTGGTATTATCATTTCCTAAATTGGAAAACCATAAAACAACAAAAAAAAATTAAATAAATGTTTCGGAATACATCTGTGGCTGTGACACTTACCTTTACAATTGACAAAACATTTTGTAATATATAACGAAAACAATCAATTGAATTTTCCTGTAGATTACGACTTATGAATGTTGCCGTAAATTGCATTGTTTCCATAAAATATTTCAATAATGTTTGATCTAATGCTAACCATCTCATTTCACGTTCCGTACAACGACCAAATTGGATAAATAAAAAGGGAATACATAAATGTTTTTCATCCTCATTACCAATCCTACTACTAGTACTGCTGATGCTGCTGCTCGGACTATTATTCGTATTTGAATTATGACGAAGAAATTCGGCAAATTCCATTGGTGGTTTTTCATTTGATGTTAATTTTTGAAAATAATATAATGTAATATTTTTATAATTTTTTATTTCCTTTTTGATCCATTGTTTATCTGTTCAGAGAAAACCTCAAATAAATTAATATCATATTTTTACTGAAAAAATGAAAAAATACAAAAAAAATTATTACCCTTTTCGGTTGCAATTGGTAAAAATTTATTCATCAATGCATAATGTAAAATAATGCATTGTTCAACAATTTCACGAAAATCTTCACAATAATTTTGTAAATTCCAACGATAATCATTTTGTATGGTGCTGATCATCACCAACAGTGGTGCCAATTGATCATTATCACCAATACTGGCATTCACACCTTTTGCCAACACCATCAATTTAAATGTATCCAATAGAATCAAAACAATACGATGTTTTTTCGCTGTCATTGCATTCATTATCAATTGATAAAGGTATTTTTCGATGAATTCCAACGATTCGATAATATTTAAACAATATAATTCATAAATAAATTTTGATAATAATTTATGTTCTTTATGAGTTGTAGTCGGCAATACATCAACATCATCATCATCATCAGCCTTATCATGATACGTGATGACTGCTGCTGTATTTAATTTTTTCCATAGTGTTCGCATTACTGGCATTTCAATGAATGCCGATGGTAATAATTTAAATAATTCTAAATTATCATTTTGTTGTCGATCGGTTTTTATGGAAGTTTCAAATAGTTTTTCAAAAAATCCAATTGTATTTTGTAAAATTAATATTTGTGCCATTTTCAAACATGATCCCGATTTATTAAAATATTCTATTAAATCCATTTCGAATGTGTCCTTTTCTAATGGATTACTTTTCAATTGATCATCTTTTAATAGGAAATTTTCACTAAAATATATTAGAATTTCATTACGTTCGGCATCATCGAAATTCTCCGAAAATGATTTGAATATAATTAATTTAATTTTATTATCTAATAACTCCTCATATTCATCATCACTATCATCATAATCCATTTGATAAAAATTATTATTTCTATCATTTGATTGTTCAATTTTTAAATTTATAAAATATGATAATATATTTTTAAATTGTTTTACTGTAATGTGTCGGCAATTATTCAAAAGTACCTGAAAACATTCATCATTGTCGAATACCAACCCTTCACGACTAAGAAATTCATTTAACCAATTTTCACGTGACGGATGGGAAATGGATAATTTTTCTAATACATGTATAATTTTTCCGATAGGTGCACAATTCACGATTTCTTCATTTGTTCGTGGTTTAATTGAAAAATGTTTAAATAATTGTAAAAGTATCACGAATTCGGTGGGATCCAAAATTGTTCGGTCATTTATCAATGGGGCTAATTTATGAATTGATTCGCCGATAATTGTTTGAAGTGGTGTTTTAATCAATACATCCAATTCATGATCATTTTGGTAACTGTTTTGATGGTCTATTTCAGCATCAATGTGATAATTAAGTTCAAACCATGTTAACATTATATTTGAATTTACTAATTTTAAATTCTCTTCTAAATTTATCAAAAGACATCTATTGATAGTCTTTAGGGCATTAATAATTATACCATCATCCGATACGATTCGATTTGTTTCCCCTTGTACTTCAAAGTGTTCCATTAAATTATATATTTTATATTTTTCATTTGATTCTCCATCATCAACCGGATGATTCCCCTGATCGTTATTTCGTTCCAAAAACATATTAAAACATTTTTCTATTGTATGCAAATGGATTGTTATAATATAACCAATATGTTTATGAAATTCAATTGAATGCATTTCGCCGTTGTTGTCCTCCTCCGTTTTTGATGATGATGATGATGATGATGATGATATTTTATTGGGAACAGAAAAATATACAGCTAAAAATTCTATTATATATTCAAGTATTCGATTTGTAATTGTAATAAAATCATCGGTACTAATTTGTTTCATATGCGAACCCCGTGAATAACTGTGACGGCATATATTAAAATAAATTGCCTGGATTATTTCCGAAATGCAATACATTCGAACATAATGATTTTCAAATTTTAAATGTTCCACAATTTTATCCAAATATTTATAGGCAAACCATATGGGAGTGTATTTTAGGCATTCATAAAAATATCGATTTAAATTTAACGTTTGAATACTGCATAATAGCAGACATTTTGTTAATTTTGGTTTGGACAGATGAGAATGTAAAATATGGATAATTTTCTGGTCCTCCATTAAATTCAATGCAAAAGTTTCATCTGTTTTTAATATTAGAAAAAATGTTATTTTACGTAATTCCATATCATATTCAAGTGTATTCGGTTGATTATCGACGGCCGTTAAATACGATTTTGATTTAATCAATTGAAATAGACGTCTTGTTATTTCATTCACATATCGACGTACGCCTAAATGAAATGATAATAGAATATAATTATTTAAATTTGTATCCGATCAAGGGGAAAGAATTTTTGTATTTAATATTACCTCCTAAATATTCTAATTTATTTAATTTTGTAACATAATCATTGCAATAATCGAGTATTCCTTCAATGGCAGCAAAATCTTCACAATAATCCATATTATTAACACTTTTAATATTATTTAAAAGTTCAGTATTATTCATAGTTTTCTTTTATTATTTATTTTCGAGGAAAGAAATTAATTAATTATACTATTAATTTTAATTGAATAATTAATTAAAAATACCTTATAAAATATGATTTAATGTTTATTTCTTACACAAAAATAGTTATTTATTTTTTTTTTGTTTGGATTTTTGGAATATGCGCACAACAAAACAAAGAAAAATTTTAACATGCCGGCGGCCATTACTATTATTGTTTTGTCAACAAAAAAAAAAAAAAAAGAGAAAAAAATCCAATGTGATTCATTCACAATCACACAACCATTAAAAATAAAAACCGGATTATTTACAATAATTTTTAAATAAAAAACCCGCAAAATTTTTTCAAAAAATTCAATTCAAAATTTATTATTTCAAAACAAAAAATAAAAAAAACAACTTAAAATCTAATTATTTCAATCATTAGTAATAAAAAAAAAACAAATTAAACAATTATATAATCATATAGAAATTTTCTAGCCAATGGAAAATTTCCACTTGATTTATAAATTAAATGTAAATTAAATGCAGCTTCACGTTTTAAACATAACAGATGTTCGTGTTCCGCAATGAATGTCGATTGATAGGATAACACTTGATTGTAATAATGTACGGCAATATTTAACATACCCAATTGATGATGAAATCTTCCCATATTATAATAGATTTCATTTTGTGCCTTTGATTCACGCATTTCAACGTATTTATTCATAAATGCAATTGCCTGCTGCAAAATATTATGTTTTTTCAAAAATTGTTTCTGTTGTGATATATGACAATAGGTGATGGCAATTAATAGTGGTAAAATTGGATCTTTTGGATAATGACGATACAATAAACTATAATAATGTAATGCATATTTATAGGTACCACTGGACAAACAATAATTGGCCCGTATTATCGATGGCATCAAATCCATTTGATGGTTACGCTTTAATAAACGTGTAAAAAATTTTATATATCTTATGTCTTCGGTAAATTGTAATACAACATTAAATAGATTCCACATTCGTGGACAATCCAAATATTTCACAGCAAAATCTTTGGCCAATGAATAGGCAAAATACGGATGCTTATTGAATATGGTCGAAAGCATTGCCAAAAAGTTAATTTCATTATTATACGGTACAAAACGTTTTGAAGTAAACACCGTAAATGTTATCTTTTGCATAAAACTAAAACGTTCACATTGATGGGCAACACTAACAATGTCCAAAAATAATTGCCATTCTTTGGCCACCGGCAATTTATCCGTATTACATTTATGAAAATACGGTAAATCCGTATCGGCTATCGGTTCCGAATGAGCTTCACGACTTTTATAAATCGATATGATTCGTTCTTGGAATCGTGTTAACGATATGGCAAAATGTATTTCATCGTAGTTACGTAAACGATAACAATTACGTGATATCAATAGAAAACCAACATCCATAAATTTCTCCAAATTACCGATTTCTTTTAACAGATAACAATGTTCATATAATACATGCGGATCAATTAAATCTTTTTCTAAATCTTGTTCCAATGCGGTTAGTGCCTCTTGTTCGCATCCCTTTTGCTTGAGCAACGACGATAATATTAGACGGGCCTCATAGTGTTGTGGTGCCAATTCGATTACCTTACGGTAGGCGACAATAGCCTCGTCCACCGTATTTGTTGAACGTAAACAATCGGCATACCGTAACCAAACAGCAGCTAAACTATAATTTTTACTATTAACCAACGGTGCTAATAATTTTAATGCACCCGCAAATTCTTTTTTATTCATTAACGCTTCGGCTATGTCCAAATAACAATCACCGGCATCTTCAACATTTATAAATTCAAATACATTTGCCAATAAATAGTCTAATAAATGGACGGCCTTTAAATGTACCAAACTAACTATTAATTTTGTACGAAATTCTAATAGCATATTATCGGGTATTTTACATGATTCAATGGATAAATTGTTTTCAGTATCATCGATATTTGCAGAGTCTTCCGATATTATTGTTGTTGTTGTTGTTGTGGTTTCCATCGATTTACCATTTACAATTTGAAGATTTTCATCGTATGCCCGTAATACATTAATTGTTTGATAATATTTACCATTTAATTGTAATAATTCTAATAGAAAATTAATGTCTTCAATTTGAAAATGATCAGCAGCCCGTTCATATCCATACCGTAGTACATCTAATGCTTTCACATAATTACCCCGTTCATTGTATTGCAATGCAACTTTTTTGGCAATGTCCAATAAAAATTTACCATCTTCAATTGGTATAACATACAGTAAATTATCATAGGCACGATTTACCGTTCGTTGTTCACCGAGCGATTCCAGTAATTCAATGCGCCGTAAACGTAATTCAATATTTTTCGGTTCGGCTCGTATCGCATACGAATAACAACTGATTGCCAATTTTATATTATGTTTTTCCGTTAAAATTTGAGCAATGCGTAACCATTGATTTATATCATTTGGATTTAAATGGGCGGCAATCAATGAATATTGCATTGATTTTTCCGGATCCGATTCATAGATTTGGGCTAATGTTAAAAATGGTTCGGCTGCCAATGGTACCAGTCGTATAATTTCCAGACATGCCTTTTCCGCCAATTTATATTGGCCGCGGACATAACATAAATTGGCTTCACCCATTAGGCCCTGTAATGCCGGCGGTAATATACAACGTTTACGTGATTTACTCATAATACCTTTTAATTGTTTTGCTTTCATTTTTTTACGTCCTTTTGTTCGTACAGCCATTACAGTGTTATTGTTCGGCGATAGCGTTAACGATAGCATGGATGTTGTTGACGGTGGAGATGTTGATATCGATTGATCAACGAAACTCATATGTTCTGATTTCTTTTTATTTGTAATAATTGATTTTTGTTTTATATTAATATTACCGGTTCGTGAAGGCTTTTTAACACTCATTGTATAATCTTCATCCTGATCGTCATCATTTTCTTTATAATCCAAATCATTATCATCATCACCGTCCTCATCATCATCATCATCTTCTTCATCTTCCTCCCCCTCCTCCTCCTCTTCTTCCCCATCAATCGTAATTGTTTCTTGTAATTTATGTTCTAATTTTGAACTATATTCGGATAATGTTAATTCACCTTTAACAAATTTTTGAATAATTACCTCAACATCTTCTTTTTCATCATTCGAAGTTGATGTTGCTGTTGTTACATTTTGATCATCAGACTTGGTGGAGGAAGATGTGGATGGAGTTTGTTTTTGATAATCTATTAATACTGATTTATGTTGATTATTTGTAAAATTTTGATGTGGTGGTATCAAATCGGCTTCAATAAATTCCGATAATTCATTTTCCGTTATATTTTCACATGTAATTTCTTCAATGACTATATCATCATCTTGTATAATATTATCTTTAATTAAAGACATATCTTTTGCTTTTGGAACACAAATTTAATTTCATTTAATTTATTAGTATAATTAATATATAATTTAATTTATTATTATAATTAATATATAATTTAATTTAATATTTGTTTGTTATGGTTATGCATGCTTTTATTTTTTGTTTGCCGAATTCCAATAAAATAAATAAATAAATAAAAAATTTGTTTGTCATTTGTGACCAAAAGCAATTATAACTTTATATATCGCTGGCGCCATCTATTATCGATAATTTAATATATATTTTTCAAGTGTTTTTTTTTTTATTTATTTTTTTATCATATGTTTTTATTTGTGAAGAAAAAATTTGCAATCCCCATCGTGAAATAAATATAATAAAATGGTGTTGTTGTTTTTATAAAATAAAATTAATTAATTAACTACTATTAATATTGTTTTTCTTAATAAAAAATAAAAACTAATTAATTAACAATTGTAATTGTGTGTTTTATTATATATAAACAAATTGTTTTTTTAAGTGAATTATAAAACTATAGAAAAGAAAAAAAAACCATACAAAAAACAAAAACAAAACAGAAACAGCATGTCAATGAATTATAGAAATCCAACAACAATAAATGAACCATCAATTTTTGGTGGTCCATATGGAATACCAACACCGATGGGAACGGTTCGAACAAATCAACCTGTAAATGCATCACAACCTCCACCATTGCCACCAAGACCATATTCCCAACAACAACAACAACAATTAAGTAATTATGGTTCATATGGTGGCATTGGAGGAGGATATTCTGGCGGCATGTATGGTAATTCTTATGGTACTTCAGGATACGGTGGATACGGGGGCTATGGTGGATATGGTGGTTTTGGTAGCGGCGGTTTTGGCAGTGGTGGTTTGTATTCAGGTGGCGGTTATAATCGATTTGGTGGTGGTGGTGTTGGTGGATGTATTGGTAATCCAATGGATCCAGAAAATCGTTTTATTCATATAGCCGAAGAAAGTTCACGACCAGCATTTCAAAGTATCGAGTCATTGGTGAATGCCATTGGAAACATTGCATCAATGTTGGATTCAACATTTTTTGCCATAACCAGTTCGTTTCGTGCCATATTAGGAGTTGCCGCAAATTTCGGACGTTTACGCAGTGTATTCTCACAATTTCTATCAACATTTGCATTAATCCGTGGATTAACATGGTTATATAGAAAGTTTGTATTATAATTAATTATTATTATATGGGGTTTTTTTTTATTATGCCGTTTTATATTCAATCAATTGATTCTTCTTCAGAATATTATATACCATGAAAATGTCAAATATTGATCCGTCAACGGTAGTGTTAAATGAAGCATTTTCAGCCGCACAAAATGATGCTGGTGAATTTCAATTTCCCAATAATTCCAAACAACGAAGTACAGCTTGGCCAATTTTAGTATTCATTGGTTTTATATTTACGGCACCGTATGTTATAATGAAACTTTTAGGTACTGTTTCAACGACAGCACTAGAAGAATGTATGTGTACTTATAAATTATTTCCTCATACACACACTTATTCTTATTAGTAATGAATCTTAATTTTTTTTTTAGCAAAAAATCCATTAAATTGGATAAATCCGGTTAAGGCTCAGGCATTATATAATTTTCAATCATCAAATGAACATGAATTAAATGTAAATGTTGGACAAATTGTATATGTGGCTCCACGTGAAATACAAAATACACATAAACTATTGAATACCGGATGGATATTAGCCACAACCAATAATCAATTATCTGGTATCGTTCCCGTTAACTATATAAAAGCTGTACAAAATCTAAATGATTTAACAAATCCTATAAATAACGTTCAACAACCAATGGATGTTGATAAGGCATTTTCAGAAGCATTTGATAATGCACCACCACAACAAATACCAAACACCACTATTAATAATTCCGTGTTGGATAATGATATCGGTATGCATAAATTAGAAGATCAACCAACAGAAAGTATATTTTAATAACATTTTATATATTTAGGTGTTTAGTCAAAAAAAAAAAATAAAATAAATTATAAGGGGTCAGTTAATTAAATTTATAAACTTTTTTTTTTTGAATACGATATATCTGGGAAATATTTTTTTATGTATAAATAAATAATACTAGCGTTTTAGTGTGTGTCTATAAGAAATGTGATGTATAACTATATGTTTACTATACTATATATTGTTATTATTTTCTATTTTGTTATAAAATATGATGTAAAAATAATGATTATCATTTTTTTTTTTTGCCTTTTATAATGTTAATTAAATGTTATCAAATAATATGAATAATAAAACGTAATATAAAATCAATAAATTTTTAAATGTGTGCGCTTCTTTATACAAAAAAAAATAATAAAATAAAATCAACTACTATTTTTGTAAAATCTAGTATTAAAATATCAGAGAGTATCGCTGAAGAGAGTGGGAGAGATGTTCTGAAAAAAAATTAATGACATTTCCTTTTTTCTTTTTTATTTGTGCAAAAAACTCGTGTGTCGTGTCTTTTATTATTATTTATATATTAATAATAATAATAATTATAATTAATTTTATTATTAAATAATTAATATAAATAATAATTAATTAAAATTAGTGTAATTTCAATAATACACATAAACATAAAATGGTAAATATTTATTAATAATTTCAATTTTATTCAATTAACAATCCATAACAATATACAATTCCTAAAACGGGCCATTTTTTTTTGTATCTATAACCTAAAATTTTACAAAAAATATATATTAAATGTTTTTTTTTTTAATTAATCTTGTTATATTTTTATTTATTTTTTTAATAATTAAATTTCCATTTCTCTAAAAAGCCTAAAAAGAAATTTATCGATAAAAAAAAAGCTGTAACATTTCAATTGGTACATCGATCACAACAAGATCCGTTGATAACCGATGAAACAGCACCACAACATGTACTGTTGGAAACCAAACCAAAACAACAAGTTGATAAAAATAACAGCAGCAACAACAAACAAGTATGAAATTTTAATTTTTAATGCATATTTTAATTTAAATTAAAATTAACAAAAAATATTAATTTATTTATTTACAGCCCGTACAGGAAGTGGTTAAACGTAAAAAGGAACAACAAAAATATGGTATATTTTTTGATGATGATTATGATTATTTACAACATTTACATGCAGCATCATCGGGAAAGGATCATCATTGGCAATACATTGAACCGGCCAATATAAAAAAATCGGATACTCTGCCAGAGAAATCGGCATCCATTCAATTGCCCAGTTCGGTATTTGCCAGTGCATTTGAAGAAGATGTAGGTTTACTGCGTAAAGCAGTACCAATTGTTGGACCACAACCAACATGGGATCCTGATATAGTTGCAACATTAGATGATGATTATGATTTTAATGATCCAAATAATGAATTAGATGATAATTTTATGGAATTAGCAACTAAGCCAATAGACAACAACGCCGATGTTGATGATGATGATGATATTGCTTCAAACAGTGGGGCGGATTATAATGATGATGATGACGATCAGGAGGAATATGAAAAACAAAATTTTTTTCCATTTACTGAAGGATTTAGGGATTTTGTGCCTGAAGACACAAAATCACGTTTTACCGAATATTCAATGACAAGTTCGGTTAACGAAAGACGCAATCAATTGGCATTGTTGGATGAACGTTTCGAACGTTTCTATAATGAATATGATGATACGGAATTGGGACCATTAGAAATGGAAGACATTGAAGGTGTAATGGATGCAAAAGATATTTTAGTACAGAATATGATTGAAATACAAAAACGTGATGATAAATTTTTGGAATACAATAAAGAATGGGATCGAACACGTTTACGTAAAATCGAAGAAGAAGAATCATCGGATGCCGAAGAATTGGTTGTAGTTGAAGTGGACGACGATGATGATGTCGATGAAAAGGGGAAAAAATGGGATTGTCAAAGTATTCTATCGACTTACACAAATATATACAATCATCCGAAGGTAATTGAAGAACCACGACGATGGTCAACACGCGTACAAAAACCACCTAAAATTGAAATTAATCCAAAAACTGGTGTACCATTAAATGTTTTCCATAATGAAAATTCCAATAAATTAACCACAAAAACATTAACAAAATTTAATAATACAATTGGTTCGAGTGGCGGCGACGGCGACGATGATGAAAATAAGTAAGTATCAAAACAGTTTTGTAAAAAAAAATTCACTGTTAATTTTTTGTATATATGATTTTTCTTTTTTGTGCTTTTTTGTGCTTATCCTCCTCCTCCGCCTATATAGTGACACAAACCCGGGTCCAAAATCATTGTGTGATGGAAGTATTTTATCAACATTAAGTATATTATCGTTGCGCCCAAAAGATGAAACACCCGAAGAGAAACGTGAACGTAAACGTTTGGTTCGTGAATATCGCCAGGAGCGACGCATTGAACGAAAATCAAATACATTAGCATTTAAAGAAGAAAAAGAACGACAATGTAAAATTGCATTAAATATGCGAAATAATTTACAAGGAAATACAATTGTTTAAATTTAAGTAAAGCTGTTTTTTTTTTTTTTTTCTATAAATAAATTTGCACATAAAAATATATAACTGTTTTAAAATGGTAATTGTTTTTGTTTTCGTATTCTTGTTTATTTCACGAACTGTTAAGAATGGATTTATGGATAAAGGTATCATGAATTTTATCCTTGAAGTAATAATTAGCAAAGATTTTTTTTTGGGTTTCCTAAACAAATATTTGGACCAAATGGATTTTTATTATTTTGTGGTTATTTATCTTTTATGTCAATTGCTTCTTTTCTTTTTTTTTTTTTTTCGTTGTTAGTTATCGCGCATGCTTTTGAAATTGCCTGTTGAATCTTCATATGCATTGGTATTCATTTGAACAGTGAAAATCATTATTTTGTATTTATTTTTTGTGTTTTATATTTGTTAAATTAAATCAAAATAAATATATTACATAATTAAACATATTAACCTAAATTATATGAAAAATATAATTACACAAAAATTTAATTTAATTTAACGTAATTGCGTACATAGATAGATATAGAACAAAAGTGAAAACAAACCAAACAAACAAAAAAAAAAATGCGTATGTATCAAATTTAAATTATTATTTATAAATTTTTGGTGTATTTTTTTTAATTTTTATTTTTAATTCCATATTTTTTGAAACGTTTTAAAATTCACTTTAATTAATTAAATTAATCAACAAACAACACAAATTAATAAATAAAAAATATTAAATAATAAAATTTTGTTTACTAAAAACAAAAAAAAACAAAATAATCTAAATGCGATTTAAAGGTATATATATATATGAACGATGAGTGAGATGTATTGTTGCATACTGTATATATATTTTGAATTTGAATAACAAGGACAAAACGAATTAAAATATGAAATAAATATATATACATAAAAAATTGTTGATATTATTTTTGTGAATGTGTGCGTGAACAATGTGTTTTGTTGGTGTTGTCTTTCTTATCTTCTTATATGTTCTAAAAATACAACAACAAAAAACATATGTTACAAAATCTTCACGGTTGGTTGGTATTCCCTTTAAATATACCTACCTACCATATAGCAATGAAAATAATAATCTAATCGTTAGACCGGAGACACAAAAGACACAGACAGTTCAATGATCTTTTGCATTTTGTTCTTGTATTATTATGACGCCATTTTGTGACGCGCATATTAAAATATAAATTGGCCATGATGATGATGATGATGATGATGCATTTACATAAATTGAATTCATGGGATTCCATATGCAACTATATATATATTGATTGCATACTTTTTTTCTTTTTCATTATCAATAATATATTGAATATTTTTTTAATGACGACATGCATTTTATTGCATCATGTGGAAAAATAATGTGAATTTATTTTTTTTTAATATATAACATGTGATATTATTGTTGTTGTGATTATATACATTATTCTGTTTATATTTGTTTAATTATAAAATGTTATATATTAGCATCCTGATAATGATTTGTTTGTTTGTTTTTTCAATTCAAGGATCAATTTTAATTGTGTGTTGCCAAATAATTTAAATAAATCATTTGATTTTGTTGATAGTTAGATATATGTTATAAATAGAAAAAAATAATGTATTATTTAATTATAGTTATTTTAAGTTATAAAGAGACAACGGGTCTGCAAAAATAAAACCTTATTTTGTTTGTTTTTTTTTTTCTTAACAATTTCATATCACCTGTGATTTAGTTATTTAGAAAACATTTCCTTTCACTATATATATATATATATATATATCTTTATATAAATGCAATTTTTTACGATAATTTACTATTAAAACTGTGATATACGTACGTTTATATAAAGTGATTAAGAAAGGATTTAAAAAAATTACAGACAATAAGTCTTATTCTAGTCTACTTCTAGCCATTTTAGTGATGAGGCAATCATTGACCATATTGTATATACGTGAATGCAAACGATTTATTATAATAAATTTTCCCTTTAGTGGGTTAAAATAAAATTTCTATTAACATACATATATGAATATATTTAAGTACTAATTTTATTTAAATAATGATAAATATATTAAAATATTAATAAGATCGAATATATATATGCACTAACATGTTTTATTTTAATATATATTAGGTTGTCGAAAAAGTATTGATAATTTTTTTTACAAAATTCAAACGGTCTTTTTATATATTTCAAATGAACTTTAAAAATAAATAATAAATTTTTCGCTATACAACCAACAATCTGGTTTTAGCGTCCAACAACAGCCTTCTGTTATTAGTTACTTAATTTGTGGCTTTTACGGTGTCGGTAATTAGCCGTACGACCAACCGCAAGCGGAATATACAGCTCTGTGTTAAAATTCAGATTCGAAAAATAACCGAAAACACAAAACATATTTTATGCATTCAGTAGGATTCGAACCCACGACCCCAAAATTTCGTTAGAATTTTTAGGTTGGCATTTTTAACATTTACACCACAGAGTTGTAAATGAACTTTATTAAACCAAATATGCGCCGTTTTGATCGATGACCCTTTCACTGTAGAACTGTAGAACTGTAGAACTTCTGTGTTTTCTGGGCAAAAAACTGATCCAAGTGCATTTTGCAGTCCTCTGCGGAATTTAATTTTAAACCATTAAGGGAGTTCTGCAGAGACCGGAACAAATGATAATCTGAAGGTGCAAGGTCCGGGCTATATGGTGGATGCATTAAAACTTCCCAGCCAAACTCTCTCAGTTTCTGCCACACACACCAAGTCAAAGATTTGTGTGGTCTGCCGTTGTCATGATGGAACACAACACCCTTTCGATTGATTAATTCTGGACGTTTTTTTTAATCTCGTGCTTCAATCTTGTTAATTGTTGACAATAGAGATCGGAATCAATGGTTTGACCGGGTGCTAGTAATTCATAATGAACGATTCCTTTCCAATCCCACCAAACAGACAGCATTACCTTTCTTGGTGTTAATCCAGGTTTTGCTACTGTTTTAGGAGCTTCACCCTTCTTGGACCACGATCTTTTTCGTACATTATTATCGTATGTGATCCATTTTTCATCACCTTCGCTCGTCATTCGCTTTAAAAATGACTCGATTTCGTTCCTTTTAAACAGCGTTTCGCAAATGGAAATTCGGTTCATTAAATTGTTTTGTGTTAATTCATGTGGTACCCAAACATCGAGCTTTTTCTTGTATCCAGCCTTTGTCAAATGGTTTAAAACTGTTTGGTGATGGATGTTTAGTTCTTTAGCGATATCATGACTGCTTACGTGTCGATTTTCTTCAATTTTTGATATGATTTCATCGACTTTTTCAGTGATTGGTCGACCAGAACGAGGTGCATCTTTGACATCAAAATTACCGGAACGAAATCGAGCAAACCATCTATAGGCTGTTAATTTTGATAAAGTTCCTTCACCGTAAACTGCACAAATTTGTTCATGTGCCTGCGTTGCATTTTCACCTTTTTCATAATAAAATTGTAAAATGTATCGAATTTTTTCACTAATTTCGCTCATCTTTAATGCACTACAACTTTTAAATGACTAAACAAATTTAATTTTTTTTTTTTTATCAACGAAATGTCGTCTTTCGAACATATGTTAGTGTTACCTGATCAGATTAGTACTACTTGAAATATTCAATTATAATGACATCTATTTATAAAAATTATCAATACTTTTTCGACAACCTAATATATATGCATTACTATTTGTACTATTTTTTTTATAACAATATTATGATAATATAATTCTTTAAATATATAGTCGAGTTTATATAGTTAGATAGTTTATTTTACGATAAAATTTAATTAATAATTTGACATAATTACAATAAATAATAGATCACGTACGTATTAAATACATACTTATAACAATCGCATTATCGCATATATATTGATCTATTATATGTATATGGAATCAATTTATATTATTATGATTAATTTACATATAAATATGAATTATGTAACATTGAAATAGTAATTATAGTAATTTACATATTATATGATTATCGTCGTGTGTATATATAAATTGTAAATATATGCAATGGAAAATTATTCAAGAATCCCGATTGGAACATTTTTTCCTTTTTAATAGACGCAGTTTTCTTGTGATAGAAAATTACTAAAGAATGTTTCCTAGAAAATGTTTTACTTCAATAAACATATATTTCTGGTGTTCTTTAATAATAAATAAAATACTACTTTGAAAATACTTTCACGGCCCTCGCCTAAACATTTTTCCTTCAATAGACTGTTTTTTTTTTTTTTTTGCGATAGAAGACCCTTCAAGAATCTCTGCGGAACATTTTTCCTGCAATAGACATTTTTCTAGTGATAGAATATCATTCAACAATCTATCGGTTGAACATTGTTTATTCAATGCACATTTTTCTGGTGATCGAAATTCTTTCAAGAATCTCTACAGAACCGCTTTTTTACTTTAATAGACAGTTTTCTTGTGATAGAAACGCACTTTCAAAAAACCTGCGCCAGAACATTTTTCTTTTAATAGAAATGTTTCCTATATAATATTACGTATAGGAATTAAAAATGCGGATTTAGATAACACTAGCGGCGCAACTAGCGTTGAGTGTATCGCAACACACCGCGGCCATTTTCTTTTTTTTGTCTGTCATTAGGCTATAAATTTCAGTATATGTCATTTCATTGAAGTGTAAACAACAAAGTTTTTTTTTGCTTCGAATATGTCGAAACACATGCCTGAAAAAGTTGTTTTGGGGGGAAGTTTAATAACTTTCTTTAATTGGAAGAAACCCGCTGCTGAAAGTTACCGTTTGTTGGTTGAAGCTTATGGTGGACATGCTCTAGCTCAAGCAACTTGTGAACGATGGTTTGTACGCTTCCGAAATGGTGATTTTGACTTGGAAGACAAAGAACGGCCAGGTCAGCCAAAAAAATTTGAAGACGAAGAATTGCAAGCGTTATTGGATGAAAATTCGTGTAGAACGCAACATGAACTTGCAATGGCGTTGGATGTCGACCAAACAACCATTGTCAAACGTTTACATTTTGTTATACAAATAAATGCCATTTTTCAAGCCAAAAAATCCGCATTATTAATTCCTACACCTAATAGAAAATCATTAAAAAATATCTCTTGAATATTTTTCTGTCAATAAACCGTTTTCTGTGGTGATAGAAATTCTTTAAAGAATAACTCGCGAAGATTTTTCCTTTAACATACAATTTTCTTGATTTCTTGCGAAAACCCGACAACAATCTCTGCTGAACATTTTTCTTTTAATAGACCGCGTATTCTGGTGATGGAAAATCATTCAAGAATCTCCGCAGAACATTTTTTCCTCGATATAAAGTTTTCTGGTGATATAAATTCTTTCAAGAAACGTGCCTGAAAACTTTTCCTCCATTAGAAATGTGTTTGGTGATATAAATTCTTTCAAGAGTCCCTCCAGAACATTTTTCCTTCGATAGACAGTTTTCTGGTGATAGAAAATCTTTCAAGAAAGCCGCTTGAAGCTTTTTCCTTCATTAGTAATTTGTTTGGTGCTAGAAAATCATTCAAGAATCTCTTCAGAACATTTTTCCTTCGATAGACCGTTTTCTGGTGGTAGAACATCTTTCAAGAAAACCCGACTGAACAGTTTTCCTTCATTAGAAATTTATTTTGTGATATAAATTCGTTTTGATCTGGTGATAGAAAATCGTTCAACAAACCCGCCTGAACATTTTGCCTTCATTAAAAATTGATTTTGTTTTATAAATTTTTTCTAGAAACCCGCCTTCTAGAAACTTTTCCTTCATTAGAAATTTATTTTGTGAAAGAAAATCATTCAGGAATCTCTCCAGAACATATTTCCTTTGACCGGCCGTTTTCTGGTAATAGAAAATCTTCCAAGAAACCCGCCTAAACACTTTTCCTTCATTAGAAATTTATTTGGTGATTGAAGATCATTAAAAATAATCTCGGTTGAACATTTTTTATTCAATACGCATTTTGTTTGTGATAAAAATTCTTTCAAGAATCTTACCAGAAAACCTTTTTTTACTTCAGTATAGACAATTTTTTAAGAATCTCCTCCGCTTCTTGAAATAGAAATATTTCTTATAATATAAAATCAATCTAAAATATATCTCTTGAATATACTTCTTTCATAATGAAATATATCTTGTGATAGAAATTCTTTCAAGAATCTCACCAGAACCTTTTTTTACTTCAATATACATTTTTCCGGGTGATAGAAATACTTTCAAATGCCCCGTCGTAACATTTTCCCTTCATTAGAAGTTTGTTTGGTAATAGAAAATTATTCAAGAATGTTCTCTGCGCTGAACATTTTTTATTCAATATACATTTTTAAAGTTATAGAAATTCTTTCAAGAGTCCCTCCAGAACATTTTTTCTTCGATAGACAGTTTTCTGGTGATGGAAAATTCCTTTAATAGAATTATTTTTGATAATAACTTTCAAGAATCTCTATTGAAAATATCTCCTTCAATAGCCATATATATTTTTTTCGTAATAGAGCATTTTACTTATCTGTCAAAATTAAAAATAAAAATAAAAATTTCAATCCGTGGGCCAAACAAATAAATAAATGCTTTATTTTTATATGTGAATAGTTTTGATTGTTTCAAATATTTTACAAAACAATTAATTAATTATTTTCAGAATTCTTTTGATAATATTCACATATTTTAATTGATAAAAAAAATATATTTTTATACTTTAAATATTAATTATCTTATATTAAACGTATAAAAATAATAATAGTGATAAAAATGCCGGCTAAGTTTTGTGTTGTTAATTGTTCAATGGAAGAAGATAGGGATGGTGGCAAATGAATGCAAGCTTGAAATGGTTTAAAATTCAGCGATTGGGAATGCAGAACCTGTGTATTATTAAGACATATACTATAATTATTAAATGAGCACTTCAATTTCATGATTACTCTATCATGTATTTCTAAAAATTACTTTTCTCAAAACAATATACATTGCATGTATACCACACAAATATTTTACCCATCCACCATCATAGACTCGGTATGCTTCCAATGATTTAAATGCCTTAAATTCACTTGATGTGTAATGTGATTTGTTATTTATCAAATAATTGTAAATTTCTACACTAGAAACATTTGCGAAAGTAACTGTTCATCAAATACGGATCTTCTTGAAATATATGAATTTTATTTATATATTGTTTTTCAATGTCTTCCAGTTGTCCGCATATCTTGAAAATGTAATTTTCTTGGCTGTCCCAGTATTTAAAGTCATAATTTTCAAGTAAAACAACAATATCAGAGATATTAGGAAACCATTTATGTTTTTTGTAACCATCTATATGTAATTATATAATATACTTGCATATTTACCTGGTATGTATCTAAATCCGTTTTTAAATAATCATAATCACAATTACTTTACTATTGTTTATTAATAATTAAACATTAAAAAACACAATTTAACAAAAAAATTTTAATTTTTGAAAGAAATATGTATTTAAATAACAAAAAAAAATCCAATGTTTGGCCCACGGATTGAAAAATAGGTTATGTTTTCTGTCATTATTTTTTTTGGAAAATGGTCTATAGAAAATCTTTCAAAAGCTTCTAACGAACATTTTTTCCTTTCAACAGACAGTTTATTTTTTTGTGATCACTTAAAGAAACTCGTCTGAACACTATATTTTCCTTAAATAGTAATTATTTTTGTAATGGAAATATGTACCTTCAAAATAGACCTTCTGAAAATCTTTCTCCCAATTAACCCAATTTGTCTTATGCTCTTTCAATAACCTCTATAATCTGATAATAATCTGTTGAACATTATTCATCAATTTCTACGGTTCATCAGTTTCTGCGGTGATAGAATAATTTTCCAAAATCTTCCGTAAACATTTTATAGAAAATCATTCGAAATTCCTTCCTGATGAATATATTTTTTTCGGAATCCTAACGTTTAAATAACAAACTGTGGATTCAAGGATTCAAAAGTATATCTATCATTTGAACGATCAAACATATATGTGAAACCCGACCCTATAATGTATATTATTTTATCTTTAAGAATCTATGATTCTACTAAAAATTAATTAAGATAAAAATATAAAGACGTAATTATTATATATATAATCATTTAAAAATCAATTGACATATATATATATATATTCAAATATTCCGCGTCACGTAATATAAATAAAATTGCAAATTAACATAAATTAGTAAATAAAATACAATACCAAAATGTTTTACTTAAATAAATATATATGGTAATGGTAAATTAAAAAAAAAATAAAATAATACACGTTATATATATTGGATATATGAATATAAAAGAAAAATTGACAAGCCTCCCAAAATATAAATTCTATCCATTTAAAAATGATCATAAAAACATGTATTTGTATATAAAAGTTGTTTTTGTTGTGACGTTTTATGAAATTTTAGTATACAATATAATATATATATGAATTAAAAACATAACATATATATATATATTTATTAACTCTTCTATATAATACTATATTATACTTATATATATATTATAAGATATATATAATATAACATATTTATATATGTATTATTTTAAATTTCCCCCACACAATCCCCACAAATTTACGCGTATTTTTTTATTATTATTATACAAACAACAACATATTATATATAAATAAAAAAAGATACACAAAAAAAAAACTATTTATACATCATGCATTTGGTTATAAATTTTATTTCATATATATAATTTTGAAATTCTTCATCGTCAACATAACAAAAAAAAAAAATAAAATAAAAATAACAGAAATAAACACAGAAAAAACAAAACTTATATTTATAGTAAAAGTATTTTTATTTTTTTATTGTTCGTGATTTATATTTGTGAACAAAAAAAAAACATTTCATTCAATTCAGTACATTTCGTACCTCTATATTTGTTTGTTCATTATACAAATTTATTCGCTACAAAAATAAAAAAATAAAAAATAATCCACTTTAACTTTCATATATAGTAATATTTGAAATATAGAGTCTTTATATTATTATAGAATAATAATATATAGAAAAGTGTAAAATAAATATAGTAATTTGTTTTTAAAAAAATAAACTAATAAATTTTTACCTGTACGAAAAAAAAAATTCTATTCTAATAAAATTATATTATATATAGTTATTAATCAAATCAACATCATCATCAGTTATCGTTTAAACAAATTTAAACAAATTAAATTGTTTAGCCGTTATTGTACAATCAAATATTATAATAAAAACGTATTTAAAGTAAAAAGTGCAGTAATTTATAATAGAAATATGTCAACTACAATTGTATCACAACAACATTATCCACCACCGCCACCATCACCACAATCAACACAATTATCAACATCAACATTATTAAGTTCTGAGTGAGTAGAGAATTAAAGATTTTTTTTTTTTTGATATTAATATTAAAATAATTTATTATGTGTGATATGAATTCATATGAATTTAAAAATACAAAAATAATTCAAAAATAAAAATTTGGCCGTTCTCGAAATTAAAATTCTTTTCTTACAAAAATACAAAAATAAAACTAATTTTATGTATATATAACCAAATGATTTTTTAATTTTTATTCAAATATACAAAATTTACTATTAGCATAGAAAAAATTGTGTTATTGCAAAAGGTTAAATATTCAGTAAAAAATTATATAAAATGTAAGAGTTTTTTTTTTTTTGTAATTAAACCTTGAAAAATATACACACACATAAAAATTTGTTGTGTAGTTTTGCGATCAATTAAAATAATCAATTATATATCATATTGAATATTTGTTCCAAAGATTTTTTTTTTTATTTATGCTTTTTGGCTATATATACCGCAGAAGGTTATTATAGTACAACAAATGCAGCCAGTCTATTGTGAGATAATCAATAATATAACATATAATTTTGCAAGAGTATTTATTATTGAAAAGAATTCATACAGGAATATTGTTATTTATACAAAAAAAGACCTTATTTTCAATAAAGGTAAATAAAAAATTTTAAAATCTGCTATATAACTGTTGAAATATTTTGATGAATGTGAATAAATATTAATTAGTTCCATAAACTGGTATTTAAATCATACCTTTCTCTATATTTATTTTTATAATCCCATATAGAAAAATACCCATATAGAAAAATATATATTAATTTTTTTTTTTCATCATGGAATTGCATCATTAAAATTAATATTTCATTTATATTTTCTAATAAAAATTATGCATTATTATTTTTTTAATGATTATTTACCTTGTTTTTTTTTCTTATTTACCTATGTAAAATAAATTCTCAATAGTAAAAACATGTACATACATAAATATAATATATAATATAAAAAAAATAAAATATGTTTTAAAAACATTTGTTGTTTTTGATATACATTTTATTGTTTAATTATATATACATTTATGTAAATTTGCTAAATATATATTTAAGAATTTTATATAAAAGTTTTATTGCCAACAATTTTGTAATCGCATCAATTGCTTATGTGATGCATCGCTCTATAGCATTATAAAATTTATATGCAATCTTATAATGCACATTTCTATTTATATAATAAATTCTATATACATATAAAAAAACATATGCATCTTATTTTGTTTTTTTTTTTTTAAATTAAATTTAAAACAAAGTTTTTGAAAATAATATATATATCTTTGTTAGTTCACACATAGAACAACAAATGAAATAATATATATAGAAAAACATTACAAATAAAATGACGAGTATTGCGTTATCTATTCTATAACAAAAAATATTATTTTATTATGTATTTATATTTTTTTTTTCTTCACATCACTCGCCTTTAACGAAAATATTTTATTAAAAACGAAATATAAATGATGAAAAAAAAAAAAAAACTTTATGATAAAAATTCATTAAAACAAATAACACATTTCCTTTTTATCAATCTAAATTTTATATGTATATAAATACCAATGTACTATTTACATTATATATATTATTGTCTGTTTGATTTTGTGTCTTGTATATCTATATATTTTAAATTCATTCCATTAAAATGCATATGAAATATTTTTTTACAATATCATATATATTTAATATAATACGATACAATCGTAAAAGAAAGTACAGGTAACCCTCCTACAACGCGGTCAATAGGTTCCTGAAAAATTCCGCGTTATAGGAAATCGCGTTGTAGGAGACTTTAACTCCATACAAAAATCAGGGTTAGGTTCCTAATCGAAAAAAAATCGTTTTTATATGTTTTTATTTAAAAAAATTTTCTATTTATTCAGTTCATATAATAACAACATAAATTAATAAGAATTCATTTATACAACACAAAACAAAATATAATAAAATAAAATAAAACTAAAAACGGAATATCAAATCAAATTAACGTTAAATTAAACCAAAAATAAAACCCTCTACAAATCTTCGTCCTCGTCTTCACTTATTATAATGTGTTTCAAACGTTTTGCTCGTGTCCGTTCTAATTCAATGTCCGAACTTGATCCACTATCAGTTTGATTTTTTTCAGCGATTACTGGTTTTAAAAAATCTTTTATTGAAGTCTGTTTTCCCTTATTTAGTAAATCTTTATAGATTTCCTGGTAGGCAGATAAATTATTTTCAAGATTTATTTTGAACTTTTCTGCTCTATCCTTTAGAGGATCGTTTTCCAAAACACACTCTTCCAACGTTGGGACTACCGGCGATATAAAAATAATAGACTTTTAAATATTTTTGGTTGTTCTATTTGTTATATCTGTAACTTAGATATTTGCGGTTAGACTTAGAATTATTCAAGGAAGACATAATAGGAATGTATCGAATTCTAAAAGAAACGAAAGAACAAAGGCGCAGCACAGCTCAAGTAGACCAATTCTAAGGATTTTTTTTAGTTTTAAACAAAGTACATAAAATTCAACGCATGTTTAATTACAAACAATAACTTGATTAACAATCAATCAATGCTGAATTAGTATGGTATAATTAGAGGTTACTACAATAAATTTAATAAAATTAAGCAAATGTTTATAACATTTATTGCAGTAATATTACAATCAATCTTAAGAGTGTAGTTCTCACGTTTTGTTCAATAAACATAAAATGAAAAACTAAACTTTTTTAGTTTTTTAGAATATTATTTTAAAAAAAATCTCTAAAATCGCGTTGAAGAAGTACCGCGTTATAGGAAATTTTCCGCAGTTTGCAAACCGCGTTGTATTGAAAACGCGTTATAGAAGTACCGCGTTATAGGAGGGTTACCTGTATAATATTATATGTATTTTTTTACTATATATCGTTGCGTGTGAGTACGATATAAATAAATAATTCAAATACGGATCCATAGGCGAAGCTGTAAAGCTGGTTTTTGCCAATGTTATACCAAAACGCACATGTATATTTCAAAATGCATAAAATTAATTATTCTAAAACAAAAAACATTCATTTTTTTTCAAAAAAAATTTTTGCGGAAAATTAAATTTTTCAAATTTTTAATTTTTCGAATTCGAATGGAAAATCGACAATATATCTTTTGAACCAAAAGGGTAATTTTCAAATTTTTTTTATGCAATATCAAAAATTGATTGAATTTTCAAATTATGGGAAGAAAAACGAAAATTTAGGAAAAAAAAAGCCCAGATTGTATTTATAAAAACAAAAATAGAAAATGATTTAAAAAATTCTATTTTCCAGCAAATTTTTCTCGGCTCACGATCAGCTAATTAGATAATTGCCGTTTAGAATGTCCTATATCTTCTTCGACTAATCTGGGTAACAATTTCCCATCTCCGCCTATGAGACGATCGAACATTATTATGTACATAATACATCGCAGTACATGCATGCATTTTCTCGCTATATAACATAATATATAAAATATGCTTAAATAAAATCATAAATAACTGTACGAATATAGTTTATAGTTGAATCATTACTATATGTAATTATGTACTAGTACATATGTATATTAATATAAATATTTTCAATCCATCAGGTCCGTACCGAGATATTTTTTGTCTGGTTTGCAAATAACATATATACGTATATTAGGAAAAAATCCATTTATGCTTGTTATAACAAATATTCCATCAAAAACGGATATGGGATTTAATATAAAGAGTTTTCATATAACATTCATTAAAAAATAGAGTACACATTTTGGGAAAATTCTCAATTCTAAATCAATCCTTCCAAGGAAAATGATTACGAATAAAATAAAGTGTAAATTAAAAACAAAAAAAAAATAATTTAATCATGTGCAATAAATTAAATTCATAATAATTTGATAATAAATAAATAAATAAATTAATTAAAAAAAAATAAAATAAATATAAAATTAAATTATTAAAATAATATCTATATGTTATGATATCACAAAAAAATTATTGTCAAAATTAGATAAATATGGTTTATTTTAATAAAATGTTGATGGAGCTCACACGATTTTTTTTTATATATTGCTATTGACAGTGATGAAAAAACCCTTGGCGTCAGGGCCGCCACTACATTTAAGATATTGGTGCGAACGAACCAGGCGCCGTTGTCTAGGGGCGCTGAAAGCGATTAGATATTTTATTTATTATAAAATTTCTGTTCGAAAGAAAATTATTGAAACAAAAACCTAGGTGTAGAGTATTTATAAAGACAGAATATTAGGGGGATATAGTTTTAAAAAATCGAACTGATCAATTAAACTTAAGCTTGCCAGATTTTCCTTAGCTCCTTGTAGAATATTTTATTTTTTAAAAAGAAAAAAATGTTATTTCTTAGTTTGTTTCCAAATTAGACTATGTAATTTTTTAAATGATGGATAAAATCCGAATTCGAGTCGAAATCTTGCGTAATTCATAATTCTTTATCCTTATTCGTTTATTCCAAATCTAAACTTAAATAAAATTCATTGTTTAATACAATTAAAAAAATAACTCAACTAATTCGCTTTTTGCGGGACTTTTAGAAATGTGTGTGGGACGTCTGGGAATCCTAATTAATCTCCATTTATCATAAAACGTTAATCCATTTCAATAATATATTTTAAATAATAAAATTAACAGCAAGTCATTTAATGTGGTAAATATTTCATTCAAACGCATTCACAAGTGCACTAATTAATGGGTATTCAATTGTCTAAAAAAACATTAATGCATTTACGGATTATGTTTCAGGGCGCGCTATATTTTATTGTTTGCGCCAGGCGCATACATGGGCTACAACGGGCCTGCCCTTGGCAACGATGGACGATACCGTGTGTTACCTAGATCATTTTGAATAATTATAATTATTTTGTAAAATTTCTCAAAAACCATAAATTTTCAAGAAATTGCAACAAATTGATGAAACATTTCTCATAAATATAAAATACATAATAAAAATGAGGAACATTTTAAAAATTATTCGAGATTATCATTCAGTTCGTTCAAGAAAAATTAATGTGATTTTTTGCAAAAAAAAAAAAATCATTGTAAAAGTTCATAAAAAACCATTGATTAAAAAATATTCAAGAGACTATCGCATAAGTTAATCATTCGATCTATATGCATTTTATCATATAAAATAGATTTTTGGAAAATTCTCATTAATCCAAAAGCGGAACACTCTATTCCAATTTTTGGCATAAAGAGGATAGTTTTGAATATATGTATTATAAATACATGATTAAATTTTCAAAACAACTTTTAATATTGCATTGAATTAAATCTGTTGGGTTTTTGATAATAAATCAATTTTCTTTTAAAAAAGTACTCATTCAATTTTATCCATATTTTTCAGATTCATACAATATTTTCAAGTCAATTTCGAAATATTAATTTGTTTCTTTTATTAATAATAAAAAAAAAATGTAAAGGTTATAAAGGATCAATATAATAATAATAACATAATATTTTAATATCTTTTAATGAAAATTTCATTATAGTTCAATTTATAATAATTATATAGTATATAAATTGATTCATATAATAATTTTACCATTCATTTCAATTTTGTATGTCATTTAAAAATATAGTATAATTAATAAATTGCATATGTGAATTTGCATATTAATAATAATAATAATAAATCAATCAATTTTAAAATAATCAAATTGAATTTTATTTCAATATAATAATAATAATAATAAACCAATCAAACTGTATAGAAATATAGATCAAATTCATAATATAAGGTTAATTAGATCATTATTTCTATATGTCATATTAATATTTATTAAAATGTGTTCTTAAAAATCTGATAATTAATTTTACCTTATGACAACAATCTACGTTTTTGTTGATTGTGCACTTAAATGCTTTGTCCAGAATGCAATGGTTTCATCCATGGCAGACCCACGAATTTGCTTGAATTGTCTTCATTTTCTTCCTTGGTAATTTTAAACTTGGCGCTCAGGTCGATTGCATCTTTACCGATTTTATTAAGGCTAAGCTCTCACACAATTTTCTTCTGTTAAAACTCATTAATTGGATTCTTTGATATTTGAATAATCGTTCTGGTGAAGTGCTTTATATAACGCAATTTTATCTAAATCATTCATTGCATCCTCTGCAGTACCTCAGGGTAGTCACCAAGTACCCATTTTATTTGGAATTTTTATTAATGGCTTGCCTATACTGTTTTTAAAAATGCTCAATGTATTTTATATGCGGATGATGTGGAAATCTATAAATCATTTGTTACTATTGAAGAAGCTCACGCACTTCAGGGTGATCTTTATGTTTCTCATGATTGGTGTCCCATAAAATAAGTAAACCTATACACCTTTTTTATTCCTATCATATAAATGATAACTGTTTAGATACTTTGTACATAGAACGCTATATTGGGGTGTATATTTGGATTTTAAACGAATAATCAGATATTCAGAAATTGCGAATGATCAGCAATTTCAAAGTTTTGTCAGAATTTTAAATTGACAATGTTATAAAAACTAAATTATTTACATAAAACAACTGCACGGACGTATAGTATAACTAAATATTTATACGATATTTCATAATCGTATAAATAATTAAATATATTAATAAATAATTTAAATAGAAATAATTTGTTTTCTATGTTATTTATTTTTTAAATTTATATTTGACAATTAAACCAAATCATAAAGCGCATTTCAAAATCATAAATAAAGCGCATATGATACACATTTTAATTAAATATTTACGCATCAATCTCTATATATTAATTTATTATAATAAATTTCGTTCTATCAATATATATAGTCAATCAACAAATATTTAGAAAAAAAAATCTAAATATTAATTTGTTTTTTGTTTTTTTCTCCCTGAAAAAGGTTATTTAAAAGTCAATTTTATTATTATATACACATTTATTAAAAATTTAACTCCAAAATTCCCAAAAACATTTGCGGTTTTATATATTTATGGTTATTTATGATGCGTAAAAAAAACATTTTTGAAAGATTTATCCAAATTATAATGACGTGTAATGGTTTTTTTCCTTATTTGTTTGTTATATTATATATTATTTATATTTGAATAATCATTTTTATTGATATATACATATTTAGTATATAGTTAATATTTACGTATTTTGCTACGAAGCCATACATGCAAATTTATTATAGCCGCGCGAATATACTTATCTGAATAAATGAATTTACCATCATAGTGTAACGTAATAATATATAGAGAGAAAACATAAATGTTTTTATAATTGCTTTTTCATTATTATTATTATTATCTTATCAATAAATGAACGAAATTAATTTTAATACCATTTGAATGATCGATTTATTGTATTTTTTGGTGTGGGTATTTTTGTCAAATTTTGCTAACTACACACATAAAGATTTTTTTTTGTATTATATTATATATAGAGTTTATAATCAATTTATTTACCATCAAGTCTTAAGACGATTTTTCACAACAAATTAATCATAAGTATATAAGTTTCTTTATCGATGATACAGTACGCGAAAATCAATTAAAGGCACTACGTTTTTTTTTACAAAATATATGTAATTAATATTACGCTTTATATTAATTACATTTTATAATAACGTATGTATCATAAGTAGCTGGACAAAATTCAAACGCGGCAAAACATGCTTCAATCTTTACACATTTTTTTTTTGTGATCCCTCTCAGTATTCAACAATCATATTCAATCAGTATTACATTTGCAATCAAGATGAAAGTATGTGAACAAAATCATTTGCGATCACGCATATTTAAATTGCTTAGACAAGAAGATAAAAAATACGTTTTGCGACATTTTCTGAATGAAGGGTTTTTTATTTTTTTTTAACGAAGGAGGGGAAATGTTGCATAGACACGTCCGAAGACGCGTGTCAGATTCTTACTGACTAAAGCCCCTCCTCCGGCTGCGGTATATTCGAATCAGACCATTCTTGTTCCCCTTTTCGTACCTCCGATTTACACCTACTCAGTTTGCCACTCAGGTCTCCCCGGTTGCTCATCGAATATAGTGTCCCTCGTTATCTCAAGCATCTCCTTGAAGGGTATCCTTCCCAGCTCGCTCTCTGCGAGGAACCGGTGCCCGGTCACCCCCATCCGTATGCTCTCCAAAGCTGGACATTTGCACACAATGAATTATCTGTAAGAACTTTCATCCCCACAAGATGATGCCTGAAGCCGCCATGCCCTGATGTGAGTGCCACCAGTTTCCCGAAAGTTCCCCGCCTTAAGCCAAGAACTTCCCGATTGATGTTTCCTACTCTCAGCCCAAGTGTCATTCTGGACTGTCTGAGTCCTTTTACTTCCTTCCATCTTTTCTGATGTTCGGAAATAGCCCAATTCTCGACTATGTCCCTCGTCGTACCTCTGGTAATCGCAGTGTACACTCTTTAAGCCTGTGTGCACATTCAAGTACCAGGGATGAATCAAACGTCCCACCTTTAATACACCTTACCAGTTCTGCAATAAGTGGCAAAAAGGAGTTCCTTCCCGCACATCCCGTTGCTCCGAACATGGTCCAGCGCATGAATTAGGGCCATCGTCTGCGCCTGTTATACTGAGGCATAACTCCCCATATTTATCTGACAGTTCAAACGAAGTTCCATCGAGTAGTACCCGGCCCCGAAGCTGTCATTTTTCATAGATCCGTCCGTAAAGATTTTTATCGTTTCCGACCCCACTTCAGGGAGTGATCCGTCATCTATGAATATCTTATGGTACATTTCCTGTACCACAACTCTCTTAATCCCATCCATTGGCATGTCCAGTTCCCTTACTCCCTTGACAAGAGTCAGGATCCTTCTGTGCCCATAAATAAATTATAGGCATTTACAATTTTTGCTAAAAAAACTAAGATAAAATAAATAATTATGTATATTTAATACATGATTGGCTCTCCAAAATGCTTTATTACTTCAAATATTCGGTATTCCATAGATAAAATTAAT
Organism: Dilophus febrilis; assembly: GCA_958336335.1. Taxonomy (NCBI): domain Eukaryota; kingdom Metazoa; phylum Arthropoda; class Insecta; order Diptera; family Bibionidae; genus Dilophus; species Dilophus febrilis. The sequence continues at coordinate 20,742,660 of OY284472.1, forward strand.
TTTGGAAGCGTCTATAAATAAATTGTATTCCACTCCACATGGATTTTTGATTTCAGAACATTTATTGATAAAAATTGCATTCCATTTGCTAATATACCCAAAACGGTTTTTTATTGGTTTTAGATCTGATGAACATACAGGCCAAGTTAATAAGTATATTGGAAGTGACTGGAAGCACTTCAATGTCTACTTGGATTTGTGTAGTGGCTCATGCAGTTTATGCAAATGGAATACACTTTTTCCCATTAAATGTTCTGAAATCAAAAATACAAGTGAAGTGGAATACAACTTCTTTATAGACGCTTCCAAAATCAATTTTAAATTTGGCAAAACCGAATGTTTAAAGTAAAAAAGCATTCTGGAGGGCCAACCAAATATAAAATGTACATAATTATTTATTTTATCTTTGTTAATTTTTTCGCAAAAATTCTAAATGCGTATAATTGAATTTCGTTCTTTATAGACATAAAACATTTATTTTTGTAATTTTTTAAATCATTTAAGATCTCATATTAAAATAATTAAATTATTTGTATTGTAAAACCATGAAATTATAAAATGTAATTAATATATAGTGGTAATGTACATTTAATTACATATATTTTTAAAAAAAAAACGTAGTGCCTTTAATTGATTTTCCCGTACTGTATATTTATATTACTAAACCGCGTGTCGATGTGAAAAGACAGGCCTCTGATTGTAATATTTACTTATATATGCAAACTTTAATGAATAAAATATGAAGTATATATAAATAATCGTGACGAAAAACTACGTAATCAAATATAAATAAATATTAAAATCATCAATAATGATGCAATAATATACATTATATAAATTCGAATAATCTGATTCTGAAAATTGAACTATACTTTTCTATAGTGTTCTATATAGCTGTGTAAACTTTCTACTATAAAAATAATTTTGTAATCTATATGATTTTTGATGAAATACACAGTATATTGGCTAATTATGATGACGATAATGATTGCAATATTTATTTAAAGCATATTATTGCATAAGTCTAAAAATTTTCCAATTCGAATATAATAGAATCATATTATAGATAAAAATCAATAAAGATTGAGATATAATTTTCATTTGTTTCAAAAAATAAAATAAACAATTTCAATTATCATTTTATTATTATTATCTTATTATATATATTAGGTTGTCTAAAAAGTATTGATAATTTTTTTTACAAAATTCAAACGATTTTTTTATATATTTCAAATGAACTTTATTAAACCAAATATGCGCCGTTTTGATCGATGGCCCTTTGCCATTTTTCTGGTAAGGACATTATCCCATCACTGTAGAACTTCTGTGTTTTCTGGGCAAAAAACTGATCCAAGTGCATTTTGCAGTCCTCTGCGGAATTTAATTTTAAACCATTAAGGGAGTTCTGCAGAGACCGGAACAAATGATAATCTGAAGGTGCAAGGTCCGGGCTATATGGTGGATGCATTAAAACTTCCCAGCCAAACTCTCTCAGTTTCTGCCGAGTCATAAAAGATGTGTGTGGTCTGGCGTTGTCATGATGGAACACAACACCCTTTCGATTGATTAATTCTGGACGTTTTTTTTTAATCTCGTGCTTCAATCTTGTTAATTGTTGACAATAGAGATCGGAATCAATGGTTTGACCGGGTGCTAGTAATTCATAATGAACGATTCCTTTCCAATCCCACCAAACAGACAGCATTACCTTTCTTGGTGTTAATCCAGGTTTTGCTACTGTTTTAGGAGCTTCACCCTTCTTGGACCACGATCTTTTTCGTACATCATTATCGTATGTGATCCATTTTTCATCACCTGTAATCATTCGCTTTAAAAATGACTCGATTTCGTTCCTTTTAAACAGCGTTTCGCAAATGGAAATTCGGTTCATTAAATTGTTTTGTGTTAATTCATGTGGTACCCAAACATCGAGCTTTTTCTTGTGTCCAGCCTTTGTCAAATGGTTTAAAACTGTTTGGTGATGGATGTTTAGTTCTTTAGCGATATCATGACTGCTTACGTGTCGATTTTCTTCAATTTTTGATATGATTTCATCGACTTTTTCAGTGATTGGTCGACCAGAACGAGGTGCATCTTTGACATCAAAATTACCGGAATGAAATCGAGCAAACCATCTATAGGCTGTTAATTTTGATAAAGTTCCTTCACCGTAAATTGCACAAATTTGTTCATGTGCCTGCGTTGCATTTTCACCTTTTTCATAATAAAATTGTAAAATGTATCGAATTTTTTCACTAATTTCGCTCATCTTTAAAGCACTATAACTTTTAAATGACTAAACAAATTTAATTTTTTTTTTTTTTTTTATCTACGAAATGTCATCTTTCGAACATATGTTAGTGTTACCTGATCAGGTTAGTACTACTTGAAATATTCAATTATAATGACATCTATTTATAAAAATTATCAATACTTTTTCGACAACCTAATATATCATCATATAGATATATAAAGATAATTGCTTTAATACTCATTAAAAAATTATTTTTTATTAAAACAACATCATCACATACACATTTATATTTAATATAAAGCGATGAGTTCAACAATTTAATAAAAAAATTAACAAATAAATAAACAAAAAAAAAATTATATATAGTTTTTTTTTTAAAGTATTAGTAAGAATATATATTTATTTTTTTTTTTTGGATTACATTTGGGACTTTAAATTATGCGAATATTTTTGCCAAAAAAAAAAACAAAACGTGTTTTGTTAATATTTTTTTTTAATACATTCACCTATTAATAAATATATACGATTAACGAACATATACCAAAATATTTATATATATATATTGTATATAGATTGAAAATGGAAATCGTGTATTATTTGCACAGCGTGCGAGCGAAATAAAAACAATCTTCAGGTTTTTTCTTTAAGTATTTATAATAAATTTGAATATATATTAGATAATTTATTTATTATACATTATTATTAAGTCTGTATACCGGGTGTCTAAATATAATAAATGTGGGATTTTTATCTCGAAATGTTGTTTTAGAAAAAATTGTCTTATAGAATCAAATTTGTAAAGATTTCGAGGGGTGCCGCGGGTAATGACAATCGTTGTGAAATCCTTTGGCTAAAAGGAGTTAAGTACCAAACTAACATTTTTTTTGAATAGGAATCTCTGCTTTTGGACACATTATCCGATTAAAGAGCTATTATCCGATTAAAGAGCTTTTTGTTCCCGAGTATTAAGTTTTTTGAATGGCTAATTTAATTATTTAAAAAAATTAAAATATATTCTCCATATAGAATATTTAAGATATAATCTATATGATATATACACCCAAGATTCGTATTCTCTCCTCTGTATTTCTTTTAAACATTCACCATATATTATGGGGTGGGGGGGGGGCCATTTCAAGGTATGGTGTTGGAAAAATTATTTTTACAGATTGTCGTATATATAGGTGCAGCAGAATACAAGAAAATAATTAACAATAGTGTTAACCTCTACCATTGAGGTGATTTCCGAATATGAGCAAGTTATTATTTTCCAAGATGATTCTGTCCCTGCGGACGTAGAAAATGTTTATAAAATCTGCCTGAAAATATTGTCAAAAATAGGATGTCCTATTAAAAATAATCTTAATTTAGTCCTTAACCAAGCGATTTCAAGTTCCACAATGATGGTCATTGTCCATACCAGAGCGGTCCTGGTCGGGGCTTTACATATTTGAGTCTATGACAATTTCCTCTAAACCGCTTTGTTTTAAAAAAAAAAAGCCGTGCATTTATTGGACACCCAGTATCTAGATAAAAAAGTGAGTTTGTGTTTGACAAAATCAAAAACAGGACTAAGGAAAAAAATTGATTACCATGCGCTTAATTTAAATGGTAATTAATTTTTACGACATATAATAAAAATATTCTGTTGCATTGGAAAAAAACCCAAACAAGAAATCTGAAATATATTTAAAATAAAAATACCCAATTAAAAAATATTCACTGCAGATTAATTTATAGATTTATATTCAACGACTGGAAATAAATTTTGATAAAAATTGCATTATTTTTTTTTATTTCTTCACTTTTAATATCATGATGGGATTTTTATTCTTAAAAATAACTTCTTTAATCATATATAATATATAATAAATTTTATCTACATAAATGTTTAATCTTCAATGCTCTACCCGGATGTGTATAAAACGAAATCCTCAAAAATTAATTTGAACCTCTTAACTTTCATCCCCTGCTTCGGGTCAAATTTGACTCACAATGTTTTTTTATTCTAATAATTTAGCAAATATGTGCCGAATTTAAATTATCTAGTTTAATCGATTTTCTATTAACAAATAAAACGCTAAATATGTTATTTAAATTAAATAATTTACATTTTCCTGATTCTAGTTCAATTTTATCCCAAAATCTCAATTCTATTGGAAATGTTTTGTTCTAACAGAGGAAACTATCCTCGCTTTGCCTTGTTTTCGTTAAAAATTTCGTAACATTTAGGTTTTTTTTTTTTTGATGGATTCCCTTACGATGAAGAGAATTCAATCAAGATGAATATCATCCATTTTAGACTGTCTAATTTAAAAAAAATAAATAAATTTTTCGCTATACAACCAACAATCTGGTTTTAGCGTCCAACAACAGGCTTCTGTTGTTAGTTTCTTAATTTGTGCCTTTTACGGTGTCGGTAATTAGCCGTACGACCAACCGCAAGCGGAAAATACAACTCTGTGTTAATAATTCAGATTCGAAAAATAACCGAAAATACAAAACATATTTTATGCATTCAGTAGGATTCGAATCTCACGACCCCAAAATTTCGTTAGAATTTTAGGTTGGCATTTTTAACATTTAGACCACAGATTTATATTTATGTGTTAAAATAAAAATATGTCCAGGTGATAAAATATTCGGTATATTTTCACCAATTTTTTTTTGTCTATTTAATGAATATTGTTATATAGAAATTAATATATGAAATTCAAAAGCTGTTTTTTTTTTTTGCAATTGTTTGAATATAAAACAATATTCACAAGAAACTAAAAATTTATATTTATATATTCAATAAATTATCGTATATTTTATAAGGTGTAAATTACCTATAAAGACTATTTAATTAAATGTATATTATATACAGGTTGTCCCACGTAAGCAATATCTTCGAAATCAGTGGATCGTTATAACTAATATGATGTTTGAGGACCTCCACTACGGATTCAATTTGGCTACATTTTTATGTTAATCACTTCCTACCCACACTAACCCTTATGTGCTTAATGGATATCAATTTTGGAAAATCAAATGTAAATCTATATTTTTTTTCGTCTATTTTGAAGAGCGTGACGAGAAGTTAAAAAAAATAAAAATATGGAGTGGTCCCATGGGGAATTTTTCCAAAAAAATGGGGATTTTCCATCACTTGCAAAATGCGCGAAAACTCGCTAAATCTCTATGGAACCATGTGTTGTGATGTATTAGAAAGTTGTACCACGTTGAAAATTAAGGGGGATGTCCAAACACTCCAAACCCCCACCGCCCGTTTTGAGGGGGAAAATCTCGAAATTTGGATTTTTGTATGAGATTTTTCCGCTACAAAAAAAAATGGTTTTTTTATGGAAAAATTCATATTTCGAGTTTTCCCCTTAAAAAACGGGCGGTGGGGGATGATGGTGTTTGGACATTGCCCTTAATTTTCAACGTAGAACAACTTTCTTATGCATCACTACACATGGTTCCATAGAGATTTAGCAAGTTTTCTCCATCTGATGGAAAATCTCCATTTGTGGAAAAACGGACCCACACATATTTTTATTTATTTTAACTCCTCGTCACGCTCCTCAAAATAGACGGAAAAAAATATAGGTTCACGTTTGAATTTGCAGTGATTAACATACAAATGTAGCCAAATTGAATCCGCAGTGGGGGGTCCTATAACATCATATTAGTGATAACTCCACTGTTTTCGAAGGTATTGGCTGGATAGACTTACTTACGTGCCCGGACACACACTGTATACTCTCTAAGATATGTAAATATACAATAATATATTTGCTAAATCATATTATTTAATAGCTTGCAATATGGTAAAAATATATGTATTTTAATTTAAAAAAAATTGTATTTGTTTTGCGTTAAATCTTTTTGTTTTCTTTATATAACAATTATCAAAAAAAAAAATATATATATATAAAGAATCTATTGATTTCTAGTGTTTTACGATCCTAAATTAATTAATTTTATTAATATATTAATCGATTGTTAATAATTATTAAATTAAGGGTGATTTAAAAGGTACCTATATAGGTTTTGTGATGAATTCTAAGTCACGATATTGATTTTTGACATTGTTTTTTATTTGAACCTCAACGAATAACCTCTTAAAATGGAAGATAGTCTATAATACCAAAAAAAAATTCCACTTTATTTTGGAATGAAAACCGGTATAATGAAAACATAAAAACTTATTAATTTCCTGATCTGAAAAATATATCATTAGATCATTAGAGTGAAAAAAAAACTAAATTTCATATACAAATCTATGTCCAAATAATAATTTTGACTTAAAATTCATAAAATATAAAGCTTGTATATAGAAATATCACACAATAACCCATTAAAATATAAGATGTATATTGTATATATATTTTATTCTAAAAGGAAGATTATTAATAATACATCGTATAATATTCAAAATTTAAATATATTAAAAATAATTTTCATTTGCATTTGATTATATTATCATTATAAATATTTATATGCAAAAAATCGATTAGATAAATATTTATTAGTATATTAAATAATAAATTAAACATGTTTTTTGATATTTTAATAATTAATTTTTTTTTTTTAATGTAAAATTAAATGGAATTCTAAAAAAAAATACCATATTAAACAAATAATATATTTAATATTACCATATTAAACAAATAAAAAACTTTCTTGTCTATATACAATACATTAATGCCAAGTTTTGAATGAATAATTTAAAACCATTTCTGAATACTTCTATTGGCGCGCGATTGCCAATAAATTAAAATTATTTTAAATATTATATAATATAAGAAAAGTGATTCTGATATAAATGAAACGAAGGAAGGTCATCAGCAATAAATGAATTTATTCTATAACACGAAAAAAGAAAAAAAAAAATTCTTCGTATTGTATATTTAAAGTTAAAATTAATTTTATCTTAAAATTTTATTCTTTTTCATTATTATTATTATTAATATATGATGATGACGATGGTGATGATATTTGCATTATATTATTATTATTATGTATGCCATTTTTTGTGTTGTGTTAAATTATTTATTTAAAAAAAAAAAAAACATTTTTATTTTCAATGTATTTACATCGCGAATTATCTCCCACCACGATATATATATATATATATATATATATATATTGATGAAAAAAATTTATTTAATTTGTATATAAAACGATTGTATTGTATTAAATGTATATATGAAATTAACAGAGATATAACACGCTTTTGTATATACTGTATATAGATATTTTTACGTATGACAGTCGCGTCTCGTGCAAACATTTTTTATCCATAATATGTCGAAAATGATTTGGGATTAATCCGAAATGCAAATGTATTATTTTTAGCTCATTGATAGAAAAATTGTTCTGGTTGTTAAAAAATTTGGGCGTTCAACGAACTAAAATCGTTTCGGGTAAATCGAATTTTCTAAAATTTCTGGTAAAATTACAGTTTAGCAACGTCTAGAAAAGATAAATGATTTTAAAAATGTCAAGTTGCTAACGACCGTATATCCATAGACCAACTTTTGTTCAGTAGTTAATTGCTGGCATACTACAAACTCCCCCCCCCCCCCACCCCTCTCTCTCCAGGATCGACGGGGAAAGTTTGTATGGAAATATTTTAAATTTGCCTTCCGGATTTAAAATATGGTGCGTAAATGGTTAACACCTACACTTTAAGAAATGTTTGTCCACAAACACAGTTTAAAATATCATTTTTAAAAGGATATTGCGTTGCCTTACGGTAAGAATCAAGTATTTGCACTTTCCTGGATTTTTGAGGAATTTTTATTCTGTGTCCGCTTCGCCAGAGCATGGAGGCTGGATTTGCCAAAAAGAAATTTACAATTTGTTCTCACTGTAGTTAAGCCAAATTTCTGTTTTTATTTTGTATTACATCCCTGGTTTTAATTTTTCTAATAGTTTTATTTTCTTTGAATACTTTTGAAAATTCAATTAATTTCTGATTGATTTCATGGAAGAAAATTTGAAAATCCAGTCCATTGGTTCAATAAATATTGCCTATTTTCCATTACTGAAAATGTTTGTGAAAATTCGTGATTTGTGATACGGCAGAACTGAACACCTATAAAAACGGTACAACATTTTTTTACAAAACAGTACGACACAAATGGAAAATTGGAGATTTGGAAACCTGACTTTTGCGAGAAACAGAACAAGAGCTTCAACCTCAACGAATTTTCATTTGACAGCTTTGTATAATATATGGAATATAACACAATACACGGTTGAAGCCGAAGTCGAGGTTGAAGCAAAGCTAACATAGGTTTATTTTCTACGAAACTCTATTGTTTTATAATTTTAACCTTAAAATAATCATTTTATTTTGCGCGGTTTGTGTTTATGTTGGTGTTTTTTATTTCAGTCAAAGTGGAAGTCAAAGTCTATTCGGTTAGCAACAACTTTATACAGTTAAGGTTGAGGCTGAGGTTGAGGTTGACGCTATTGTTTTGTTTCTCTAATAATATTAGGTGTAGGAATTAATAATTCGGTTTTTTTGGTTTGAAAATGGCATTTATTTGTATAACAAAATGTAAACGTTTGCCAATGGTTGTTTGGTCGACATTCAACGCCATTGCAAGTTCATGTTGCGTTCTACACGAATTTTCATCCAATTTCCATCCCTTGCAATTCTTCGTCTTCAAATTTTTTTGGCTGACCTGGCCGTTCTTTGTCTTCCAAGTCAAAATCACCATTTCGGAAGCGAACAAACAATCGTTCACAAGTTGCTTGAGCTGGAGCATGTCCACCATAAGCTTCAACCAACAAACGATAACTTTCAGCAGCGGTTTTCTTCAAATTAAAGAAAGTTATTAAAATTCACCCCAAAACAACTTTTTCAGGCATGTGTTTCGACATATTCGAAGCAATAAAAAGCTTTGTTGTTTACACTTTAATGAAATGACATATACTGAAATTTATAGCTTAATGACAGACAAAAAAAAAGGAAAATGGCCGCGGTGTGTTGCGATACACTCAACGCCAGTTGCGCCATCTGTTATCTAAATCCGCATTATTAATTCCTATACCTAATATAACTATTGAATAGTAATAGTATAACTATATTGAAATTGAAAAATTTAATAAAACACCAGAGCTGTAATTATGAAAAAATTGAAAATTTAGAAAATTCAATTTTCCGCAGTTGCGATTTGATTTGTTTTTCCGGAAAATTTAGTTTGTTGAACGCCCAGATTTATTTTCTATAAATTAGCTATAAATTATACGGGAGGGGTTCGAACGTACACGGGTTGCAAGGTACACAAATTTGGTTTTTGTACGTGATAAAGAAAAAATAGTTCATGAAAACACTGCGGAACGTTTTTACTTGATGGATAATGGAAAGGCAGTATAATCCTTTTAATAAGGATATTAAAAAAATTAATTAATTACATTTTCAAGCGTAAAAGCGGAGAAATGCGATAACGTGATTTGAAATATAGTATAAATTTTGGCATATTCATTGTTAGCAACAACCCATTTGTGTACCTTGCAACCTGTACTCTAAATTATACAATCACCTTTCAAAATATCCTATAACATTTTGAACCTCCGAATGGATTAAATATTTTCCACGATACGGTTCTGATACGTTCATACGTATATATATATATAAATATAAATATTTTATCATTATAATTTAAGTTTTTATTTATAATCTTTGTTGGCAAAATATATATATATATATATATATATATATGAATGTAATGTAATACTGCGATACAATAATATACATATATTTATGTTTGTAAAATTTATATATATATAAGAATATATCTAAATATAGTATATATAATTTGTATATATAAATAAATAATATAAATTTTTTAATGATTAAATTACTAACAATATATAGATATATATATATATATATAAATAATATGAAATTATAAAATTCTCATTTTAAAATATCACTTTTAGAGTATCATATCGTGTCAGTATCAATTCTCTGTTTATTATCGTAAGGTTTTAATAATTTTTTTTTAATTTTTTATTATTTGTATATTGATATATTATAAAAAAACGAATAGCGTTTTTTTTAAAATATTTTTTTTTTATTATTGTGCATTTGATCTTAAAAAAAAAAAAAAAATTGATGTAAATAAAAGCTAAACTATCCATTCCAATTGTGCATTTTTTTCTGTTTTATTTATTTTTGAATACTTAGTTAATTAAATTTAATTGATTTTAATTAGGTTTTATTTGGTTGTTAAATAATATATAATATAATGTGAAAAAATAAATTAAAAATCCGTTAAAAAAATAAAATAAAATACACGTGTGTGAATTTGGAAACAGTTTGCTATTATATTATTATTATTATTAGTATATAGTCGTAGTTTTATTCAATATAGTGATTTAATTTTGATTGAAATTAAAAAAACAATATATATTTTTGTATAGTGAAAAAAAAAATAATGACCTTTTATTTACCTTTTTTAAAAATGCAATATATTTTTAAGAAAAAATAAATATCTAATTATTAAATTTATCTATCTCGCAATTTAAGTATCGATAAATAAATAATATAATTAATATTGATGAAAATTTTCATAAATAATTGATGAAAATTTGATAAGTGGGTGACATTTTTTTTATTCTTCATTACAAATACAAATAGTAAATGCATTAATAATAATGATGTTTTAAGTGAATAGATTTTATTGCAAAAATTAAAAAAATTTATAAAAACCCTATATTAATAATAAAAATTTATTTATATTTATTTTGGTTTTACATTGATAACATTGACGCGCATTTTGCATGCAATGCCGCCGCACAAATACCGAAATATATTATTTTCTTTATATACGCATATATTATAAAATTGCATAGATTTATATACAGCGGTGGTCAGTTAAATAACACACCCATTTCTTGGAATGAATTCTTAAAAATATCGAATGGAAAATATCTAAGGGAGTTTATAGAAATGAAACAGTAATACATAATTTCATAAATAATGTATAGCTAAATATCTATATTTTCATTAACAAAAAAATTCTGAACATAAAACGTAAAAAATTCTTAAAGTTAAGTGGTCATGTAAATAGCACAGTCCGCGAACATTGGCTTTATTTGCATCACAAAATGAAAAATTAATAAAAATTGATTAAAAATTGATTTAATATTTTTTTGGGAAACCTTTCATTTTAATTACTTCAACACATCGACGAGGCATACTTTCCACCAAACGTTTGCATCGATCTGATGGCATTGCAAGTCAAGCCTCTTGCACACAATTTGTCCAAATTTGTTGGTCGATTTTCACTAATCCCTTTTTCGACATCTCCCCACAAATTCTCAATGGGGTTCAAGGCCGGACTTTGTGCGGGCTAATCTAATACACTAATTTACTGTTCTAACAGCCATCTTTTTATTCAACGAGCGGTGAGTTTGGATCATTATCGTGCATAAATTTCCTCTTAAGTGGCATATTATCATCAGCATATATGGTTCCATTGCATATTCAAGTACGTTTTTATACATATACTGATCCATTTTTCCTTCTATTCTATGTATTGGACCAATACCATGCCAATATAGCGCTCCCCATGATACTACCGCCAGCATGTTTTACTGTTTTTAATTTAATAGTATAATGGATTGATGCTTTGATTACGTTGACGTCTTAGATACACTTTTCCATCCGATCCACATCGATTATTCTTCGATTCATCGGTCCATAACACATTTTTCCAGAAATAATATCAGTTTTTGTATATAGAATTTGTACTTGTAAAACTAAAATATTTGACGTAATAAATCACTGTGTTATTTAACTGACCACGACTGTATCTATATTTAAAATTTTAATAATGTATATCAATTAAAATCGATATATCAAAATATATCGATTTTAATAATATTATATATATATAGTTGCACGATGTCAATACGACGATATATGCGCGCGATAAGTAATTAAATTCCATTAAATAATATTTATTATTATTATTATTATTTTTTCTTTTCATTGAATCAATAATAAAAAAAAAAACAAATAATTTGTGGTGTTTTGAATAATAAATAATTTTAACAGAGATTTAATTTAACGCACGTATTAAAATTTTTAAAAAATAAAGAATTTTTTGGAAATAATCTTCAGTATATTTAATTATAAATAAATATATAGGATATAAAATGAAAACGTATAAAGAATTTCCTTGAATTTTTTCGTAAATTACTTATATATTAGAACTTTTTTGCTAAAACTATATTCAGGAAGATTTTATTAATAATTCAAATGAGTGATACGACGGCAATATATATATATGATATTATAGATTATAACGCATATACAGAGAGTGTGATAAATTACACAGGTTTTACTTGTTTATTAAATATCAGTCACATCTTATCTATAATTTTTTGATTGTATACTATATATATATTGAATTTATATGGATATTTTTTTGCGTATTTTGATTTCACGTCATATAAATATAAATATGTATATACAAATTATATAATACCGGATATTGTAATTTTTATTATGTATTAATGTTTTCAATTCATTTTGTTCAAAAAAAAATAAAATTCTGAATAGTTTTATTGTTTTTTGTGTGTTGTTGGAATTTTAAAATAAAAAAAAAAAAATTAAAAATGTTTGCAATCTAAAAGTTTTTCATAATGTATGAGAAGAATATTATATATATATAATTGCATTGTAATTATTATATTATTTTATTATTATTATTATTATTATTATGATTGTGATATTCAAATTAAGTGACTTTTTTTTTTTATTATATTTTATAAGCAATTTGTTTTTGTTTATATTTTATTGTGTCATTGCAAAAAAATATAAAAAATAAATAAATGTCTGATAAAATATGATATTTATTCGTTTATGGTATATACAATTTTTAAAAGATATATTCGTATATATATATGTATATATAAAAATCATGTGTTTATAAATTGCGTTAATTTGTTTATTGATATAAAAAAAATTAGAAATAATCGGATAATAAAATATGGCTCGGTAATTTAACAATCAATGGAAGAAAAAGCATTTACGTATATAGGGTTCGTAAAAGGGTTAAATTTACTATCAATCACACTATTTTGTAGGCATAAAATTTTACAAAATAAATGTATCCACCCCTTGGGATGGATTGAACAGAATGGGATTTGTATTTGTATGGCAAGAATTATGGTCATGGATAGGATCATTAAAATACCGAATTTTTCTGCCAATCGCTATATATAGAGTGTCCCAGTACCACCCCACAAAGCTGAATACCACGTATTCCTGGGACTATTTCCAGCAAAAAATCAAAAAATCATTGTGGAAGAGTCGGTCTAACTTCAACCCTTACCGAGTCACAGAGTGTTCAAAAATGGTTGTTCATTGAAAAAATGGGTTCACTTATTAACCCCTAAAGTTGAAACCGTTTAAGTTAGAATAAAATTTAGATACTACATTTATAGGTATATGAATTACCTTTAATTTTGCTCCGGTGCTCAGGTCACAATTTTTGATATCTATTTCCCGTTTGGAGTTAATAATGCTCAAAGTGAAAAAATATCATATTTTTCCTTAAACTATTTTATTGATATTTCTCAAAATTTTCCCCGGGGGAAAAATTTTTTTTTTCCTAAATAACTTTTGTGCGCCATAAAATTCCCTTAATTCCACCATACAAACTTAATTTCTGCGACTAATAAATTTGGAGTTAATACGTGATTTGTAAAGGCGAAACGGTAAAAAATAACAAAACGAAACACAATGAGATATCTTATTGGCTTTTTATGCGGTCAGTGGAATGGAAAACAATCCCTACTTAAACATCCGTTCCTTTTTATTTATTGATTGTTAAGCAATAACGGACACTTACGGACAGTAGTTTTATAAAACTAAAACATAAAACACATTTGAAATTGTCCATATACTAATTCAATATTGGATGTATAAACATTGCTTTCATGACCATTAAAACCCATATTTATAATATTGGTTTTCATATACCTCTCTGTAAATCATCGCAGATAACCGGCAATGAAAATATAGCCCAATATAAAAAATGTTATCTGCTAATCAATATTAAAAAAAAAAACTCATTATCAGGGAACAAATTTAGAAACTATTCCATATATATCAAATAATAATAAGCAGTTATAAAATATTTATATTTTTTTATTACCTGATTGTAAATGAATTTAGATTCTATGAATAATTCTATATAATATACAATTCGATTTAGATTAAGTTTTTACAATTTTTTTTTTTTAACAATTCGCTATTTAATCATATATTTCAAAATTTAATCTAATATACTATAATAAAATTGAATAATTTCATTATATTTTTTTTTTTTTTTTCATTTATGGTTTTCAATGATAAGTTTTATTGTTATAGTAAAATTTGATCGCTTTGTCATGCAAAATTATATAGCATAATATAAAGCGGTCTTCATATTCAAATTTATATTGTGATTATTGTAAGACTTTATATCAATAGAGGATTTTTTCTCAATGAATATAGTCAGGATTTTACCAAATTATAGCGCTTTTTTTTTTGCTTTAAACTTTTCTATTTCTAAATATAATTTTATTATTTTATAATGTTTGGTCGGTGCCGTTGGTAAAGCATCCAACCCAATTGCGGGTGGTCACGAGTCCACAGATCCATGGGCGGCAATTTTTTTTTTCTGTGCTTTTTCTGATTTGAATTCTTGAACTACATCACCATTTATTGATTTGGATCAAATTAATAAATATTTTTGGTATATTGTGTCCGACGCATCCCAAAAGATTAAGAAAGTCTACACAAACATATTCAATTATATTTGAAAGTATTCAATTATATTTGAAAGTAATCAACTGCGGTATCATTGGGAAATCATTTACGTTGCGGGAGGAATTTATGTCCATACCCATCATTCAATCGGACAGGTTCCTGGGTCGGGCCAATGAATGTATATGAGTATGCTCGGTGGTCAAGTGTTTTAAGTCAAGTGGACTTACAACCCAACCCAATATATATAATCTATAATCTGCTTATTCTTTTATACCAAATCCGAAATGCAAAATTTCACGTTCGACTAGTTTAGCCACTATTGTAGCGGCTAATCGTTTCACAATTTTACTGAATCTTTAAATATTATAACATAGCCACTATTAATTTTATTTTTGTTAGTATAGTAGTGATTATAAACAATCAAGTTGATATATTTATGTATTTTTCCAATCAAGTTTCCTCCGTTCAATCAAAAATAACAATCACTTCATTTCTCACGATTGTTTCATTATATTTATAGATAAGATATATAACAAAGACTATATTTCTATAAGAAAGGCATTAGCCGCTAACGTAGCCGCTGATGTATAGCTGTATCTTTTCGGGCTACCGCTAAATGTTAAACACCTCCCATTTTAATATCTAAAACGTGCCCGCTAAATTAGTGGAGAGCGAAATTTTCCATTTAGTAAAAAAAAATCTTTTATATCAGTGATTTATTGATACTTTTTCTATTGTAACATTGTAAAAAGCCTAAATTATGAAACAAACAAAAAAATGTCGGATGCTAAAACCAATAATTGTCAATTGTATGCGAAAATTAATCCAAAAAAAAAATGGTCCTGATCCTTATCATTTGCATGTGAAAAATCATCAATGGTTAACGTTAACTTCACAAACGTATATATAAGTATTCCATAAAGTACGTACGCAGTATCGATCCTTTACCTTTTCACACTATACGCAGTCTAAATACTTACGCTCTATATACCTGTTAGCCATTTCCACGTCACCCATAAGAATAAGGCTCATAAAATGTTTTGCTGAGATATCCCCTATAGGACAGTCCTCTGGATAACGTTTTTATAATTAAATGTTTAACATATTTTTAAAAAAATATTCCAAACAAATTAATTTTTCTAAAACCCTTTTTCAAGTTAATAAATTAAACAGGGAGTTTGTCCTCCTAGTTAAAAAAGCGCCGTACTGAAAGAAGCGCCACCAAGAAAATAATACAACGTTTGCATGTATATGAAAGAACCGGTCCTGTACGGATACGTACTTGCATTATTAAAACGTATTTGTTTTTATTTAAACAATATATAAGTAAATAAATAAATACAAGATGTTTATAACAAATTAGCGATTTTGCGATAAAACACACAAATTACTTGAAAATTATCACGTACTATTTTTTGTTAGTTTTTTTTTTTGCAATCTAATATTTATGTCATATCTAAATAATTTTTATTTGCTGATATAGTACTTGCGAGTGGTTTATATCTATAAGTGTATATATAAATTTTTGTTTTTAATAAATTTCTTAGACTACACCATGTTAATATGCGAATTTAAATTCAAGATATTTGAAATATTTAGACGGATTCATAGACTTTTGAAAGTATATACTTTCATTAATTTTGATTGATTTTAATCAAAACGCCATGTAGTCAGTCCATCACAATGTTTACGCATATTTTCGTAATTTTATTTATAAAATTATGATTATATTGTTTTGATATTATTTAAAATTATAACAAAAAAAACCTAATATTTATCATATTTATATTAATAAACTTTGCATTAATCCTTGAACGAATATATATTCATAATATTAATGTGGTTTACAATTACAGAATAGAATTATTCAATTATTATCCCACTATCTATAAAAAAAAACACTTTTTTTTTCTTCATATCAGATATATTTATTTTAAATCACTCAACCGAAACAAATTTTTTTTTTAAGTGTAATAATTATGTTATTCAAACTAAATAAACGTTTTATTGTTATTATTTGTTTTTTTTATTTAATTTAAAATTATTGTTATCGCATGTATGTTAATTAATAATAATTTGGTACGAACTTTTCAATCGAAATATTCTGAATATTTCACCTTTTATACTATACAATATACAAGAAGACTATTAGAATTAAAGTTCACATGAACGTAAAAAAAACTTTTATTTTAATTACAATTATGAGTAATTTCAAACCAAATGATTAATAAGTATATCTATGTGTAGGTATATATAAAATAAAATCAATCAATTTAATCAATGTATATAAATCTTCAAATTAAATAAATAATATTGATTATTATTGACATGTCAGGCAGCGCTAATAATATTCAGTCATAAAATATTCACTCGTGATTTTTATTTATTATCAATAACGAATATATTGGGTAATGAATCTAAAATTAATATCACCGCAATTAATTCAAATTTTTTAATTTTATTTTTGGTTATATTTCATTTCACCACCTGCGATTAATATATACAAATGTATTTATCTTTATTATATACAATACACAGACAATATAATGTCAATATAGATAAGATGCGATGATGCGAATTTATTTAAATTATCATATAAACGGATAATAAATCATTAAGGAAGCGTGAGATATACTTTTTATATATATTATGTATATATGAATTTTAGTTTATTTATTTTATCAAAATATTTAAAATTTTTGTTTTAATTTTGTAATAATAAACAAATATAAATGAATAAAACAATTATTATAATATACTACTCTAACCACTATTATATCGGACACCTGCTGTTTTATTCGTATGCTCGATTTTGAGATGCCAAAAAAGGACTTTAAACAACAATTTATTAATCTTTCTAATTTTATTTCATAAAATGATGGTTTTAGTTAAATAATTGCGGAGACAGAAGTAAAAAAACTTTTAAATTCAATTAGTTATGGAATTTTATTCAAAATGATTCAATTTCACAAAAAAAAAATTGGTCATTATAATATCGGACACTTATACTATAAACCACTAATCTCCTTTGTAACACCTCCTTTGGCCTTTATGATAGCCTCCATTCTCTTAGACGTGGTATTTACTAAATTTTTGCATTCATCCGGTGTTTTTGTATTCCTCATTTCAATGATTTTTCCTTGGAATTCTTCACTCTTTCAATTGTAACTTTCGGATAATTTTTTAACTTTGTTTTATTAATGCCCACAATGATTCTATTGGACTTAGATCGGGTCTTGTATGGTTCTTTTTATTCTTAATATTAATAAGAATAATATGAAATATTCCTAAAATGTAGCTAGCTGTAAGTCTACCGTATCAGATATTTAAATAAAATGTGGTTTAACCGGTTCATTTGAGTCACAGAAAGTGGTGTAAAATTTAATATTACTTATCGTGATAAACGAAACTGTGAAAAAATAGGAGAACTGCTATGAGTGATATAAGTCTAAAATGGTCAACAGCAATCCAAAAAGTGGTCGAACGAAAGTGTAGAAGTCAATGGATTCATAAACCGAACTATATGAATATATGATAAAAATACAGACATATTTTATTAAACAATGTTTTTTTCCTAATAATAATCCCTAATAATTTTTTATCACAAATCAAAGTCCCTTTCAATTGTTTTGCAAAAAACAAACAATTTTGAGTTCTGCGGCAATGGGATAGGATTACATTTTTGATGATGAATGTAAATTTGTTATTGTTGGTTATTCCGATAATCGAGTAATTCACACACAAAATGAAGCATTCCATGGTGATTGTTTAAAACGCACTGTGAAATTTTCAGCCAGTTATAATAATTTACATTTCAGAAGGAGTCTTTTCTTTGTTTTAATTTACTTACTTAATTTTATTAATTTACATTTCATTTAGTGTACGGTTAACTCACAAAAACACATTCATATACTTAATGACTACGTTTTGCGATCGACTATTAAATTATATTCAAACGGCGAATATACATTTCAATAAGATGTTGCTCTACTACAAAACGCTAAAGCAACTAAGACTGGTTGGAAGCTAAAGAAATGGGTTCAGAAATACAGTTTTAGAAATGGACATCTTCAAGTCCTGATTTAAGGCAAATAGAATCATTGTGGGCATTAATAAAACAAAGTTAAAAAATTATCCGAAAGTTACAATTGAAAGAGTGAAGAATTCCAAGGAAAAATCATTGAAATGAGGAATACGAAAACACCGGATGAATGCAAAAATTTAGTAAATACAATGTCTAAGAGAATGGATGCTACTATAAAGGCCAAAGGAGGTGTTACAAAGGAGATTAGTGGCATATAATATAAGTGTCCGATATTATAATGGTGAAATTTTTTTTTTGTAAAATTGAATGATTTTGAAATAAATTCCATAACTAATTGAATTTAAACGTTTTTTTATGTTATTTCTGTCGCCGCAATTATTTAACTAAAACCATCATTTTATGAAATAAAATTAGAAAGATTAATAAATTGTTGTTTAAAGTCCTTTTTTGACATCTCAAAATCGAGCATACGAATAAAATAGCAGGTGTCCGATATAATAGTGGTTAGAGTAGTAAATTCTTTTTTGTTTGTTTTGTTTGCTTAAAAAATTTTAAAGACCAACGCAACCACAGACATTAAAATAAGCAAACAAATACAAAATTATAAAGATTATATACGTATATAGTATATTTATGCGTGCTTTGCATATATACAAACTACTGCTTTGCGCAACTAAAATTAATTTCTCATTACATATATCTATCTATTTAAATCGCATTTTAAATATAGATATTTCAAAAAGATTAAGTTATATCCGATAATTAATTATTTTTAGAGTATTTTGAACTTATTTCAAGTGTATGGATGCGTTAAGATTTTATATATATATGGAAAAACAACTATAAATTGATATCTTTTTGTTTTTTGTGAATTTATCAATTTTTATTCCTATTTTAATTCAATCATTTTGTATACAGGTTTACCTCTTATAACACGGTAGATATGGGTTCCTATGCTATGACGTTGTAATGCGAAGCCGTGCTATAAGACTATAGAACCTAGTGCAAAAAGAGGGGTTAGGTTCCGCAGATAAAAAAAAACAAATAAAATATTTAGGTTGATACAATTAATAATAATAGTAAAGATTAATTATAATATAATTAATGTTTGTTAAAATTAAAAGACTGCTAATACTTCAGTAGAGTACAAAATTTGTTTACGCGTTTTTATGTAACTCGTCTCTATCTCGC
The DNA here is from genome assembly GCA_958336335.1 of Dilophus febrilis. NCBI lineage: Eukaryota > Metazoa > Arthropoda > Insecta > Diptera > Bibionidae > Dilophus > Dilophus febrilis. Next base: position 20,762,919 of record OY284472.1, read on the forward strand.
CGTAGATATTTCGTGCCGTCAAGAATCACCAACAATGTAACGTTCGAATCCTACTGATACGTATTAAATATTTTCCGGAATTTTATTAATGATTTTAGCAAAACCGTGTTGTAGGAGATTTCCCTCAATTCTTCTATCATGTTAAATTGAAACCGCGTGTTGTAAGGATACCGTGTTATATGAGGGAAACCTGTATACGTTATTTGATTGAACAATTTGTTCATTATAATCAATATTGATTTGATTAATAATTACTATATAACATACATATCATATTTGGTGGACTCACTGCGAAAACTAATATTTTTAATATTTATCGCTTTTTTCCAATATATACATACCTATATTTTATTTATTTTTATCAATAAAGATCAATAAATCAAAATATTTATATATTAAAAAAAAGCTGCATATAAAATTCGAAAAACACTTAACAATATATAAGAATGACAATAAAATTTATTATAATTAAATACTTATGTATATATTGTTATATTAATATATTATATAAAAATATTATTATCTATGCGGCGATAAACATCTATTATGTGTTTTTTTTTTTGTAATTGTTCTAAATAAATCAAATGCAATTTTTTTTTTTTTTACAATACACAATTCATTATATTATCGGTCATCATCACATTCATATTTATATGTAGTGTAAAGGAAATAGATAAAAAAAAACTCATTGCACATTGCACATTAATTTTACTTTTACCTATTTTTTTAATTAAAATTAAATTATCTTTATAATAATAAAGTTTCTTATCTTTGTATAATTCTAATATTTGAACAAGAACAAATATATGTTTTTTTCTTTAATTATTTGTGCCAAATGATTTATATCTATTATAAATCCATATACTTATTCGTATATATTAAAATATAATTAAAATAATATTCGCAATTTTAATTTAATTTTTATAATTTGTATATATAATTGTAAATTTATTAAGATATAACAACAGGTTCTGATATATGCTTTTAATTTTTATATACCATGCATAGTTATAGATACATTCTAATTAGTTTTTGTATACAATAATACCTAAATATGTATATTTTACAATAAAAATGAACAGAATAGAATAGAATAGAATTTCAAAATTAAGTAAAATATTTTTAGGGATTTATTGTCCAAAATATGCGTTGAGAAATAAGTATTTTTATGTAATATTACCCTTGATATTTTAGTTTTTCTCTGTGATGATTCTGTGGTGTAAATGTTAAAAATGCCAACCTAAAATTTTAATGAAATTTTGGGGTCGTGTGTTCGAATCCTACTGAATGCATAAAATATGTTTTGTGTTTTCGGTTATTTTTCGAATCTGAATTTTAACATAGAGTCGTATTTTCCGCTTGCGCTTGGTCATACGGCTAATTACCGACCGAACAGAACAGAACAGAAGGCTGTTGTTGGACGCTAAAACCAGATTGTTGGTTGTATTTTTTTTTTAGTTTATTTTTTCAATTAAGATTTTCCCGTCACATCACAATTTTTACCATTTTTGCTTATAGAAGAAAATTTTGAAATCACTCCGTTGATTCAGAAAAAAATCAAAATAGGCATTATAGATAATTATGAGATTACAAAACAAGGAGTCAACAATCTGCAGTATATAATTCGTAAAGGAGTCCATAAAAGGATTTTTCGTTAAAAAATAAACATTGACAATTATTACATATAAAAATTACATGATATTTTTTATATTTATCAAGCAGTTCAATCAAATTCAAAGTTAAGGTTAAATTATAATTTAATAATAAAATTGACAAAAGAAAATAAAAATTTTTATATCATAATATAGCTCTGTGGTGTAAATGTTAAAAATGCCAACCTAAAAATTCTAACGAAATTTTGGGGTCGTGACCCACGACTCATGGGTTCGAATCCTATTGAATTGCTATATGTTTTCTGTTTTCGGTTATTTTTCGAATCTGAATTTTAACACAGAGTTGTATTTTCCGCTTGCGGTTGGTCATACGGCTAATTACCGACACCGTAATAGACACAAATTAAGAAACTAACAACAGAAAGCTGTTGTTGGACGCTAAAACCAGATTGTTGGTTGTATAGCGAAAAATTATTTTTATTCATATCATAATATATCAAAAAAAATATTATATTAATTAAATCTTTTCTGTATAAAATAAAAAATGTATTTTTTTTTCGAAGAACTTTTTAATGGTCAAAACATTTTTATAATAAACATTTTTATAATAAAACTATTACTCATTTTGAATTAATAATATTAATTTTATTTTTTATGTTTTGAATAAATTTACCTGTACGCGCGTACATTTATTGATGATAATAATAATATAATAATAATAAACTGACCTGCAAACAACAAAAAAATAAAAACCCATATTTAATTTACGCACATATTCAAAAATATGATTAGGATGTGTGTAAAAAAAATATATATGAATAGAAAAAATAATATATATACATTGCGATATCGTTTTTCTATTTTTTTTTTTTTGCCAATATTTTATAATAATAAAATTGCACTTGAGTTTTGTATAAAAACACTTAAACGATCTGATAATTTAGTCAGTTCACTTTTTAAACTGTATCAATCGCCGCGATTCAGGTAAAATTATTATTAATACAGGTGCGATTATAATTTTATTATTTTTTGCATGTACGCGGTTTGTTTATTTTTATTTTTTAAATTAATTTTATGTGATGTTTATTTTTTTGTGTTCTGCCTCCCTTGAAAAATACATAATATAAATAAATAAAATTGAGAAATGATTTTTAACAACAATATATAAAATTCCAGTGAAATTTAATAAGTGAAATTAAATTAAAGTTCTGTTCTATATAATATAACACAGAGACTTTATAGAAAAAGAATAAATTAAATTAATAATAAATCTATATATATAAATGAATTCATGTCACACACAAAAATTAATAAATATATGTTATATATATATATAAATAAAATTAAATTTTAAATCATATATTAATTAAATTTATAATAAATAAATAATTTTCATTGTATTTTCTGAATTTTTTTTTTTTTTATAGTTCAATTCGTCCAAAAAATACAATTAAAAAATGGCATAACAATGAAAATGAGTAAGTAATAAATATTGGAATATGATCTTTACACAGCACATATATTTTTTAAGGTTTTTTTCAACAATCATTTTGATGTCTGTTAATTTTGTTCCCTTTTATTTCCTGTGTATTATCGGAGATTTCAATAATAAAAAAAAAAAATTTGCTTATTTATAGTAAACAAAAAACAAAACAAAAAAAAACACTTGAATAAATTTTAAAATTTGTTATCCGCATTTTAATTAACTATAATTATTATATATTGATTTGTATACGCGCAGTATAGTACATATAAATTTAAAATAAAATATTCAGCATCTTATTCTGGCACCTTCGTATAGGAATTTTTTTTTTTTTTTTTAATAAATTATACTAATATTATTATTATAATTAATATGTATATAATATATAGCGTTTTGATCTGGATTATATTTATTTAAATATACTTTGTTTTCCAATTTACTTTTTAAAATCTATATACAAAATACACACACGCAGATCAAATATAAAATTCAATTACTTATATAGTTTAAAAATATATGTATGTATTTCATAGGCGTTTATGGGAAATTAATTTTTTATAGCCATATTTCCAAGAGGATGGGAATTTCTGACATTTCATAGAAGAACATTTGAAAATAGCCCCATTTATTCAAAAGATATGTTGTCTATTTTCCATTCGAGTTCAGTGCAAAATCAAAGAAAAATAGCGTTTTATGTAAAAGTGAACGATCAAATTGCGCAAAAAAAAAAAAAATTGCGCAAACATTTTGTTTGTACATAAAAAAGGGGACAAATTTTATGAACAGATTTTTGGAAAATCGATAGCAATCTTTTGTGCGATTTTCAAATTTTCTTCTACCTATATCTTCTTCTAGCGATATCACAAAATTGATTGAATTTTCGAATTATTCAAGTAAATAATGAAAATTGGAGATAAACTATGTGGTAGTAATTCGAAAAATTTTGATTGTAGATTAATTAATTTGCTAGGCCTTATGGAGAACTCATAATATTATTGCAAAACCGGATAGTTCAACTTATTTTACTTCAGATTTACACTTCAAATTTTTCCCCTACATCGTTTTTCTTCTATAGTTGAATGAAATTAGTAGAATGCATTGGAAAATTTCAAGAAAATATTTAAATTTCTAAGAACACTCAACTAATTTCATTCAAGTATAGGAGAAAAACGCGGTAGGGAAAACATTTTAAGGGTGAATTTTAAGTAAAATGTGCTGAATTTTCCGTATGTCCAGTAATAAAGGGTGATTTTTTAGCTATTATCTTTTTGGCAACATTTTAAGCGTTTAAACAGCTGACACACGTTTCGTGTTTTGTTTCACTGTCAAACATCTTCAGTTTGGTCTATAATTTAACCATGAATCGTCTTACAAATGAACAACGCTTGCAAATTATTGAATTTTATTATCAAAATGCTGTTAAGAAAGTTCATCGCGACGAAATTGTGTTCAGCGACTAAGCTCATTTTTGGCTCAATGGGTACGTAAATAAACAGAATTGTCGATTTTGGAGTGAATATCAGCCAGAAGCATTGCCAACAGCTACCAATGCATCCAGAAAAAGTAACAGTTTGGTGCGGTTTATGGGCTGGTGGCATCATTGGACCGTACTTCTTCAAAGATGATGCGAATTGTAACGTAACTGTGAATGGTGAGCGCTACCGTGAGATGATATCCAACTTTTTTTTGCCCAAAATGCAAGAGCTTGACTTGAATGACATGTGGTTTCAACAAGGCGGTGCCACTCGCCACACAGCACGCGCAACAATGGACTTATTGAGAGGCGAGTTCAGTGAACATTTTATTTCACGTTCGGGACCGGTCAATTGGCCGCCTAGATAGTGCGATTTAACGCCTTTATACTATTTATTGTGGGGCTATGTTAAAGCTCATGTCTATACAGACAAGCCCGCTTCAATTGACGCATTGGAAGACAACATTGAAGCATTTATTCGTGAGATACCGTCCGAAATGTTGGAAAGAGTATGCCAAAATTGGACTAAGCTGATGGATCATTTGAGGCGCAGTCAAGGTCAACATTTGCATGAAATAATCTTCAAACATTAAATTATATGGACCGTACTATCGATTCAAATAAAGATTTCATGCATTTTTCTGAATTTTATGTGTTTTTTTTTTTTTGAAAAACTTTCCTATAGCTTTTAAAAAATCACCCTTTATTTAGTGGTGTCTATATACCAGGTTTTTAGAAATATCATGTTCTTTTAGTAATATATGGCAAAAAAAAATTAATTTCCAATCTTAATTAATCTAAAAAATTAATCTCCGCCACTGATTTTTTTATTAATAATATTTTTTATATACATATTTAGAAATTAATATATGCTGATTATTTGTGCAATTAATAGATTATTAACATTGAAAAGTTTTGCTAAATACATTTGCATAATTATATATTTAAAAAAAAAATGTGATGAAAATATAAAAAAAAATATATGATTGTATTTATCGTCATCACTGTCGTTGCAATTATATTTGCAGGTAGTTTTTTTCTTTTTGTTTTTATATTGATTTTAATTTAAATCATGTTTGTCAATCAATTTTCATTCAAACCCATTGACCTATCAATCATTGTATTTTGCTATTTCCGATATAAAATTTTGACTATTTATTATTTTTTATATATTTAAATCAATATATGATTTTAAAATAACACCCAAAAATTTATATATATATATATGTATATATTTATTATGTGATTGACTGATTGTCATATTTTTTGAAAATACAACATAAAAAATGTGATATATATAAATGATAAATTGCAAAATAAAATCATTTATTTATAATTTTTTTTTTATTATATATAGATATAAAATAAATATAATAATAAATGTGTTATGTGTTAAATAAAAAATATTTTGTTTAATTGATCATTGAATTAATTGATGGTATAATAAAAAAAAATAAATAAAATAATAAAACTTTGACGAACTTTTTTTTTTTATTATTTTTAAAAGAAACACCATCATAAAAAATGATTAGATTAAAAATTTTCCAAAATTATCAATTGCTGATTAATTGTGTACTAATAATAAGTTTAATTTTTATTAATACTAATCAAGCACAAGAGCATGTAAATGAATTTTATGATTTATTTCCAACATGGTAAGATAATTTTGAAAAACAAAAAAAAAAAAAAAATAGTGCAATTTCTCTGTAAATTACATTTTTATATTAATAATTTTTTTTTTTTACTCATCAAAGATTAAAAATTAAGCAGGGTAATGCTTAAAATTAAGGGATTTTCAATACAAATTGAAATGATAAAGGTTGCGAAAATTGTTGTATGATTGCAAATGCAAAAGGAAATTGCGATTTTCCATGATTTTCTTTGTGAATTCCGGATGGTTTTTTTTATTGTTATTATTGAGCGCATTTACCCTTTCAAAAATACCTTTAAAGAACCGTTTTAATTTATTATAAATGGTTCGAAAGTTATGCAGCTAATTTTATATTTAACGTGATATAGTTTTTTCTCGGAAAATTCATTAACATTTATCAGATTTTTTTTTTTAGATTGCTGATTTTCCGTATATTACTTTTATTGCTTTTGTATAAATTAACAATTTCATTGAGGAAATGTTTTAATTTTCTTTCAATTTTTAATCGGAAAGTTTTTACGTAAAATTCATGTTTTTATTTTTTCAACAAATTGAACTAATAATTTCTCTAAAATCGATGCTATAAAGTTGCATTTTTTGCAATGTTCAACGTTTATCAAACCGAATAATGTTATTAAATGATTCCAGTTTATCTAATCTATACGTATTTAAGCCTAGATTTTACAATCCCGACCGTATTTTAAATTAAATCCTTTTATGATTATAAATTATGATTTAAATTGCAAATTATGACAAAATTTAATTATACATTTTAAATTGTAACTTTTTTTTTTTTATAGTAAAATTTATTGTCATGGGGATATTTTACATGCCATTCAAATGGCTCAAGTTAATTCAGATTCAAAAACATTTGTGGATATGCCAATGAAACAGGGTGTAAACGCAACATTAGAGAAATATTCAGCATGGAATGCAAATAATTTAAATCCAACCGTTGACCAAATAACACTTTTTCAAAATGTATTTATTTAATTCATTTTTAATTGTGCGATCATATGCTCATATTTAGAAAAATTTTAATTTAATCATTTTTTGTGAATTTAGGATACTTTTAATCCACCTGGACATGAACTAGAAGATTATTTACCGAATGATTGGATTGAACAACCGGAAGCATTTAAGCGAATACTTGATTCTGATTATAAACAATGGGCACATGATCTAAATGATTTATGGAAAGTACTTGGTCGTAAAATGACGGATAACGTGCAGGTAATTTATTTATTTATTAAATAATTATCGCGGTACGCGTATTTATTATTTATATATTAAACTATAAATTATTTTATTGTACATATATATTAATAGCAAAATCCTGAATTGTATTCAATAATTTATGTTCCGAATCCGGTGATTGTGCCCGGTGGTCGTTTTCGTGAATTTTACTATTGGGATTCGTATTGGATTGTTCGTGGTCTATTGTATTCGGAAATGCACGATACCGTTCGCGGAATGTTGGAAAATTTTGTATCGATTGTTGAACGTATTGGTCATATACCAAATGGTGGCCGGGTATATTATGCTGAACGATCACAACCGCCAATGTTTATACCGATGATGAAATCATATTTTGATTTTACAAAAAATTTAACATTTATACGTACACATATTGATGTAATGGAACAGGAATTTCACTATTGGATGGAAAAGCATGCCGTTCAAGTGAATGGTTATACAATGTATAAGTATGGTGATTTTTCAAGTGGTCCACGACCTGAATCATATTTTGAAGATGTGGACACAGCTGCTCATTTGACGAATGCCACCGAAAGGGAAAATTTATATTCTGAATTGAAGGCGGCCGCCGAAAGTGGTATGGATTTTTCATCACGTTGGTTTATTAATTTAGAGGATGGTGGCAGTACAAATGGTTCATTACGTGACACAAAATGTCGTTCAATCATACCGGTTGAATTGAATGCATTTTTATATTGGAATGCACAAATATTATCCGAGTTTTATTTACTTATGAATAATTTTGCAAAAGCCGAGGAATACCGAACGATTGCTAATAATATATCTAAGGTATAAAAGTAAAATATGCGATTTCCGAATTATATATTTACAAATAAAAATGATAAATAAATTTTTTTTATTAATAATATTTTTGGTATATATACAAAAAAAAAATAGGCAATACAAGATGTATTATGGAATGATGAAGTTGGTGCTTGGTTGGATTACGATATGATTCATGGAAAACAACGGAATTTCTTTACACCAACAAATTTATCACCGTTATGGGTACAAGCATATGATTTGGAAAATTCAGCGGTGATTGCCGAAAAAGTATTAAAATATATTGAAAATGAAGGAATAGATTCGTATCCGGGTGGTGTACCAAATACACTAGTTTCGGCCCCTGAACAATGGGATTTTCCAAATGTTTGGCCACCAATGCAGGTAATAATATTAAGAAAAAAAATAATCTTCGTGATTTGCGAAATGGCCGCGATTGTTTTATTCAATATGTATTAATTAAATGTGTATTTTTTTTATTTTTTTTTAGTATATGTTAATTATGGGTTTAGATGGTTTAAATGATAAAAATGCTAAAGAATTAGCTTATAAATGGGCTGATCGATGGGTTTTGTCTAACTTTAGGGCATACAGACCTAATAAAGAAATGTACGAAAAGGTATGTATTAATCTATAAATGAATGATTATCTCTTTTTTTCTCATATACTTAAATATTAAATGAATATTTTAATTGTTTCATTGGTTATTTATCTATAATTTTTTTTTCATTAAATTTAGTATGATTGCCGAGAATTGGGTGGTCATGGTGGTGGCGGTGAATATGGTGTACAAATTGGATTCGGTTGGTCAAACGGTGTAATTTTAGAACTTTTAGTAAAATATTCTGATCGTTTATCATCATCAGCAGGTTTGAATAAATCATCAATATAAATAAATAATCAACATAATTATCAAAAATAATAAATATGTAGATGTTTTTGTGTTTCGTTTACATATATATATATATATAAATATTGTTATTGTATTTATGTGCGTATCTCATCTACATATTCATCATTATCATCATCATCCACATCATAATCGTTTCTATTATTGACCATCGTTACAAAAATTGCATATAAATATAAATTTTAAATGAAAAATTTACACTACAAAAATAAAATATCTTCATCAAATCATCATCAAACCAATATAATTTTCACTATATAAGGATAATGTTGTTTTGCATTTTTATGTTAAATAATTAAAACACTTGTGTTCAAAAATTAAAAAACTACGACATTGAAAATTAAACAAAACGTTCATCAAGGGTTTTTTAATGGTAAAAATTATAAATTTTTATCATAATAGTGAATATTTTTTAGGGGGTGGAAAAAATTGCCATCGTATTTTTGTGGGTGCTTTTTTTATTGGTAAATTTAAAAAAACGTTTTTTTTTTCTTTTTGATGGGAAAAGATCATTTATTTATAATTTTTGTTGTATTCATTATATATGTATTTATTTATTTTTTGTTAGTGTTTTTGTGTTTTTGTGCCGTGTCAAACAAAATTTATTTATTTATTAAAAAATTTGTAATCTATTGTTCTTGTATTTGCATATGCAGAAAATTGTCATAAATGATTTATGGAAAACGAAAAAAATGTATATTTTTGATATAAAATTTTGTTTATTTAATTAATATTCAACATTGCAATGCATGAATGAACATTTTTTACAGGGAAGATAAAAAATTTCCATTTCCAAATTTTAAGTAACACATAACATTTTTGGGGGGATATTGAAAAATGTATATTGGTTGGGTAATCATAGAGAAATTGTCAGGGTTTTAAGTAACTTGAAAAATGATCAAATTCGAAAACGAAAAATGAAAATCCTCTTAAGCCATTCATTTTACTGAAAGTTTTTTTCTTTTTTTTTGGTTGTTAAACATTCTGTTATTCTTTTAATCTTTAATAAACGACGCCAAATAAAAGCTTATCGCATAATGATTTTTTTAATGGTTTTTTTTATGATATAGCAAAATACATTAGTTTTTTTATTTTATAATAATTTGCCATACCGTTTTTTTTTTTATATTATGATGATCTCAATATGAAATATTCTATATTTTAAGCATATTGATATGATTCAGAGTAAAATAAGTTAATAAAACATTTTGATACAAAAAAAAAAGTAATTTTATCAGTTGAAAATTATGTTTTTGCGTTTGAGAGCACTTCAGAGGAAAGTATATTTTTGCAAAAAAAAAAAATAAAAATAAAAACGATATTCATATCTTCATTTTAATATTCACTATATTTTATAAATTATCTATAAATCAAAAGCAATTGATTCACATTTAATATATAATGACTATATATTTTATCACCTGTATTGGAATGATTAGACAGAAAATTAAGTTTTAACATAATATTTTTTATTTGCCATTTATTGGCAATTATTATTATTATTATCATTATCGCACTTGAGTATCAAACAAACAAACAAAAAATTAAATAAATAAAAGACATTAATTATTATAGATAGAAAAAGTAACAGATTGAGATTTGATAATTTTTTTTTGTTTAATTCTAATTTTTGATCAAAAACCAATCAAAGGGGATTTTTTCTTGGGCATTTAAAATAATATATTATTTAAAAAATATTTATTTAGATAAAAAGACATCGCGCTGATTAATGAAAATATTAAAATATTCCTAAACAATCAATTGATCATTATTCCTTCGGTCCGACCATAGCAGGACCAAAGTATTGAATTCTGGTGGAAATTTCGATAATGGAAATGCATTTTCTCGACGTTTCAGAGGTCTCAGATCACGAATTTGCAAAAATAAAAAAAATGTCGTTCTATCCCTATGGATGTATTAGGTGTAGCAATTAATAATGCGGATTGTTTGGCTTGAAAATGGCATTTATTTGTATAACAAAATGTAAACGTTTGCCAATGGTTGTTTGGTCGACATTCAATGCCATTGCAAGCTCTTGTTGCGCTCGACACGAATTTTCATCCAATAACCCTTGCAATTCTTCGTCTTCAAATTTTTTTGGCTGACCTGGCCGTTCTTTATCTTCCACTTCAAAATCACCATTTCGGAAGCGTACAAACAATCGTTCACAAGTTGCTTGAGCTGGAGCATGTCCACCATAATCTTCAACCAACAAACGATAACTTTCAGTAGCGGTTTTCTTCAAATTAAAGAAAGTTATTAAACTTCCCCGCAAAACAACTTTTTCAGGCATGTGTTTCGACATATTCGAAGCAAAAAAAAGCTTTGTTGTTTACACTTCAATGAAATGACATATACTGAAATTTATAGCCTAATGACAGACAAAAAAAAAAGAAAATGGCCGCGGTGTGTTGCGATACACTGCACGCTAGTTACGCCATCTGTTATCTAAATCCGCATTATTAATCCTCCACACCTAATATGTATGTATGGATGCCAGAGAATTATCTCGAAATTTTAAAAATTCTTTTACCAATCGATACCTATACATTCAATGACGAGAGCCCAGTTGATTTTGGGGTTTGTCCGTCAAATATTTCTGTGTCAAAATTGACAAAATCGTCAGTCAAGGTCGCTTTGATAAAATCACTTTATGGTGTATTTTTGAGTTTGCAAATTTTGCTAGAGAATCGCTTGTAATTTTCATTTTTTATATTAGCGAATGAGAAATACTATTTTATTTATTATAATCATATATATCCAACGGACCGAAGTTTTCACCACCATATATCTTGCATGGTTTGCCCGCGGGTTGTTAATTTTACTTTTGAATCATTCAACACAACAATGCATAAATTCGCCTATTTATAATTTACTTCAAATAGGTGCGATGTGAAAATTATTATTAGGCAGAAAATGGATATAACCTGGGGTGGCATTATGGGAGTCGATACCATCGTCTATCGCCTATCGTCTAAAATTACGATACTCAATTAGTTTGATATTATGGTAGTCGATTTTGTGGGTATCGATATTATTTGTATATCGTCTCCGTGGATATTGTTGTGGCAAATGATTTTCATATAGAAAAACAAAAAGTTTATTATTTCTATGAGAATGAGATTGAAAGTATTATTTTTATGAGAATTGCTTTTGTACTTTTTATGAATATTAAAATTGAATAAATGAACAAAAACAAAAGAAAGCAATACAAACGACAATCGTAACGATAGCTACTACCCTATCGTCAAAAATTATCGTCTTAAACCGACGATATCGTCTGCCATAATTGCAGAAATGAAAAAATCGTATGTTTGACGACAATCGTCCATCGTAATCGAATGCGATAATTCCACCTCTGATCTTAAAATCACCCTTAAATGATTTTATATTAAAAAAAAAAAAGAAATCAAAATTTATTTGTGTTACTTTATGACAATTTTCCGAATATGTAAAACAATTTTTTTTTTTTTAAATTAATAATTTTATAATCAATTATTAGTATTATTATTAATATTATTTTTCTATTTTATTGTATTATAGTATCTTTATCAAATTTATGGTCAATAAAAACATTCTTTGGAAGTGTAGTAGTTCTTTTAATTAGTCAAATTAGAAGGTTCATTGGGTGAGGTATGCATTCTAAATAATAGATAAAAAAAAAACAAAATACAACAAACTACTATATACTATAAAAGACATTTATAGTTATAAATTAAAATTAAAATAAAATATAAATTCTTTTTTTTTTTTTCTTTTTTTTTTTCTCTTTTATTATTTTATATTATATTTTCAGTTAGTAGATTAAAAAAAAAAAAATAAATAGACAAAATGTATCTTTATCGCATTCCTTAAAAAAAAAATAAAAAAAAAATATGCGTTTGAATAATTTAAGTATAAAATATCGTTAAATATATATAGTTAAATTTTTTTTTTTTGTTAATTAATCGTTTTAAAATTAAAATGGCATGACAATATTTTTTTTTTCCTGTTAAGTGTCCCCCTCTCAGCATCGTAATAGAAAATGAATTAGTTTTTTTGTTTTTTTTTTTATTTTTGAATTTTGATTGAATATTTTTTTTTTTTTTATTAAATTGAAATTGATTTGCTTTCAGTATTATTATATTATTTGTTTATTTTTTTTTTTTTTTATTTTGATTAACTCTACTCTATATGTTGGTTATTTCCCATTTTTTCCTATATTATTAGCATATTTAGGATTTATTAGTAAAAAAAAAACTGCTAGTAGATATTATTATTAGTGTGTTTTAAAAAAAAAAAAAAAAACTTAATGTATTAATTAGTTAAATTTGTTTTTATATATATATAAAAGTATTTAATCCCAAACCCAATTTAAAATGTAATTTAATCGTATTGATTGAAGTGTTTTTTAAAAAAACAAAAAAAAAAAAAAGGATTGATTTTTTTTTTTTGCATATAGAGAAAAATGAACAAAAATAAAATTTAAACGAATTTATGTGAATTTTGATAACAAAAATAAAATAAAAATTAATTAATTTTGATTGTTAAAAATTTTTTAAACAAATTCTAATTCATAAATGTATTTTAAAATTTTTTTTTTATTACTATATATATTTAGGTGGTTCGCTTATTGGTGATACAAATTAATATTTAAAATTAATCCATTTATATTTAATTAAACAAAGAAAAAAAATTATTATTGTAAAAACAAAACAAGACAATAAAAACAAGAAATTATATATTTTTTAAACAACAACAATATTATATTAATTGTAAAAAATTTTCTATTAGATTAAAAGCTATGTTATTTTTATATAAGATGAATAAATTAAAATATATTTTTTTTCGTCAAAAATTTCTTTTATTTTCTATTTTACTTACCCCGCCGCAATTTTTTTTTTTTGTAGAAAGAACCAGAGGAAATATTATCCAAAAATGAAAACTGTAACAATTTTAATCACAATCACAATTTTTTTTTTCCTTGTCTGTTTTAAACACCACCAAAATTACCCTAAAGATTGGTCTTTTAAAAAAAACGCAGGTAAATTAAATAAATTTTTTTTGTTGGTTGTGTTGAATACGAAAAAAAAATAAAAAATAAAAATAATGGCAAGGATATGGATTTTTTAAAAGCTTACACATATATAAATAAATATCTATACAAAAAAATTTATATTTTGTATATTATCTATAAAGAAAAAAAAAAAGAAAAAAAAAAATTAATTATAAAACAAAAAAAAATCTACACATCGACAAAATCTATATTTAAAAATAAAATAATGCGTACAAATAAAATTGTATGCGCTTAAAATAATTAAAAGAAAAAAATAAAAATAAAATAAGATTGCAAATATCAATAAAAAATAATTAAAATTACTGAAATATTTATTTTTATTTTTTTTTTTTTTTTGTATTATTTTTTATTTTATCATTTATTTTTTTTTTTTTTTGTTTGATATATGCGGACATCGATTGACATTGCATTTTTTTTCATTTATATATATTTTAATAATTAATATATATATAGTTTTTTTTTATTTGTTTGTTTGTTGTATATTAAATTTTTTTTTTTTATAATTACAATTAGAAATTAAAATTAATTAAATATTTTACGATGTGTGTGATATTTTGATAATGCATAAATGATGTGTGTAAATGTGTTTTTTTTTTTTTTAATTTATTTAATCTAATTTATTTATTAATATAAATTATAATTTTTTGGTTTATAGATAAACATTAAAAAATATTTAAAAATGTTTATTTGGTTTAATATTTAATGTAATATATATATATATATATATATATATAAATATATATATAAATATAGGATTTTTTTTTGTAATTATTCGTTTGTTGCATTATTAAAAAAAAAAATTAAAAAAAAAACAAAAAAGAAGTTTTCATTTATACATAAATATTTTTTTTATTATTTATTTATATATTAGAATTGACTTTATATTTTATAATAATTGTTGTATATTTTGAATTTGTATATTTTATTATTTATATTTATTTATTATTATATTTTCTAAAAAAAAAAAAAGAAGAAAATAAAAAGATGGAAAATTAAAGGAAATTTTTTAATTATAATCGTTTCTTTTAGTTTTTTTTTTTAAATATTTATATATATAATTTATTAAATTAATACTTTCGTAATTGTTCGATTTAATTATTATAATATTATACTATTTATTTATTTATTATATTTAAATTTTTTTGGCATTACATCATTGTTTATTTTTTTTTTTTTTTGGTTTCCTTCTCCCACCTTTTTTATATTTATATATAAATTATTATTTGTACAAAGATACCGTTTAAATGTGCTTAAATTAAAATTTATTTATTGATTTATGCATAAAATATAGAAAACAAAACAAATGAAAAGAAATGAATTTACCTAAAAATTTTAATTTTAATAATTGTAATTAAATATAATGATAGATTATTTCTAAAAAAAAAAATACAATTTTATAGAATATATTTTATGGTAATAAAATTAATTGTTAATATTTTTCTTTAAATTTTAATATTACTTTTTCTTTTTTTATTCATTATTATTAATAAAAAAAAAAAGAAAATATTATTAATATATGTTTTATTATTGTTTGTTTGTGTGAAAAAATGTTTCGTAAAATGCTGCGGCTGATGAAACTGAAAGAAACCAAGAATATAGTTTTTTATTGTTAAATTTTGTCGTTTAGACGGACATCGGCTAATGCTAATTTGATGGAGGAGGTGAAGAAATCTGTAAAAATTCCTTGGTAATTTTTTGTACAGAAATTGAAAGTAAATTCAATTGAGAGTTCAAAAGGTGAATCATTGAAAATCTATTGATTTCAAATAAGTGTATAAGGTGTGAATATGCTGAAAGTATTATAAAAATTAATACAGAAAAATAAGATCTGTAACTAGCGGATTTATATATAACATCCCCCTTTTTGTAAGGATATCAACAGCGATATTGTGGCGGCTGAAGAAAGGGCCATTGCAAAATGGGCTGAGTATTTTAAAGATCTACTTACAGCAAGCAACCCCCCAAGTGGTAGCAATGAAATAAACGTACCTAACAGCACGATCACTAATTTCGAAACCATCAAATGAGGAAACCAGAGAATCCATTATGAAGCTCAAGAATGGAAAGGCCGCAGGATCTGATGGCGCACCTGGTGAACTGTTAAAATATGGTGTAGATTTGTTGTGCTTGTGAAATACACGAGCTAATTGTGCATGTTTGGAACTATGAATTTATACCAGATGAGTGGAAGCTTGCTTTAACTGTGTCAATATACAAGAAGGGACACAGGACGGAGTGTTCAAAGTATCGGGGAATTTGGTTGCTGAATACAACATATAAGGTATACTCGCTTATGTGTGTTGAACAAGTGCCATTTATCATATGCGGAGGAAGTCATTTTGATGAATACCAATGTGAATTCCGTAATGATCGCTCTACAACTCATCAAGTGTTCGTCATGCAACAGATAATGGAAAAGTGTAGGGAGTTAAACGTAAGAACGAATCACTTGTTTGTTGATTTTAAAGCCGTGTAGGACAGTGTTATTAAGGAAAAATTATGACGTACAATTAAGGAATTTGGTTTTCCAGAAAAATTGATAGCCATTCCAAAATTAACACTGAAGCAAGTTTCATCTGAGGTACAAATAAGAGGTATCCACAAATTGTATGCATTTGAAACCATTGACGGAGTTCGCGGCCAGGAGATCCTTTGACTACATTATTTTTCAAAATGATATTGGAAAAACCCTTTTAACCACATGAACAGTACAATTTTTACCCCCTCTGTTCAATTACTCGGCTATGCCGTGTACATTGACGTAGTGTAGAAATAGTGGAAATGGGTGGGTGCGGTTAAAGAAGCTTTCTTACTTACTGGAACGTTAAGCTTCGGAAATGGGAAAAGAGGAAAAAACCAAGTATATTATCCTATCAATGAATAGTATAGGTTTATGTCACAACATTAAAACGTATCAATGGGTCAGAATAAATACGAAACGGCGAACGGGTTTACTTACCTTGGATGCCGCATAAACATAGGGATAATGATATTTTTGATGAAGTTTAATCCCGGATTTCTTTTGGAACCAGGGAGTTTTACAGTTTACGAAAGGTGTTATCAGATTTTGCTTCTGCAAACAAGGCCTTTTATGGTTTACGAAAGATATTCTTCTCGAAGACATTGAATAAAATACTGAAAGTAAATTTATATCAAAACTTGTTTGATCAATTGTCGCAGCTACCGTTCCCGAACTTGTTACATGACACAAGCTAACAAACCGATTCATCTTTGTATCGGCAAAGGAAAAGGAACGTTCGCATAGACGATACGACTATGAAGTATATAAAATGTATGGTAAACCCCACATTGTTCGGTTTATCAAGATTGGTCGCATGAGGTGGTTTGGCCATATGCGTTTGGATGGCGATCGTATACGTTCAAAAATACCGGACGGCAAACCAGGTGGATCAAGGAGCGTTGATAGACCGCGGAGGAGGTGGAATGATGAAGTTGAAGCGGACCTTCGGACTATTTTAGTTACCGGCTGTCAGAAGATCGACGCCAAACCCAATTGTAGATTGTAGGCGCTTGAAAGTAAATTAAGTCTTATAAAAATTGATATTTATAAAGGAAATTGATATAGTTTTACATCGCGATTAGGTATATTTGTGCATATTTCGTATATATGTTTTGTTTAAGCATTAAATTTTTTTTTAAATCTATGTACGCATGGTTAATATTAATGTGTATATTAATTCTTTTCATATTATATCTATATAAAATTATTTTTTTTTATAAATAAATTCCTTTTGATAAATTCTATAAATTCCAAATTGCGTTGTATTCTATTAATGGTATAAAAAAAAATCATTAACATTTTGATGTAACTAAAACAAAAAAAAAACAAAAATAATTGAAATTACCGAGATTTTGTCAAAAAAATATTAGAATAATATTTTATTTTACTGTTTTTCGTGTGCAAAATTGTGCTGTAAAAATGTGTTGTTTTATCTCTCTACATCTCTCTCTCTCTCTGTGTGTGTGTCTATGTTTGTGTGTTTATCTGCATGTTGAATAATAATAATAATAATTAATTTAAATTTATTTTAAATCACATTTAATTTCATCACAATTCATATTTATTTATTTATTTATTTTTATTTTTTGTGTCTACATCATCAGAGATTTTGATGTAGTTATAATTAATTCAGATTTATTTTAAATTATTATTATATATCGTTGTAAAATTACACTTAAAATTATTTATATATACAAAATTTTATTTATCTTTTTTCTTTTTTTTTTTTTAATTATAAAATTAAAATTTGTATATAGATTTATTTTTATTCCATGTCGTATAACTTTGATTTCACGAGAATATCCCCCCAATTTTTTTGTCGACATTTAAAATGTATCTTTGCGTATATTATATATAGATTTATTTTTTTACACATATCATTCATTTATTATCCTCCCTTATTATGTTTAATAAACAAATAATAATAGTTATAGTAATAAAAAGAAAAAAAAAACAATCTATTTTTACTTTTAAACAAAATTATATTATAATATAATTTTTTTTTTCATAATCATTAACATTACATTATTTATAATAAATTAAAATTAAAACAAAAATAATAATTAATTTATTTATAATACACATATAATAATAATAATAATATTTTATATTAATTTTTATATCTAATTTTCTTTTATTTTATTTATTTTTTTTTTTTGTAAACTTACCTATAATATATAGATTTGTATTTATATTTTATTTTTTATATATATATATACATAAAATTTACTAAAATATTTTTATTTATTTTTTGCATACCTAATAATAAAATATTTTTAATACAAAAAAAATTGTAAATATAAATATAATAATAATAATAATAATAATAATATAGAAAAAAAAACTTAATTTAAATATAATTAAAAAAAAAAAAATTGATAATAATAAAATTAAAATTACAAAAAAAAAAAAAATAAAATAAAACAGAACGATAAAGAATATTTTTTTTTCCATATAATAACATTTAATAATAATAATAAAAAAAAAACAATACGATATCAAATTAAAAACTAATTTAAAAATATTAATTATATAATAATTAAATTATTTTTAACAAAATATATACATTTATATATATATATATATATATTTTATTTATTGTTTCCATATTATTTTTTTTTCCTTTTTTTATATATATTTTATTTGCTTCGTCACGTCAAATTTTCTTTTATTTTTATGCAATTTAATATAATAATAATAATAATAATAATTAACAACATAAATTAATCTTTAAATAAAATAAAATAGAATTAAAACTATATAATATATAGAAAAAAAAAAAAAAATGAAATAATTAAATTTTAAAAACATATAATATAATGAAAAATTCAGCAACTACAAAATATTATTATTCAATTAAAAATAAAATAACGCACATTTATTAAATATATAGATTTTTTACGTATAACACAGCAAGAAAAAAAAATTAATTAAATGATTAAATGAAAATTTAAAAAAGAACAAAAATTAAACTAAAATATTTAGGTTATAATTTTTGTATCTATAAGGTGATTTTTGTGGTGATGTAAATCAGTTTTTTTTTTTGTTTTTAAAAGTATTTTTAAGTGATTAGTTTTTTGTTTTAATTTAATTTTGATTGTGATTGATTGAGTGTTTATTTTTGTTGTGGTGTTTTGTGGTTGTGGTTTTGGTGGTTGTGGTTTTGGTGGTGGTGGTGGTGGTGATGATTTTTTTTTTGTGGCTGTATCTGTTTTATTTGTTTTGTGATTGAATTGTTTTTATTTTTTCTAAACATATTTTGATGATTTTTTCTTTTGTGTGGTGAAAATTGAAAAAAAAAAAACCTATTGACTTATTAATTTTTTTTTCCAATAAGTAAATTAACAATTAAAATAAAATATATGTTTTGTGTAATAAAAATTAAAATTATTGTGATGTTTTTTGTATTAATGTTTCGGTGGTAAACATTTTTTTTTTGGTAATTGTGTGTTGTGTTCATTTTTTTTTTTTTTTGGTTGTATTAATATTTAAAAAAAAATATATATATTATTATTTATTAAATAATATAATTGAAAGAAAATCAAAAATAATTTCTTTTTACATTAATCACGTTTCTTTTTCCCTTCTCCCAATCTCTCATTTAACACATACAATGTGAATAATTCAAAAATACCACAGATATTTTATATATATATATATATAATATATATATATTGTTGTTTCTTAGGATTTCTTAATATATGGCTATAAAAGTCACATAAAATATAATTGTTTTTTTCAAAGCAATGGTAGAATAAAATCCACGGAACAAAAAGGTAAAAAAAAAGAAGACATTTTTCATATAGATTTTTAGTTGATCATTTTCCAAAATTTCCAAATATTGTTATATTCAGTGACGTGAAAAATGTTGGAGATATTTTCAAAATAATATGCTAATTCCAAACGCGCATGTACATACATCTAGATAATTTATGGAAAAATATTTGGGTAGACCCCATCTTAAATTTTCTGGAAAATGGAATTTTCTATTTTTTGGGAAAATACGGTCCCGGTTTTTATTTAAATTTTACTTCACCTAGAATAATTTTTAAAATTTAATCAAATTCTGATATTTCGAGGGAGAAATCAGAAATTAAGAAAAATTTAGTATGCTGTCTTTCCAGCACGCACCACCCTTTGGATCAGCATATCGTTTTTTGGAAATATGGAAATTAACATTTTTTAACGCTACTGGTTTTATAAAGCAAATGATGCTTTTGATGTGTTTTTGTGTGTTGCCTCCAAAATTCAAAGTATTTTCATTTTTTATAGTAATCGTTTTTTATTCTCAATTGTTTAAATTTAATTGAATTTCCAAAATTTTTCATTCAAATGTATTCAATTCAATTCAATCAATTTATTTTTTTATTGAATTTAAGATAA
The DNA here is from genome assembly GCA_958336335.1 of Dilophus febrilis. Lineage (NCBI taxonomy): Eukaryota > Metazoa > Arthropoda > Insecta > Diptera > Bibionidae > Dilophus > Dilophus febrilis. The sequence goes on from OY284472.1 coordinate 20,784,050, forward strand.
TTTTTATCACAGATTTTTCTCAGCACTTTTCTGGTAATTTCAAACGATTTGTTTATTTTGCTTTGAATATGTTATAAATATGAATATGAATATAATTATTTATTGTACATTAATAGAAATATACAACAATCTAATAGTAAACCGCATCAACTACTACACCGCTAATATCCCCCTAAATGCAAACAATACTCAAACCCTACAAAAAATCCAAAACCTAATACTTCGAACATGCATGGGTTACGTAAGGTCAACCCCTATAACCACCATTCACGCGGAAACCGGCATCCTACCAATAAAGCTCAAAAACAAACTATCACTGGCAAAGTTCGCACTCAAACGGATATATAACAATACACATATAGGAAACGATATCAAACAACAAAACTCAACACAAACCTTAAACGAAATAACATCAACATACAAAACAATATTAGAAACCCCTTCAAAACCCGAGACCAACAATAAACCAAAAAACTTAATAATATACGCTGATGGTGGACATAAAAAGAATGCAAATAGTGAAACCCTTAAACAAATAACCACACAAATAATAGATAAATATAACAACAAATCAAGAATCTACACGGACGCATCAAAACAAGGACAAGACACTGGCATAGCAATATACTTACCATACGAAAACCAAACAATAAAAACAAAAATCACTAACAATAGCTCCATAAAAACGGCAGAAACTTACGCAATCTTTAAAGCAATAGAAACGGGAATAGAAAAGCACATTAATCCGTTAGTAATACTAACGGATTCAATGAGCTCATGCAAATCAATCCAAACCGCACAAACAAACCATAGCCCAAAACTATACGAAAATCAAATACTAAACCTATGCAATAAACACCCCGAATACATCATAACAATTCAATGGATCCCAGCTCACTGCGGAATTTCAGGCAATGAAATTGCAGACCGAGCAGCAAAGGATGCCACAAAATTAGCAACAACAACAAAAATAGACATCCCAACCGAAGACATATATAGACAAATAAAACACATAAACTGGACACCCTGGCAGACACAATACCTTCAGGAAACACTAACCGTCGGAAGAACAAACTACGACATACTGAATGGCACCCCCCAAACAACCCCCTGGTCCAAAAACAGTGCCCTCAGCAGCAAAGAAATCAAAACTATCAATAGACTCCGAAGCGGACACACCTTTGACAAGAAATTCCTAAAACTAATCAATAAAACGGACTCTGCACTCTGCAATACATGTAACACGACTGAGGATTACAAACACATTCTACTTCACTGCAAACAATATGACGAAACCAGAAAGAAGTACGGAACATTAAACACCTATACCTCAATAACAGACCTACTGAAAAACGAAAAAAATTATCCACAGATACTAACATACCTAAACGAAATAAATATCACAATCTAATTACGAACAAAAATTATGAAAAGAAATATCACACCAATCCATGAAAAGAAAATACACCCATAACCTAAAGTTTCATATGGTGCCACCGCGCTAGAAACTATAAAACCAATAATAAAAAAAAAAATTTATTGTACATTGCGAATAACATTCAGAAGGGGGAAATTTTATTTTACCTTACAGGGGGCGGATGAAAAAATAGTATAGTTTTTCTTAGCTAAAATTTTTGAGTTTTTTAATGTTCAATATTTAAATTTTGAATCATATATTGTAATTGTATATTGTAATTGTATATTGTAATTGTATATTGTAATTGTTGAAAATCGATTTAGAAATCTAGAAGTCGGCATTCTTCATTTCACAAATCACAAATCATCAGGATATTTTTAAAAAATACATTTAAAGCGATAATTTCAATAATTTAAAGAAAAAAACAATATTATTTTTTCCGGAAAACTCCGCGATCAAAAATCAAAATATTTATATATGAATAGGAATAAAATGTTGAAATTTATCTCGACCAAATATTGTTATATAGTTTCAATTTATTCTCGGCTTATTGGTCACAGGGGTCCCAGGTCACAGGGAAAGGGGTCCCTGTGACCAATAAGCCGAGAATAAATTGAAACTATGAATAGGAATGTTTAGTGAATAAGGTAAACAATATATAGAAATAAAATGATAGGTATTCAAAAAATATCAAATATAAGATAATTTTCGATATAAATGATATATCTATCGTTGGTTTTATACAACCAGTTGAATATAATCCATATAAAATTTCGGTTCCATTAGGGGTTTTTTTTTAATTTTTACTCTCAAGAGAAATTTATTCTAATTTTTAAATAAATTATCCATATACATACATGAAATTATTAAAATTACACCGGGTAAATCAATAAAATTCGCCCACTTTCATACAAGAATTGTGTTTGTGTTTGTTTTGTTACGTTAAGTTGATTTTTATAAAAAGGATTTATTGCCAAATTACTATACTACGCTAGCCATTATAATATTGGACACCTGCTATTATATATGTATGTTCAATTTTGAGATGCCGAGAAAGGACTTTAAACAATAAATTGTCAATCCAACTAATTTTATTTCATAATGCTGAAGATATTCTCGACGTTGGCGACGCAGCCGTGACGCCGTAAAATGTCAATGACGTCGCCGACGGCGTGATGTAGATAAACTACAACGCATGAATACGTTCTGAATTATGACAATCACATGTTCATATTTTATATTTGCCTTTTATATCATTCACTTTTTTCTCATTATTATTTTAAAAAATAAAATTATAACATATAATTTTTTTTTTACTATTTAAATGCTCTTTTGTAATTTGACGGCGTAAAAATTTGAGATTGATTGAACTTTTTCGCCGTCAACGCCGCCAGCAACCTCGAGGTTATCAGTTTCCATGTGTTTATATTTATTTAAAATATTTTTGACATTTGACGGCGCCGTCAACGTCGAGAATATCTTCAGCATAAAATTATGGTTTTAGTTAAATAATTGCGCAGACAGAAGTAAAAAAACTTTTAAATTCAATTAGTTAACGAATTTATTTCAAAATGATTAACAAAAAAAAAATTAACGTTATAATTTCGGACACTTATATTATACGCCACTAATCTCCTATGTAACGTCTGCTTTTGCCTCTATGACGGCCTTCAGTGTCTTAGACGTGATATTTACTAAATTTTTGGCATTGATCCCGTGTTTTTGAGTTGAACATAATTTAATAGTCGATGGCAAAAGCTGGTTATTTAACATATGAATGTGTTTTGGAAGTTAACCGTGTAACCTCGCAATGAAATGTAAATTACCGATATACAACCCAACATCATGGCACTGGCTGGAAATTTCACAGTGCATGTGCCAAACAATCACAAATACCACGTCTAAGAGAATGGATGCTGTAATAAAGGTCAAAGGAGACGTTACAAAGGGGATTAGTAGCGCTTTTTTTTGCTTCGAATATGTCGAAACACATGACTGAAAAAGTTGTTTTGCGGGGAAGTCTAATAACTTTCATTAATTTGAAGAAAACCGTTGCTGAAAGTTCAATCACTAATTGAATTTACAAGTTTTTTTACTTCTCCGCTGTGCAATTATTTAACTAAAACCATCATTTTATAAAATAAAATTAGTATGATTAATAGAAAAATTATTGTTTACAGTCCTTTCTCGACATCTCAAAATCGAACATAAGGATAAATTTAGCAGGTGTCCGATATTTATGTGGTTAGAGTAGTATTATTTTTCTGTTCATATGCGTTTGGAAAATCTTTGTTAATCTTCAATTCCACACCTACACAAGAGATATAGTTATTTTAAAATTATAATTTCGTCTGTTTATGATTACCTATATAAAAACACAATAAAAGTTATAAAATGGCGTTCAAAAATTCACGACATATTTAGATAACTTCGAATAGGGCCGACCACTTCAATTAAAAAATATATTTTTTTTTTATATAAGATTCAATAAAATAATTAATTACCTGCGTGGTATTACAAATATAAATGGGATATAAAAAGCCCCCAGAATCATCAGTTTAGCTACTCTTAAATCTCTTAAAAGTTGTTGTTTTTAAAGTTGTTGGTTAAAATTTCATTTTTTCATTGTTTTAAATTATTAATATTATAATTGTTGTTGTTGTTGTTGTTGTTGTTCGTGGTAGTGGTAGTGGTGGTAGTGGTGGTAGTGGCTAGTGATGGTAGTAATTGGTTTTGGTTTTGGTTTGATTTTGTTGGATGCGGTATATATATTTTATTGTTGCATATGAGTGAATATAAAATGATGTATTTTGGTGGTGGTTTGGTTTTAAAGTTTCATTATTTTTGATGATTGAATAAAAAATATTTTTATGTTTTTTTTTTTTTTATTTTTATGTTTAAATGTTGTGTATATTTATGTAAATATTTTTAAATGTAATTAATAATTAATATTATTAAAGTTAATTTTAAATTATTTTTGTTTTTTTTTCTTTTTTTTTTTTTTTTTGGTTAATTTTAAATACGATTGATTTACTTTTTTAAAGTGGGTGTGTGTGTGTGTGTGTATGTAACAGTGTGTCACAATATGCATTATATATTGATATAATATAATATAATAATAATAATTATATTTTTTAGTTAATTAATAATTATTAATTTAAATGAATTAATTAATCAATAATAATCGATAATAATCGTAATAATCATAATATTAATAATATGATATATAAATAAGAATTAATAAATTTCATTTACCATATATATTTATTACACATTATAATTTATATATATATATTTTGAAAAATATTATATTTAAATGTCGTGTTTTTTGCCATATTGCATATATTTTATTTTTATTTGTTTTATAATTATTAATAATAATAATAACAATAAAAATTAATAATAAATATAAATAATCAAAAAAAAAAAAAAATAAAAAATCAAAATAATTTTAATTTAACAAAAATTTAACAACGTTTTTTCACAAAACAAATTTTACATTATTTAAAAAAAAAATTAAAAAAAATTGTTGCTAATAATTTATTTATTTATTTATTTTTTTTTTTTTTATAAATATTACAATAACATTTGTTTTTAATTTTATTTAAAAGAAAACTTTCAAGATATGTTTTTTTTTATCTTTTTGATTAAAAACAAACAAAAAAAAAAAAAACAGAGAGAAAAATAATTAAATTAAATATTGTGATGTTATTTTTTTTTTTTTTTTGGGTAAAATAAATTTAGCTTCTTTTTTGTTCGTTGTTAATTTAATTGTTTTTCTATTTTTGTCCGGCCACCCCCCGTGAAAAGTATTATTTTTTTTTTGTGTTATGTGATGTTTGTTTTCTATTTGTATTTTTTTTTTATAAATATTTAATCGAATAAAAAATTAAATTAAAAAAAACGGAACAAAACGAAACAATAAAAAGCTCTTATTATTTTATTTATATTGTTTTTTTTATTACAAAGTATATATATAATATCATCAATTATGATATCGTAATATATAGGAATAGAGATTTTATATTATTATTACAGATTTTGGCTGTGGTGGTGGTTGGTTTTTTTGTTGGTGTTTTTGTTTTTTGTTTTTTTTTTTTAATTTTTCTTGGTTGTTGTGTTTTGTTAAAAAGTTATATGTTAAAAATATTAATATAAAAATTATTTTATTTTTTTTTTTAATTGAATTATTATTTTTGGCACATTTTCCATTAAATTTTCTATTATTATTATTATATTTTAATTTTTTTACATGCAGGTGATTAAATATTTACTATATAGTTGTTTTAAGGATATACAAAAAAAAAATTCCACAACTGTAAAAATAATATTTGAATATTTAAAATAAAACCAAAAAAAAAAAACCACAGTTAAATTAATTATTAAATTAAAAAAAAAAAAAAACAAATAGTTTTGATAATTGATATGTTAATTAATTGATATGAAAGTTTTTTTTTGTTTTTATTGTTAAAAATAAAAATTAAATTGTTATTTATATTAATAATAATAATAATAATAATAATAATAATAATAAAACAACCAAAAACTGTATTAATAATAATTGTATTCACAGTCGAAAAATATTATTATTTTTTTTTAATAAAATAAAATAATAATTGAAGTAAAAATCAAAAAAAAAAAAACAAAAATAAACGAAAAAATTATTTTATTTTTAATTATTATAATTTTACTAAACAACAGGCACATTTATATTTATTATAATATATAGAGTTTTTTTTTTTGGTTTTTGAATTTAATTTAATTTAATTTTTAAATGAATTTCATTTAATTTAATTTTTTTATTGTGGTATGTATAATTTATTTTTTTTTTCATTTTTCCTTTGCATTATATTATTAATTTAATTCGTTTTTATTATTATATTAATTAATTGACACTTTTTACTCATTTTTTTCATCATTATCATCATCATATCAAATCGTTTTTTATGTATTTTTTTTTTATTCTATTTTATTATTATTAATTTATTTATTTATTTATTTATTTTATTGTTATGTTTTACAAATATATTTTTTATTTATATATATATAGTTTATTTGGTTTTTTTTTTTTTAAATTTTTTTATTATTTATTGAAAATTGCTACCATTTATTTTTACAAATGAAATGAAATAAAATAAAAGATTTAAATAATTTATTTATTTATTTTTTTATTTTTTGTGTATTTTAAATACACAATTTTAAATAATAATAATATTAATAATAAAATATATCAATATACGGAAAATGATTTAAAAATTACATTGTTTATTTAATTATCTATATTTATTTTTTGTATAATTATGATTATGAAAATATTATGATATTTTAACTGTTTGATTTAAAGTAAAAATTGTGGTAAAATCCCGAAAAAAAAAAATTAAGATAAAAAGCATTTAGTAAAAATAAAAAAAATTTAAAAAGTTTAAAAAGTAAATTTAAATTGAGTTAAAAAAAAAAAGTTCGAATTTTCAGAAATAAAAAATAATAATAATTAAAAAAAAAAAATTAATATATATTAAAATAGATAAAAAAAAAATGTATAATTAGAAAAAATATAAATATTTTATTTATATTGTTTTCTTCTGTATTGATTTTTTTTCCTTTATTTAAATAAAATATATTTTTTCAGTTTTTTAATATATGGTAAGATTTTTTATTTTCATTTTTTTTTTTTTTTTTATAGATTTTTATTATTGAAAATAAAAATAAAAATATAGGTACGATATATATATTCAGGTGGGCTGGAAGAATGATGAAAATATAGAGGTGGTGGCAATTTCAGGATGAATGTATATATTTTCCTATATAGAAATTCCCACTCCTCCCCCGCTCCTTCACAATTTTATTCGTTAATTGTTTTATGGTGGTGTTGTTTTGATACAAAAAAAAAAAAAAAAAAAAAATTACAATTAACAAATAAAATGGAATAAAATTAAATATAATTTGTTTAAAAAAAAAAAAAGATTGATATGCCAAATTCGTTTTAATTTCGATTGATTGATTTGATTATTTGATTTTGTAGTGTTTCAAGAAAATATTGTATAGAGTTATAAGAAAGAATAAATAAATATATATATAATATTTATGAGGGAAAATTCGAACTTATTTAAATTTATTTTTTATTTTTTATTTTGTGATATGTTGATTAATTTCGGTTTTATTATTATTATTATTTATTTATTTATTTATTTATTGAGACAAAAAAATTAAAACAATGTATTGTATATAATAATTAAATAATTGATTTGTGCAACACAATTTTAAATTTTTTTTTAATTTCCTACCATATTTTTAAATTTACTTTACAAAAAATAACAATAAAAAAAAAAAAATGTAGTGAAAAATCTTTAAATTTCATTTCATTTCTATTTTTGGGATATGTTTTTTGTTTTATTTTAAAATTAACAAAAAATGTATAATAAAAATTAGCAACAATTTTTAATAGAAAACTTTTTTGTTTTTCTTTTTTTTAATTTTTGTGATTTTTCATTTTTACTATATTATAAGTATAGGGTATAGATTAATAATAATAATTTTTTTTTTTTTTTGATAGTAACAGCGAATTTTTAGTTAATTTTATTTCGCTAGCGTCATTTTTTTTAATTTTATTAATTTATTAATTACACACACACATTTTATTTTGGTTTAAATATATATATATATATATTTATATATATTAAATATTTATAATATTGATTTATATATAAAATTTATATTTCAATCTAAATTGTTTTTTTTTTATTACGAAAACAAAAAAAAAAAAATTAAAATTAAATATATAATTAAAATATTTTTACTATTGTCACAATTATTTCTTATTAATTTTAAAAATTTTAATTTAGTTTATTTAGTTTATTTTAATTTTTATATATTTAAAGCATTTTCGTTATTAGTATTTTTCTGTTTTTCATTTTTTATTTTTTAGTTATATATAGAGTTGTTTTTTTTTTTTTTTTTTTTTGCTCTCGCTTTTTATCAATTCAATTTAAATTCCTAATTTTTTTTTTAATAATTTATTCTAAAAACTAATAATCACATCTAATTAATACTTCATTTTACAAAATATTTTTTTTTTTTATTTTTATTTTAACAAAATTATTTATTTTCGTTATCATCTTCATCATATTTATTTATTATTTTTTTTGTTTAATTTAATTTTATTTTTATTTATTTTTTAATTTAATTTAATTTAATTAATTTAAAATTTTTTCTAAATAAAATCTAAAAAGTTTATTAAATAAATGAAAAATAATAATAATAATAATATTTTTGTTTTATTTAAAAATATTATCATCATTTTTTTTTTTTTGTATTCGTCGAAAAATTGGTAGCTATAATAATTTATTTAAAAATTAATTGTTTATTTAGTTTATTTTTTATTGTGTAAAATAATTTTTTTAAAATAATTTATAAACTTAATAACTTGTGTTTATGTGTTTGTGTGTGTGTATGTGTAAGTAATTGTATGTGTTGTTCTGTGCTGAATGTTGTTTTATTTGATTGTTGTGTGTTTTTAATTTTTATTTTATATATGATGATGTAAATGTGCTTATGATTGACTGACTGACTGACTGACTGACTGTGTTGATGATGTGGGAGGTGTTTTATTAATAAATTAATATATGTGGTATTTATGTGAAAAAATGATGTGTATAAAAATGTTGTTGTATGTTATTTTTGAATTAATGTATTAATGCATTTCTAAAAAAAAAAAATAAAAAAATAAATAAATAGAAATTATTAATAATAAATAAAAAAAAAATTAAATTAATAATTATTTCAAAAACTTTCCCAATAAAATTAAATCAATTGTATTCGGTTTTTTTTTTTTTGTTTTATTTTGCATTTTAAAATAGTTCAGATTTGATTTCAGATTATGCGGATTGCGGCGATTGCTGTTTTTTTTTGTCATTAAATTTTCATTAAACATATTCGCGCTTTTATTGAGATCTGTGACTTCATTTGTTTTGTAAAGTCTTTTCAATTGGAATTTAATGTAAATACAGCAATTTTTAATAAATTTTTACAGCAGAGTGTACAAAACAATTTTTAGCGACCATTGAATAGATGAATAAATAAAAACGCAACGATTTTCCGCAATACTAATTATTTCGATTTGAAAGGTAGGGAAATAAAAATTTTTTTTGATCAAATATCAAATACATGGTCAAAATTGATTTCAATTGATTTTTATCAAGGAAAATTTAAGATAATATTTTCAAAAAAAAAAAAAAATAATAAAATGTTAATAATACAATTTTCTATGAGCTCTGTTAAAATCCACCAATTCTTTTTAAAACCATTTAATAAAAAAAAAAAAACCACTTTATTTTCAATATAATATTCAAAGAATTATTTTTAAGACCATTAACCCCACTTCCATATGATAAAATTGATTTAACTGATTTTTACTAATTATGCGGAAAAGAATGAATAGAAAATATCTTATGAATTAAATTAATAAATTCAAAGATTTTCGGTTTTTTTTTTTTAATTATTGCACGATTGAGTTCATTTTTTTTTTTTTTGTGTTTTATTTTATTAAATTTCAATTATTTAAGGAACTCGAGACACATTTTTCAATAATAAGTTTTTGGGATTTAAATACGAATTGATTTAACTATTATAAATAATATGATTTTATATTATTATAAAACAAAAAGCCGGTAAATAACGCAGAAAAAAAAAAATATATATAAATAATGCATTTAAAATGCAATTGCACAATAATTATACGATTATCAACAACAAAATATATTAAATAATATAAATAATAATAATAATAAAAAAACAACACGATACTTTTTTTTTTTTTATTAATCCCTGCAGGCAGACGAGACGACAGCAAAAATATTAGTAGTGGACGATACTGCAGAACGAAATTTTGTTATGAAAAAAAAAAATAATAAAATAATAAAATAAATATTATTTTTTTTCTCATTGATTAAGTTAAGTTGTTTTTATTTTTTTTTAAAAAATCTATTTGGTTAATTTTATGTTAATATTTCATTTGTATTTTATTTTGAATAATTTTATATTAATTACAAAAAAAAAAAATAAAAATATTATTATTATTATTAATATTATAATTAATGGATAATGATTATTTATTTGTTTTTTTTTTTGTTCAAACACTCACAATTAAAATGTACGAGACGACGAGATTTATTGAATTTAATTTCCTTATTAGAGACAATTTAATTAAATTATATATTTATATTTAAAAATAATTTATTGAATTAAAAAACAAAAAAAAAACAAACAAAATATGATTTAAAAAAAAAAAAACTCTAAAAAACGTTCACACACAAATTTAAATAAATAGGATAAATATTTTAATTAATTTCGTAGTACAAATTCACAATTAAATAAATCACATTCAAAAATTAATAATTTAAGTTATTTTTTTTTTTTTTAGTATTATTATGATGAGTGTGGTTGCGTATTTATGAATGTAAATGTGTGTATTTGTTTGATTGTTGTGTGTATAAATTAAAAATTGTATGTTTGATTTTAATAACTATTTATGTGTAAATTTTTTTAATAAATCTACTTATAAATGACAAATAAAAAAAAAAAAAAAACACATTAAATTAAATAAAAAATATTAACACATTAATTAGTATTATTTAAAATAAATAATACAATTTAACTTGCATGGATTTCAAAAAAAAAATAAAAAATAAAAAACAAACAATTATTACAATTAATTTTAAAATTACATTTTTTTTTTTTTTTGCTTAAAATGTTCAAGCTTAAAATGTTTTATATTTAAATTTTAAAAAGTAATTCCTTTTGTTGATTTTATTTTTTCTTTTTTTTTTTATATTTCATTTAATGAACAACCATTTTTTTTTGTTTATTCATTTTTTTTAATCATTCAAATTCTATATTATAAATAAAAAATTTGTTTTTTTTAAAGAATTTATTTATATAGGATATGTTTTTATTTATTATCTGTATTAAATAAATTTTTTTAATTTTTATTATTTAAATATTTATAAAATAATTAAATAACTTAAAAAAAAAACACAATTTATTAAATGTTGTTCATTTCGTTTTTGCATTTTTACTAAAAAAAAAAAAAAAAATTATATTAAAAAAAATTGTATGTTTATTATTTCATTCATTTCTTTTTTATTATTCAACAAAATAGCATATTATTTTTTTTTTTTTTTTATTATAAAACATATTTCTTTTTTATATTACAAAAATTAATCAAAAAAAAATAAAAGAAAAAAAAAAAAAAAAAAAAAAAACATTAAAAATTCATTATTTTCTTTATACTAAGTTTTTTTTTTTTTTTTTAATACTTTTGAATCTTTTTTGTTTGTTTTTCTTTTTATTGAAAACTAAAAAAAATATAAATTCAAATAAAACAAAAATGATGTATTTTAAAAATTTTTAAGTTTTATAGTTATATGCGATTTTCATTTAAATAAAATTAAAAAATATTAAACGAAAAGAATTAATAAAAATTAATAAAATTAATTATGTATTTTTATAAGAATAAGAGAGAGAGAGAAACAAAAAAAAAAAAAAAAAAAAACACAAAACCAAATTCAATTGAATATTAAAAATATTTCTTTGCATAAAATATTTTAGAATTTTTTTTAATTAAAAATATAGAAAGAAAAATGAACTAATAAAATAATTATATATACATTCCTCCTTTAAATTTCCTCTATAATTTGATAATGAATTCTAATTTCATCAATATTATACAATTTTTATTTTATTTGATTTTATTTTTTTTTTTTTTTTTGTTATATAATAATTAAATTTAACTTAAACATTTTATTTTATTTAATAATGTAAATAAAATATTAATCTATGATAATTGATTTTTTTTTTTTTTTATATATTTTTGTTTTAATTCAATTAATATATAATAATAATAAAAATTTTTTTTTTTTTTATTAAATGATATGACCTAGTACGATATTGCTCACAAAAAAAAAAACTATTAATTAAATTATATTTATATTTTTATAAAATAATTTAATTTTAAAATAAAAAAATTGTAAAAACAAAATCAATTGTTTTTTTTTTTTTTTTCATTTTTTTTTTTTAAGTTTTTTTTGTGGTATTATATAACTTAGGAAAATAAAATAAAAAATATTTTATAGTATTTTTTATTTTTTTTTTAGAAAATATGTCTTTTCTTTTTTTAATTTTTTTTTATTTTTGTTGTATTAAATAAAATTCAGTGGTTGTTGTTGTTGTTGTTGTGATTTTTGTTGTTGCTGTTGATTTGATGGTTGATTTGATAATTTTTATGGCGAAACACAAAAAAATTAAAATTAAATCCTTTTAAATAATTCATTTATTTATTTAATGTTTTTTTTTTAATTTTTGTTTGTTTGAGTTGATTGGCTTTTTTGTTTGTTTGTTTTTTTTTTTTTTGAATATGCCTATAAAATATTGAATAATACTTTTCTAAATTGTATATTATCGTTTTTTTTTTAAGTTTATTTTTTTTTTTAGTATAGTTTAGTTGATTAATTTTTCTTCATTTTTATTTTGGTTTTATTTTATATTTTCTAAACAGTGTTGTTGTGTTGATTAATATTTAAGTTATATTTATTTATTTTTGCACGTTGTTTATTTTTTTTTTGTTTTGTTTTTGTTTTTGTTTGTGTTAAAATTATTTAATACATTTAATTTTCTTCTATTATAATTCCGCCGCCTCCGCCATTCATTTCTTTATCATTGTGACCAGCCATAACACCACCGACATTTCCGCCACCTTCTATGTGCCATGCAGCATTCATGTTTCTCGATGATGAAAAACATAATTTCATGATAAATGGAAATTTAGTGCCTGTAAGAAAATTTTTCATTTGTTTTTTGTTTTAATTCTGTAAAAAAGGGGTTTATTTTTTATATATATAATTTAGATAAATTTTTCAAATTAGTGAACGGGGTATATCTTGGTCGTTTTGATATAAAAACCAAAAAATCGTAATTATAGTAAATTCAAATTGCATATCGCTAAAAATTTAATGAATTTCGAGTTTTTACAAACAAATGTGTGTTTTTCTTTTGCCATTTTTTCCTATTTATTTAATGAAAACTGCTTTTCAATTATTAAGAGTATACTACTTTAACTATAGTATAATATCGGACACCTGCCAATTTTATTCGTATGTTCGATTTTGAGATACCGAGAAAGGACTTTAAACAATAATTTTTTAATCATTCTAATTTTATATCATAAAATGATGGTTTTAGTTAAATAATTGTGCAGACAGAAGTAAAACAACTTTTAAATTCAATTAGATATGGAATTTATTTCTAAATGATTCCGTTTAACAAAAAAAAATTTTGACTATTATAAATAATATTACGTGGTATTTACTATATTTTTGCATTAATCTGGTTTTTTGAGTTCATCAATTCAATGATTTTTCCTTCACTCCTTCAATTGTAACTTTCTTATAATTTTTTAACTTTGTTTTATTAATGTTCAAAATGATTCTATTGGACTTAAATCGGAACTGTATGGTTCTTTTTAATCTTATTATTTATAAGAATAATACGAAATATTCCTAAACAACCTAATGTAGCTAATTGTAAGCCTACCGTATCAGATATTTAAATAAAATATCGTTTAACCAGTTGATTTGAATCGAAGAAAAATAAAAATGTGGGAAAATCTAATGTTACTGATGGTGATAAACGCTGCTGTGAAAAATAGGAAAAGTTCTGGCCGTGATATAACTCTAAAATGGTCAACAGCAATCCAAAAACGGGTCGCACGAAAGCGGTCAAGGCAATGGGTTCATAAACCGAACTATATGAATATAAGATAAAAATAAAGACGTATTTTATTAAATAATGTTTTTTCCCTAATAATAATCCCAAATAATTTTTCAGCACAAATCAAAGCCCCTTTCAATTGTTTTGCAAAAAACAAAACAATAAACAATTTTGGTTCAGCGGCAATGGACTAGCATTATATTTTTGATAATGAATGTAAATTTGTTATTGTTGGTGATTCCGATAATCGAGCAATTCACACAAAAAATGAAGCATCGTGATTGTTTAAAACGCACTGTAAAATTTTCAGGCAGTGCCATGGTGTGGGGTTGTATGTCGGTAAAAGGCGCCGGGAACTTACATTTCATTGAGGGCACGGTTAACTCCAAAATTCCATTCATATATGACTATACCAGCATTTACTATCGACTATTAAATTATATTCAAACGGCGAATACACGAATTTCAATAAGATGTTGTTCCACCACAAATCGCTAAAGCAACTAAGAACTGGTTAAATAGAATCATTGTGGAGGAGTGAAGGAGTGAAGAATTGAAATGAAAAATCATTGAAATGAAAAACTCAAGAATACCGGATGAATGTAAAAATGTAGTAAATACCACGTCTAATGGATGGTGTGATAAAGGAGGCGTTACAAGGGAGATTATTGACGTATAATATAAGTGTCCAAACTTATAATTGTTAAATCATTTTCATTTTGTTAAATTGAGTCATTTTGAAATAAATTCCATAACTAATTGAATTTAAAAGTTTTTTTTTACTTCTGTCTGCCCAATTATTTAACTAAAACCATCATTTTATGCAATAAAATTGGAAGGATTAAAAAATGATTGTTTAAAGTCCTTTCTCGGCATCTCAAAATCGAGCATACGAAAATATAATGGCCGGTGTTCGATATTATAGTGGTTAAAGTAGTAGATAGAAAAAAAAACCACATCAAAATAGTAAATAAAAAATATTATAATTAAGATTTTTTTTTGCAAAATATAATTATTTATGTATATGGAAAAAAACAGAATATTCTGCATTCTGCATAATATTTTTCCTCTCTACATTTATTGATGTAAATGTAAAATTTCTGAATTATTCATGCGATGTGAACTTTAAATATTAACTATACATATACGATGCATGATATGTAAATCGGGAATATACAATTCTGAATAAATTATTTATTTTATGTGTTTTATGGATCAGCAGAAAAATTACGTGTATTTTTTTTAAATAAAGTATATGTCAGTTTTTTGACTGCACATTCCATTATAAAATTCTTTTGAGTGTGTTTCACTAAAAGGTGTGTTTCACTAAAGGACAGAGATTCTTCCATTATTGCAACAAATAAAATGAATATCAAATTTTCAGTGATTTTATTAAACAATCTTTTTCGAATATTTTCATCAATCATTTGTAATAAATTGTTTTATGACTTAATTGGATCATTATTTTTATACACGCATTAATTATAAATTAAATGTTTTGTATTTAAAAAAAAAATCAATAATAATAATAATAATTTAGCTCTTAAGGGCATCATTATTTTATGTTTTTTTTTTTTTTATTTCAAAATTGTTATATACTAATCGCAATTGGTCCTAGATACTTATGATAATATATTATATTACCTATAATACGGTAAAAATATGCGACAAAAATATATATTTTGATGAATTATAGAATATCTCCGCATATTGTAATAGAATAATAAGGATAATTTTTTCATCTAAAAAAGATATCAATTTACGTATGGTATGAATGATATAAATTATATTTTATCAACATCTTCTTCGCATCGCATAATATATAGGTATATATAAAATGAACATAAAACAATAATAATAATAATAAAAAGATAATATAATAAAGTGAATATATAAGAAACTTTGTTTTTTTTATGGGTATTTTACGGTAATTTTTCCCATTCATAAACTTATTTTACTATATATATATAATATATATATTGTATATGTTATTTAGGAAAATTTTATAAAGGTATATATCAAGAAAATTCTGTATGTGTTGGGATTTTTGGATAAAATGTCGTATGCAATCATACAAAATCCTATAGTATAAATTATTTCGATGAAAATATTTTCATTCTATATTTTACATTATTTCTTTAATCAATCGTTAAATAAATTATAAGTATATTGTGATATAAATTCAATAGTTAATAAAAAAAAATCCATAAATGATTTTCATATAACAATTTTTCTTATTGGGAAAATGAAATGATTTCCCACGTTAATATAGAAAATATTCATTCATTTATTATATGCGAACTTTTCAAATAAACTATACTCATAATATATAAGACAATGTAAAAGTTTTTAAGTTTTTTAAAATTAAAATTTAATTATTATATGTAATATTGTAATAATAATAATAAAAAGAATTAATCAAAAAATAATAGGGAAAAAAAACTATTTGACATTTAAAAAGTATTTTAAAAGAGATTTTTTATAGATATAGAAAGGAACATTAAATCTTAAAAATATTATAAAAAATAAATGAGATTAAAAATAAAAATTAAACATTATCATACCTTTACTATTCACAGGTATATGGTTACATTTCATTATGGCTAAAACCGCTTGTGATACATTTAAAAATTCAATTAAACCGGATGATGATCGATCGGTTTTTAATGGAAACATACGTACAGTTGATGGGACAACATCTTTACTTAAAAATAAATCGGTTAATTCATCTTCGGATAAACCAGGTGGTGTATTGAAAAAGTGTAATATCTAAATATTTTTGAGTTGAAAATAAATTAATTAAAAACAACAAATAAATTCTGTATTTTATAATATATTTTTTTTTTGATATACATACTTTGCTTGGCGGTTGAATACGATTTTTGCTTGCTTGTGCCGGTGATAAAAAACGATTATTTTTTGAACCGGTATATTCTTTAAAACTAGCCGTTTGATCGGGAAGATTAAATGGATTTGTAACTTCAGATAAAAAGTTTTGTTTTGAGAACCTAAACATTAAAAAAAAACAAAAAATAAACATAAACATTTAATTCAATAATTTAATGCAAAAATAAGAAAGAATTTCAACTGTGAAAACTTACGCTATCTGTATACGATTACCCTCTGTACCTATAGGAATGTTATTCAAATGTTGTACACATCGTTCAACAGCTACTGAATCACCCATTTGTACCATAGCTGTACCTTCTTTTGTTTTTAAAAATTTTATCTATAATAATAATAATAATAATAATATAATTATTTAAAAAAAAAAATGATATGAACAAATTAACTTGAAGTCATCTAAATTGAAAAAAAATTTGTGTTTACCCGTGCTACATTTCCATATAAACAAATTAAATTAAATAATTTATCGGTATTTGATGTTTGACTGTCCAAACCATAAACCATCATTACGGAACCTTGTTGTTGACCTTGTGGAACAAAATTTACCGGACCATTTCGTACCTGTGTCAATGGTGGATCTTTCATTAAACCGGTCGGATGTTGTGACGGTGCTTTCCACGCTTCTGCCGGCTGATGAAATTCGGGCGGACCATATGGTTGAAAACCCGTTGCCGGTCCCAGTAATGGTGGTTCTATTAAAATTACATGATCAAAACATTTTTCTGTTAGAAAAAAATTATTATTTTTTTTTTAGTATTTTGTATTTATTGGTTTTTTATTATCTATAAACTAATATTATAATTAATTTTGTAAAAAAAGGTATTAATATTTTAGGGGATTGGAACTTGGAATTAAGCTTTATACAGGGGTTTTTAAGAATCATTTAGAATCATGATAGCATAATAAATTGAATGAAATCGAATGATAGCGTAATAAATTAAAATAAGATAAGAGATTTAGAAAAAAAATCACTTAAATCTGTTTTACATTATGGGAAATATTTTCAAAGACACATTACCCCTTTTTTTTGATTAGTTCAAGTAAACCGCCGGCAAACAAAGATTATGTTAAATTGAAAATTTCAATTAAAAATAGTCGACAAGAAAAAAAAAAAGAAAACCATATATAAAAATGATAAATATATATTAAATATAATACTAATGAAGAAATATACATTAAAATTGTAATAAAATATATTTGTTTTAATGACGTTACCACATATATAAAGAATTGTTTGGATTTAATTAAGCAAAACAATAAAACCGTAACAATTCTACCTGATGCTAAAACTAAACCATCATAAATAAATTTAAAAATAAGTTAAAAGAGAAACAAAAAAAAACCTTTTTAGCTTAGTTTTATAAATTAAAACCGGTAAGATAAGAAAGAATTAAGGATATACAAAAAAAAAAAAAAAACAACCCACACAAACATTTATATATAATTTTAAATTCGTTTTGTTTTTATATATACACTTTTTCATAATGTTAAGAAATAAATAAAATGTATCTTATGATATAATAGAGGTTATTTGTATGAATCATAAATTAAACAGGTAGATTTAGTAAAGGTATATATAAAGAAATAATGTTTATAGAAAAATTTACAATTAAAATTTAGTATCATCATAACAACAACAAAAAACAAACCACCCACGAAAACAAACCCTTTTTTGGCTTATATACCTCTATAAGTCTATATTTAATATATATATATATAAATGGATAAGGGATTGTATATGTGTTTTTTTTTTTAAATAAATAGATAACAAGGAAAATTTACTATTTTATATTAGGTTGTCTAAAAAGTATTGTTAATTTTTTTTACAAAATTCAAACGATTTTTTTATATATTTCAAATGAACTTTATTAAACCAAATATGCGCTGTTTTGATCCATCACCCTTTGCCATTTTCTGGTAAAGACAATATCCCATCACTGTAGAACTTCTGTGTTTTCTGGGCAAAAAACTGATCCAAGTGCATTTTGCAGTCCTGTGCGGAATTTAATTTTAAACCATTAAGGGAGTTCTGCAGAGACCGGAACAAATGATAATCTGAAGGTGCAAGGTCCGGGCTATATGGTGGATGCATTAAAACTTCCCAGCCAAACTCTCTCAGTTTCTGCCGAGTCATCAAAGATGTGTGTGGTCTGGCGTTGTCATGATGGAACACAACGCCCTTTCGATTGATTAATTCTGGACGTTTTTTTTTAATCTCGTGCTTCAATCTTGTTAATTGTTGACAATAGCGATCGGAATCAATGGTTCGATCGGGTGCTAGTAATTCATAATGAACCATTCCTTTCCAATCCCACCAAACAGACAGCATTACCTTTCTTGATGTTAATCCAGGTTTTGCTACTGTTTTAGGAGCTTCACCCTTCTTGGACCACGATCTTTTTCGTACATTATTATCGTATGTGATCCATTTTTCATCACCTGTAATAATTCGCTTTAAAAATGACTCGATTTCGTTCCTTTTAAACAGCGTTTCGCAAATGGAAATTCGGTTCATTAAATTGTTTTGTGTTAATTCATGTGGTACCCAAACATCGAGCTTTTTCTTGTATCCAGCCTTTGTCAAATGGTTTAAAACTGTTTGGTGATGGATGTTTAGTTCTTTAGCGATATCATCAAGGCTTACGTGTCGATTTTTTTCAATTTTTGATATGATTTCATCGACTTTTTCAGTGATTGGTCGGACCAGAAGAAGGTGCATCTTTGACATCAAAATTACCGGAACGAAATCGAGCAAACAATCTATAGGCTGTTAATTTTGATAAAGTTCCTTCACTGTAAACTGCACAAATTTGTTCTTGTGCCTGCGTTGCATTTTCACCTTTTTCATAATAAAATTGTAAAATGTATCGAATTTTTTCACTAATTTCGCTCATCTTTAATGCACTATAACTTTTAAATGACTAAACAAATTTAATTTTTTTTTTTTTTATCTACGAAATGTCATCTTTCGAACATATGTTAGTGTTACCTGATCAGATTAGTACTACTTGAAATATTCAATTATAATGACATCTATTTATAAAAATTATCAATACTTTTTCGATAACCTAATATAACCCGCCGCTCTATATAGTAGTATAATAAATTTAAGAAATTATACAAAACTCACCGATATATTTTATACACGAAAAGACAATGCATAAACTTTTTTCTTCTTTTAGATATACTTATAGAATATGTATATTACATTTTACTAAAGTTAGATATATAGTTGTTTATAGTATATATGTAGTTGTATATATGTATTTTATATGTGCAAAAGTTCACATATTGCGGAAAATATCTTCTATATATAAATAAGATGAAGAAAATGAAGAAGAAAATGACAATGCAAAGAAAATTTTATTTTATGTAAATTGGGTAATATTTTTTTGTAGAGGAATAATATTTATAATGGTTATAAAAAAAAATATATTTCCATTTTATAAATATCATATATAATTTTTTTTAGAGCTCGAATAGGTATAGTTATATCTTTATTATTATTATAGAAGAATTATTATTTGATGTAAGTATAGAAAAAATTATTCGAGTGTTTTGAACATGATAAGAATATTTAGATGCAACAATTTTTTAATATATAAAAATATGTACATATATATCTTATGCAGATTATTGTATATTTAGTCTTGCAGAAGAAAAACTCATCTGTTCGTGTGAAAAAAAAAACAAAAGAAAAAATGAAATCATTAAAAATGCAAAATCTATATATATGATATAGGTACATATAGGGTAATATATATTTTTAATTTTTTTAATTTGCAATAAAAAACACAATTTGTAAATAATAGAAAAAATGAAATAAAAGGGTTTATTCTATGCATGCACATTTTAAATTACTGAATGAAACTAATACTTTATAGACTCATACAAGTCTATGTATATAACATAATTATATTTTTTATTTATCAAGTCGATATTATACTTGGTTTTTTGTTCGTTATTATGGCAGAATTGGTTTAGCGGCCGTCAAACCCTGAGCCGGTAACGAATTCACTTATTCAGAGGCGATGCACTGGTGATGCATTGAATACATTCAAGTGATTTTGATTGGCCAAATTTTAATAATATGTCGATTAATTTATGAAATTTTAACAGAAAACATATGAGAGAAAAAAAACTTAAACTGAAAAGCGATAAGAAAAAATAATTCATATGTTTTCAAACAATTGTCCAAGTTGCACTTTAGGTGGTAGAAATGAGTCTTTAGATATATAGGCAGAAATGGTAAAATTTAAATGATTGATAGTCATAAGATGGGGCCCAACAAAGGATGGCACAGAGCAAACTAAACAAACTTCAGAAATTGGAGCGTGTTTGGAGATTACAGGAACGATGAGCACAACCTCCATAGCCTGGTAAGTAAAACTGAATCTTCCGCCAATATACATGTATTTATTAAAAATGAGGCTATAGGAAGACTGTACACGTAACTATAGTTAAAGTAGGTATATCTAGAGTGTCAAACAATCACCAGGAGCTGGCGGAAGAAATCAGTATTGACGTAATTCTCAGCCTGGTGTTGTTATACATATGTTGTTATACATATGTATATGCCACTGCTAGATCGAATGATTACGATAAAAACTTCTTGACTGGGTTTCTTATTGCGGAAGAGTGGACGAAAAACAAAATTTAGTTCGCGAATGGTTCTCTAAAATTTTATTTGGATGGATCAAAAATCAACCTATGTTCGGGATCCCGGCTATATGGAACCAATCCTAAGGTGAAACTTGCGGTCACTCTGGATTGCTACAGCACAGTTTTTCAAGCTTAAATTCTTGCTATAGAATGAGAGCTATAGGGGGGACTTAGTATCCAACTCAATTTATAATCATGGGATTCATTTTTCGTGTATCTCGCGAGCTAACGGATCCCTACTGTTTGCGTGATCTTTTTTATTCTTTGGTTCGCTCTGTTTTGGAATATGCATGTCCTGTATGGTCGCCATTTTATTTAATTGACAGATCTAGGTTGGAATCAATTAACGTAGATTTCTTAGATTTGCCTTGAAATCACTGTCGTGGTCGAATCCATTAATACTACCGTCGTATAACCACAGGTTGGTATTATTAAATATGCCAACGTTAGAAAGACATAGGGAATTCATTGGTTTATCTTTTATATGTAAATTGTTGAATGGTTCAATAAATTGCCCGTCTTTATTGCATTGCTTGAATTTCAAGATAAATTTTAGATGTCTTGGACATGACAAATTTTTTCATTTGAGTGGCCATCACACCAATTATGGTCGTTTTAATCCACTTGATGTGTTATTGATGATTTATAAATATAATAATGTAAATAGTTCTGAATTTAAATTAAATTTTTATAATAATAAACTAATGATTTGATTACTCTAACTTAATTTATTATATTTTATTGTTTTGTATATTCATATAAATGTTCTTCATATATAAATTTATATGTAACTATGTATAGGAACATTGTATTTAATTTTGTACATGAGTTTTCATGGTTATCAATTAAATAAATAAATAAATAAAAATAATCTACGAAAAATAAAATGAGGGAAATATACTAGCTCTGGCAGACTGTTTACTAGATTGTTAATGTTCTTGAAAAAAAAGGAATTTCCAAATCTCTTGGTTCGAAAAAGCTAAAAAGCTAACAGATATTGAGAGAGTATGGATGTGCCGTTTGAGAATTTCTAGAATTGTATATTTAGAGAAGTTAATATAAGCCCAGGAATTAATTTGAACATTTCCTTAGAGAGCCTGCCTGGTGGTATAATATTTATAAAATGTGCATAATTAAGCTAATGCGATTCCAACTATCTTAAAATTATTATAATTTCTGAACCGCTTAACCAATCTCAACAAATAGACCATGCTCTATACTATATAAGCATAAAATAAGATTTCAAATTATTTAATAGAAAATCTATTAATGCAATTATTTGATAAAAATGGTCAATACTCCTACATTTTCCAAGTCAAACCAATCCAATTTAAAAAGATTATAAAAAACTATTAAGGGTTCAACACTTTAGTGTCTTTCATATGAATTTTTCGAGAATTTTGATTTTTAAATCAAAATAACTATGATCCAATATTTCAATAGAATTTGTTATAATTTCATTTCTGATCAGTGGAGTGCGTATATTTTTCGATCCTGTCACTAAACTATCATATATAGTGTAGTAATTGATGAATCGGCCCATGTTCAAGAATTATATTCTATAGAAGCAGTCTTATAAATCGTTGGAGCTTTTTAAAAAATTCTAGGTGACTAGGCGCATTTTTTTTAGTTGCGATAATTATAATGTTATTGTTCCATGTAAAATTACTTATGTCTTCTACTGTTAATCGCATTGCTGCCCTATAGAGCATGTGTTAATATATCATTTGAAATTATAAAAAAGAAATATATAAACAACGTAGTAATAAAAAAAAAATTACCATATCTATTTGAATTGACTTTAGAATATTAAAAAATTTTGTGTTTATATAAAATATAGAATATGAGAATTTTTTTTTTTTTTTAGAAAATTTATTTACATAAAAGAATTTATAATTTTTGTTTTGCTTTCTTTTAAGACTATAAATTAATTTTTCTATTCTATCAATTGAGATGAAGTTAAATTATTTAACATGATGATTTATAAAAACTCAAATTTATGTTTAAAACAAACATATAAAAAAAAATTGGTTTAAATCACAAATTTATTTAACATTTTAATATTATAGGAGAATATTTTCAAGGATATTAATAATTTATGCATATAGAAAAATGGTAAAAAATTGTCATGTACAATTATTAAGAAATATTATTAATTTTATATGCGATTAAATGATAAAGAAAAATTATCTAATTCTGAAATTATCTGATTGATATGAATATGATATAAGAAAATGTGTATGTGTATTCAAAATTATCTTTAGTATATAAAATTGAATAAATAAATAAAAAATTAACTAAAAAAAGGTCATACATCAACAGTATTACATTTTTTGCATTTTAAATCAGTTTTTTTTAATGCATATATAATTTAAAATTTTATATATACAGAATATTTTATATAAAAATTGTAATTTTCTACAGAGAGGAAAAAATATATGGAAAATTATGGAAAGATTTTTGATAGGTTTTTTTTTTGTTTTTGAAAGCAAGTATGTGACATGAAAATTTAAATTAAATAATACATTTACATATATAATATAATAATTTATTTTTTATACAACAGGATCAGGATCATGTGTATTGTCATTGAATATGCGTAAGGATACATGTGGAACTCTATTTATTATCAATTTATGTATATCTACAGTTTCACATGTCAATTTTACTATTTGTATTAATATAGCTCATAAATAATAATCAATCATATATTTATTATTTATATATAAATAAATCAGCTTTATAAGGGCAATATTCAATATATTATTATATATCATATATAGTATATAGTTTTGATTTCGTTAAGGAAACAAAATTTTTTTTTTGATATAAATATTGATTTTCAATCAATTTCCATATATAATATATTAAATTTGATAATTTTTTTTTGTTTATTGTTTCTTTTTCTATTACATGAAAATGGTAAAATAAAAATAACCATATCTATTCATACATATATGTATACTATATATATTTATCTTTTACCCATCTGTTGCTATATTTTGTTGTCAAAATCTATTTTCTTTTATTATATACATAAATGTTATATAAAAAACTGTATATAGTTTGTCTATAATGCATATGTGAAACGTTTATTTTTTTTTTTTTATTTTCTGAAAACTTAATATGAAAACTATAACGAGAAAACAATATTATAAATATATATGTATATTGATATACAATTTTTAAGTAGAATTTTATTTTTTACTCATATCATAAAAAAGTGATATGATACAATCAATTTTTATATGTATTTATATATACAATATTGTGTATAGAATCTATGTATATTAATATATAAGATAACAACATATGAATGGAACGTTTTAAGTATAAAATTTAATAATAAAAAAAATTTTCATTTTATAAGAATAATATGTATCACTTGAATACATATTATACAGATTAGGTTTGGATGTATTTATTGCATTAATGAAAGAAATAATCTTCATATACTTACTTATATAGAATTACTTATAGAATACCTAGGCGAATATGGGCAATTATTAGCTATATATTTCCAAGAGGGTAGGATATTCTGAACAGCACATGTCTAATTGTAAGTACCTGATTTATAAAAAAAAAACCGCCGAACTAAATTCGTGCACCGAACTAAACTTTCCGGAAAATAGACTTTTATAAATTTTCTATTTATTTAATTACAATCCGGTTGTTTTTTTTTTTTAATTTTCGTTTTTATTCGTATAATTTAAAAGTTCCATCAATTCTTAATATTTTTATAGAAGAGAATCTGAAAATCGCCGCATTGATTCAAAAGATATAGCAGTTTTTTTTTTCATTCAAGTTCAGTTAAAAATCAAATAAAATAGCGATACTGAAAATTGAACTACCAAATCGTACAGTACATCAAAAATAGGACAAATTTTATGCGGACACCTTTTGGTGAAATCAATTAAATCTTTTGAATCATTGTCGATTTTCAAATTTTTTTCTTTTATGAAATATCACAGAAATTGATTGAATTTTCAAAATAAAGAAAAATGAAAATTGTAGGAAAAATTGTATATTGTAATTGTAGGGATTGTAATTCGAAAAATTCTAAATTTAGAAAATTGCATTTTCCGGAAAATTTTGATTGATAAGAAAAGTTTTTTTTGTAGATTAATTCATTTGAATATCATATCTCCTTTTGGTAATATGGCAAAAAAATGTCCAGCTCTGGGAGTATTAGACTAAACCATAGAAAGGGGCTCTTCTATGGCTGACCAACCAATCCTCAACTACAAGGCTAACAGTAAATGGACTCCAACCGAACCAAAGCCGACTATTATGATGTGTATCGTATGATATAAAAAAAAACAACGTTACTTTATTGCTGTTTCATTCAAGACACGGCGTCTGACATTTCAGATACCGAAATGTTTGTTCTGGATTCTTAGGGCTATCAGTCAACGACTGCTGAGCATGTTGAATCGAGGCAAGCGTAAAAGGCCCAAGTCTGGCAGTCTCATATCTTCGAGACCAATTCAAAATTTAATTTTTTCAGGCGGTACAATATATCCAATGGGTCGCAGTACACGGAGCGGTTTACGCAACTACTCCAACCCACAGGGGGAAGGGGGGTTTAGTCGGTAGGACGTCAACTTAGTTGGCGGGAGTCCGACACTCCGTCCATAAATGGATTTCCCCTATCGTCAAAAAAAAAATTTAATAAGGTTTTGATATAAAACATTTTACAGCTTTAAACAATTTCAAGATATTAGACAAATATTTTAAATATTTTTATCTTTCGTATAAAGCTCATGATAACTATATAGAGGTATTTTCTATATACATACATTTTTATATCATTTTCATTTTTCAATTTTCTATAGATTAAAATGATATTTTTTTTTTTTTTGCAATGTCATATAAAGGTTAAATCATATATTTTTCTATATATTTATGTATATATATTTTTATACATACAACAAATAATGATTATATAATAATAAAAAAAGAAAAAAAAAAATCTCTTTATCATGTATGTAAAAAATAAAAGTGTATAGAAAATAATAGAAGAAGAAAAAAAAAATAAAACGAGCTTTTGAACTTAATGCATTTATATATGGTATATAGAGAATATCAAAGTGCACAAAATAAAAAAAAAAAATACAGACCCCCAACACATATCTTTTGTTATATATATATCATAAATTTTGTATTTATCTATCTATACAGAGTGTCATTTAGCAAAAATTCCGACCGGATTCGGTGTTGTGAATTCAAAGAAGAAATTATTCTTAATCTTTTGTTTTTTATTATTTAGATCTTTAAAACCCCTTGAGCAGAAACACCTATACTGAATTTGCACCAATTTTTACATCACTCTGTATATAATTTTACTATGGAAAATATATAGTTAATTTTGTTCCTATATATATATATATCATATATGGAGATGATGGAAAATTCTTTTGCATAAAATAAAATAAAAATAACCAGAAGGAATATTATATTATTTATTATATATGCGCTTTTATTTTATAACATTTATCTACTATATTTATTTTAATTTTTACATATATTCATCCTCGTATATTCATTATTCATATCAATATATTATGTCATTTTTTCTATACACATAAAAACATTTTAATATTTTTTTTTCATTTCGCGCACGTTTTGCTTTTAACTTTTGTTAAATAATAATAAAGATATTTTTTTCTATATATATAAAAAAAATGTATTGATGTAAATAAAATCATGTGTCTTTAAATAAATATATGAACTATTTATATATATATTAATATATTTTTTTCCAAGAAAAACTTCAACGTTGAACGTTTATTATGTGATTGCACTTTTTGTGATTTGAAAAAAAATTATTATCAAATAGAAAAGGGTGTAAAAATATTAATAATATAAGAGATGTTAGATAACTTTTTTCTTTAGTATTATTTTTATGATAGTTATTTGTAGGTTTAATTTTTTTAATATATGTAGAGTCAATTGTAAATAGTTTATTTTTAATATTGAACATTATAGTGTATATGTATAGGGAAATTAATCCAAACGTAAGATTGTTGATTGATGAGTAAATATATGTAATAAAATCGGCAATGAATTTATGTATTTCGTGAAGATTTCTAAATGTTTACAAAAACATGCGGAGATAATAATAGAGAATAAAAAGTACGCAAATTCTTTTTAGAGGCAAAAAAAAAATAACAATAATATTCGAAATTACGAACGATATTATGAATATCGATAAACAATTTTGGAAGATTAGAAAATATTGTTATCATACAAATTTCTAAACAAATAATTAATTACAATCATAAAATCACATCCATCCTTATGTTGTTAAAGATATCAATACACTGAAATTTCTATATAGAATATAGTTTGCTTTCGTTTTTATTTCCCATTACAAATTTTCTAGACGTTGCACAGGCATATGGCAAGGATGGACTGTTGTATAGACTAAATAGAGATTTACCTTTACAAGACTTTGAAATACTGAAGGCATACATAGACGATAGATCATTCCGTGTTCGTTACGATTCGGAATACTCGAAACTAAAAAATGTTTGTACCACAAGGAAGCGTTCTAAGTGAGGCTGCAAATACGGGTTGCAGTTATCAAAGTAAATAATTTGCCAAGGTTAAGGCGTATTAACTTAAATGAGACCAAGTCAACAAAACAAATTTTACATATATATAACTTGCAAATTACTAAACTATACTAAACTTGCAAATTAATATAAAAACAACCGGGCCATAACCTATGCTAACACGTCAAAGATTTGGGAATGTATTTGAATTCTAAATTAATAAAGTGGAAAGAACACATAAAAAAGAAGAAAGAAGAGTTAAACAAGAAATTTAGAAAACTATACTATGATTACTGGGACGCAAATCAGAATTGTCAACAAAAACAAAAGTAAAGTATGCAAACAAATCCTTAAACCTGTTTGGACGTAAGGCATACAATTATGGAGCTGAACAAAGAGCTGTCCACTATGCAAAAATAATACAAACGTTCCCGAACAAAATCATATGGTGTATGGTCAAGGCACCATGGTATAAGGTTCTACGCTTCGACTTGCAGATAAACCTGGTCATGAAGGAGATAAAGAACTATATTTTAAAACACAATGAGCATCTGCAGGTTCATTCAAATCCTAAGATGCCAGTCGTAACGAATGCAGATGATGATATTCGTCCCCCTAATAGAACTAAATCGCATGAACTGGAGGCCCACGGAGAAGGAGATTTGCTGTGGTATATAGTAATCTTCCTGAACATATGTAAATTTAAGGAATTAAAATGTGAAAGAAAAACATTGGTCGATAGTTTAGATTGGCTATGGATATGTGGGTTGATTTTAGTCAAATTCGTGTACATTTTAAAACTCACAATTGCGAAATCCAGCCCCAGAATTTGTAAAATTAATTATTATGTCAACAACAAACATTTCAAATTAATAAATAAAATGAAATGGAAAATAAAAGAATACAAGAGAATAGAAAAATAAAACCAAATTGAATTTACTATTTTTAAATTAAAAAATTAAATTTTACAATGGACATTGATAGCAATGTACCATATATATAGTATTACATTTACTAGGAAAAACATATTAAAAATTTTAAATTATAACTATTGAAAGAAATTATAACAATAGATAAAAAAACTGTTGTCATTTGACATTTCATCCTTTAACTTGATATATATATATATATATATATATATATAATTATATACGGTGTATGTATTCTTGTCATCGCATATATGTATATATAGTAACAACCATTTGCCTCTATACAAATATTTATTATTATTAGAGTAGTTTTCTATATAAAATATACAGGACACAAAGTAAACAATTTCATATACAATTTCATACAATTTTATGTATAGATAGAGATATGTGTCGTGTATGTATTTTCCTTTTTCTCCATTCTATATAAATATATATATAGTATATAATATATCATTCCGGAAAATTGTTGTACAATAAATAGAACAACGCAATTATGTACTTAAGTATACTATAGTATATAGAGATATAAATTACATATGTAATATATACTTGAATTCTTAAATGTTATACATTTCATCCATATCTATATATATATATATATATATATATTTATTACATAATGTATATGATGTATAGATATACACAATTGTTATACATATATAAAGAAAATAAAAGTGTATATATCCGTATAATCCGTTGTATTACTATACATTGTGTGTGCTCTAAATAAATAATAATATAAAAAAAATGAATAAATGAAAAATAGTATATACACGAATACCTATACAAAATTGGCTGCTTTTGTTATTTGAATGAAGGAATGAAGAAAATGAATGGAAAAATATATATATATTGCGGCCGCATACATACACAAAAAAGTTATAGATAAAAACGTTTATTAGATATTCATAAGATCGGATTTCTTGAAGCGATATTTGCTTGAACTTTATATTATTATGAAAAAATATTCTTCTGTTTTCCATTTTTTTTTATTACAATTTTTCATCGTCATATTATTAAAAAAATAATAAATAAATAAATAAAATTTACAACTGCATAAGAATTGTTGAAGATGAAAAAAGTATAAATGCTTTCTTTGGTTTTCTTTCTTATATTTCTATAAATATAGAAATTGTTTTTATGCGGAAGGATGTGGAAAAATGAAATATAGATTGAATATTAGAAATGTGCAGATATATTTTCGTTATTATTAACTATTTTTCGATGAAAATTTATTGTTTAAAAATTTTCAATCAGATGTGGAAATGAAACGAAGATGAAGAATAAAATAAAAACATATGGTTTATATTTCTTTCGAAATCATATTTTTTTTTGATATACATAAACCGATTAATAATATTAATAATATCGCAATAAATGAATAAATGATTTTCTATAAAGCTCACGTATTATATAGCTAAAGTAATGATAACTTTTTATTTGTAAAAATTTGCGGATCGATTGAATAGTTTCATGGTGTTAAATCAAATAAATTACATTGAAATGTATACTTACAAAATCATAAAAAGAATTTAATATATACTACGATATTGTTAAAAAAATCTCACGATCTTTTGAACCCTCGATATTTAAAAAACTAAGACAATCTGTATATAGAATGTTAACAATAAAATTGAATATAAACATTTTTTACATATAAAGTGGATAAAAAAACCGTCTATAGAATTGCCACTAACACTTATTTCATAAGTTTCTTCAGTAAATTGAACCCAATTTTTCATTTTGAAACTTCTAATATTTGCAAGCATTGTTCTAACTAATAACTAATTTAATGTATAATATCATAAATCTTGAAAAAAAAAATGTCAGGTAATCATCGATCTAAATTACGTCGTGTAAATTAGAATTCTGAAATCCTTATATTATTTTGCTGGAAGTATGAATACAAGTGAAATATTTTCAAAAATTAATTTATAGCTCATTAAAAGATTTTAGAAATGGTTGATAATGTGTTAATAAAAAAATAAGGTTGGGACCATTAAAATTGAATCTTCAAATCCAGACTAAAGTCATCAAAGCTGCAGAAAATGTACTTGGTGCGTGAACTCGTCGTTTTGGACGCACATTTAAGTGTTCAAATGCTACAATTCACTAGGTTTTAAAGTAAAATGAATTAAAATATAGAAAAGGTAAAAAATCTTCAAAATACACAAGTCAACAACGTGAAAAAATTCCTATTATGTTATTGCAATTTACGCTTTCTTCCTTTTAAAGGAAAAAACCAAAAAAAAATCATCATGGACGACGAAAAATATTTTACAAAGGCGTTCACATCTTTGTTTGGAAATGATTGGTTTTATAACAGGAACATGAATATTACTCCCGATAACATATGCTCTAAGGATTTTTGTCAAACGTATTAAACGAAAATGATAATAAGTTGATTTAAACACTATCCAGATAATGCGTAAAAAGCGTTCTGCAAAAATTGAAGAAAATGGAATTTTTTGTTTTTTTTGATTGAATATCTAAGATAATTAGAAATAAATATTAAAAATTTCACACATTTAATAATTGATATAGTCCAATTATTATTTTTTTTCAATTATTAAATGTGTGAAATTCAAATGCAATTTAATGCAGAAACTTATGAAACGCTTATTAAACTGGATAAAACAAAAACCTTCTGTAGACTTGCGATGTTTATTACAAGATCTGATCTGCGAAATTGCGATTTGGTTGTTGGTGGAATATAAATGAAATGAAATAAAATACGCATACCTTTTTTTTCTAACATACTTAATTCTGTAATGTGATAACAATAATAAAAAAATAAAAATACACATAAAACAATATTTATATTAGGTTGTCTAAAAAGTATTGATAATTTTTTTTACAAAATTCAAACGATTTTTTTATATATTTCAAATGAAATTTATTAAACCAAATATGCGCCGTTTTGATCGATGACCCTTTGCCATTTTTCTGGTAAAGACATTATCCCATCACTGTAGAACTTCTGTGTTTTCTGGGCAAAAAACTGATCCAAGTGCATTTTGCAGTCCTCTGCGGAATTTAATTTTAAACCATTAAGGGAGTTCTGCAGAGACCGGAACAAATGATAATCTGAAGGTACAAGGTCCGGGTTATATGGTGGATGCATTAAAACTTCCCAGCCAAACTCTCTCAGTTTCTGCCGAGTCATCAAAGATGTGTGTGGTCTGGCGTTGTCATGATGGAACACAACACCCTTTCGATTGATTAATTCTGGACGTTTTTTTTTAATCTCGTGCTTCAATCTTGTTAATTGTTGACAATAGAGATCGGAATCAATGGTTTGACCGGGTGCTAGTAATTCATAATGAACGATTCCTTTCCAATCCCACCAAACAGACAGCATTACCTTTCTTGGTGTTAATCCAGGTTTTGCTACTGTTTTAGGAGCTTCACCCTTCTTGGACCACGATCTTTTTCGTACATTATTATCGTATGTGATCCATTTTTCATCACCTGTAATCATTCGCTTTAAAAATGACTCGATTTCGTTCCTTTTAAACAGCGTTTCGCAAATGGAAATTCGGTTCATTAAATTGTTTTGTGTTAATTCATGTGGTACCCAAACATCGAGCATTTTCTTGTATCCAGCCTTTGTCAAATGGTTTAAAACTGTTTGGTGATCGATGTTTAGTTCTTTAGCGATATCATGACTGCTTACGTGTCGATTTTCTTCAATTTTTGATATGATTTCATCGACTTTTTCAGTGATTGGCCGACCAGAACGAGGTGCATCTTTGACATCAAAATTACCGGAACGAAATCGAGCAAACCATCTATAGGCTGTTAATTTTGATAAAGTTCCTTCACCATAAACTGCACAAATTTGTTCATGTGCCTGCGTTGCATTTTCACCTTTTTCATAATATAATTGTAAAATGTATCGAATTTTTTCACTAATTTCGCTCATCTTTAATGCACTACAACTTTTAAATGACTAAACAAATTTAATTTTTTTTTTCGAACATATGTTAGTGTTACCTGGTCAGATTAGTACTACTTGAAATATTCAATTATAATGACATCTATTTATAAAAATTAACAATACTTTTTCGACAACCTAATATATAGAAATAATTCTTTTATGAGATTACATTAACGTGTGTTTTGTACAATATATGGTTACAATAAAATAAAATCGCTATAAAATGTATATTTTAATGTAATTTTATTTACTATATATATAGAATATATATACAATATTGTATGACACAGGGTATTTTAAAAATCAGTTAGTTATCTACCGGTTGTTGAAAAAATGTGATAGCATCCGATCCTGATCCTGATATCAGAACAGAATTTAAATTGGGGGATTTTTTTTTCTGAAATGCTGATACAACTATAAATTATGACAGAAATTGAAATGTAATTTCAATAAATTTTGTATATACGAACTTTAAAACTTTAAAAAATTCTTCTTCTATGGATCACTCTGTTTATATATAATAATATCTATCTATATATAAAATATATCATTTCATAATATGTTTTAATGCATATATAAATATGAATAAAAAAAAAGAGGAAGAAAAAAATAAAAGCTTTTAATACGGGGTTTATACATATATACAGAAAAAAAAAGAAGAAAGTTTTTCTCATATTTGTTTGATATATAAATAAATATACATATATATTTTCATCTATTATTATATACATATATTGGGGATATGTCGTTCGTTATATGTAATGTAAAATCACAGATACAAAAATATAACACAGCGCAATGAATAAAATGTATTCATCATTTGTACAATATTCATATCCGTATATTATTTTGCATGAGATTTATAATAAAAATATATTTTATATATTACAACATATGATTTTTGTATTATTTATATATTTTATTTTAAGTTCTATTGTAAAGTACGTATAGTACATTGATTTATACATACATATATCGTATTTATATTATATTTTTTTCTAGATCTAGCACAATTTATATGATATTTTAAAACATAATTCGTATACTCATTACGTATATACTCATTATGTTTATTATATGACAGGAAGCATATTCGTCGGATACTTTATATTCCCTCCTAACACTGCCCCACCTTTAAAACAAACTGAAAAATTGTCAAAAACTCTGAAAAGTATTTGATGTAATTCCTGAAAGTTTCTAATGAACTTGGATTTGAATGAGGTTCACAAACCATTTATTCATATTGTATATAGGCAGCATTCAAAGTCTATACACAAGAATTTTATTAACAACTAAAGAGGATGATAAGACTTTGAAATTCATATGAAAGGTATAAACTATTACAGGAATATAGATTTTAACAAGTTTAATTTATTAAATACTCAAATAATTAGTCATCTTCAACTTATTTATACACAATTTCATTAAAATCAGACTTTTATTTGCCGTAGGATTTAATACCCGTTGAATTTTAAAAGTGCCGTACAAATTTAATTTTTTTACTTAGGTACTTTGATGTGCTTTGATGACATCTTCGAATATTCAATTCCACTTAAAATTCTTCCAAAAGTTCTGTATCGCAAATCCTGAGCACCATACGCCGGTGCTAAGTTTTGTGGCGCAATGATAATTGAAAACATTCTCAAAAATGTTGGTCGATTCGTTTGGTCGTTGCTCGATTAAACGAAAAAAAAAAACAGAGTTTTTAATGTTTTTTGCGATTCTGAAGCGCTTATCTCCATAACTCGTTATTGTAATTGAAAGATCAGATACACTATTAGCATTAGCATGAATAAAAGCTTTAAATTTAATTTAAAATGATGTAGATTGGACAACCGATGATCAAAATATTGACCGAAACGTGTGTATAATATAAATCTTATGTTTTGTTTTCTAAAGTTTGAAGTGTCATATCTCGTAAAGACACCCTGTAAGACTTTTCGTTGAAACACAATTATAAAATTGCTACATTAATTAGATTTCGTTTAACATACATTTCGATACGCTATCTCTAATAGTTTCGAAGGTATTCACGATTAAATCAAATTACAAAACATTTCTAATCGTCAATTTGCACGTGAATTTTATTATTTTTATATAATCAATTTTATTCGTTTTTTTAAGGTAATTCTCATTAGTCCCGAGGGGACCCAGACGATGTCCAATTATGTTCAGATTCTTAAATCGGTGTAAAATTTTATTACCAATCGATCGATCATAATTTGGAAGTTATAAACTTATGTTTTAAAGTGATTATCTATGAATAACCACCTGGAAGACATACATTTTGTGCATTAAAAATTGGGTTATTTGCGAATATCTTGAAAACGGTGTTAGGAATAGAATTACCAAATATGCGGTACTTGAAAGATTGAAAGAAATAGCCAGAAAACATAACTTGACCGGTCTAATTGTTTTAAGAATCAAGTAAGTTAGTTAACATTTCATCTCTGGTGGGTATAAATTTACCCAATTTATTTTTTGGTTATACATCCTATATTGAAAAACGCCTTTGAAAGAAAATTATATACAATTGGGGAAAAATTGGATTTGATTAATAATTATTTTGCTATCATATCATTTGATTTTAAAAATGATTCTTATTAGGATTAGAAAATATAAAACAGAAAAAAAACAATATAATCTTAATGCACTCAAATATTGAGATAAAAATTTGCATTAAAAAATAATTCCAAACAAAAAAAAACTGTATAAATTGAAAGATAAAAGAGATTAAAAGATAAGAAATTTAAATGATACAATAACAAAAAAAATAAAATAACAACATAACTTACCACTTCCTTGTTCTATAGGATGATGATATGTTCTAGCCCTACTCCTTCCGCCTGAAAAATTAATAAACAAAAAAAAAAAATACAATAAATAAACATTGTTTAAATAATTCATTTTAATAAACAAAATTATAAAAAAATAATATTATAAATTTTAAATAGATACAAAAAAAAAAACATCCAAAACAAATAATTATAATATTTTAAATTTTAATTTATATAAACACAAAATATTTTTAAGTATATATTTTATGGATTTTCTGCGTTATTTGTGTTCTTGCGTTATTTTTAATTAATAAACTTCGTGCGTTCCAACAATATGGGAAAAGAAAATGGAAAGATAACAAATAACACACACGTATTTAGTAAAAAAAAAATTATAAATGAATTAGAAACTATATATATATGTTATATATAAAAACAATAACATTAAAAAAAAAAAGGAACGGAAATCAAAATATATATAGAAAATATTTTTTTTTAATATCATTTCTATATATTCATATATTAGGTTGTCGAAAAAGTATTGATAATTTTTATAAATAGATGTTATTATAATTGAATATTTTAAGTAGTACTAATCTGATCAGGTAACAATTAACAAGATTGAAGCACGAGATTAAAAAAAAACGTCCAGAATTAATCAATCGAAAGGGTGTTGTGTTCCATCATGACAACGCCAGACCACACACATCTTTGATGACTCGGCAGAAACTGAGAGCGTTTGGCTGGGAAGT
Organism: Dilophus febrilis; assembly: GCA_958336335.1. Taxonomy (NCBI): domain Eukaryota; kingdom Metazoa; phylum Arthropoda; class Insecta; order Diptera; family Bibionidae; genus Dilophus; species Dilophus febrilis. Next base: position 20,820,756 of record OY284472.1, read on the forward strand.
TTTAATGCATCCACCATATAGCCCGGACCTTGCACCTTCAGATTATCATTTGTTCCGTTCTCTGCAGAACTCCCTTAATGGTTTAAAATTAAATTCCGCAGAGGACTGCAAAATGCACTTGGATCAGTTTTTTGCCCAGAAAACACAGAAGTTCAACGGTGATGGGATAATGTCTTTACCAGAAAAATGGCAAACGGTCATCGATCAAAACGGCGCATATTTGGTTTAATAAAGTTCATTTGAAATATATAAAAAAAATCGTTTGAATTTTGTAAAAAAAAATTATCAATACTTTTTAGACAACCTAATATTAATTTTTTCCCAAACAATATCTATATTTTTTTTTTACAGGTTACTCTACTAAAAGGTACTGTGAGGTCTAATCATGCTTTTCGCGGTGAGACGAGAAGTATGATATCAATCCGGCACGAATATTTCTCGTCTCATTTAGAAAATCATATTAGACCCCCTGTAGCCATAAAAAAAATTGGTCATTCGATGACGAATAAGACGAAATTTCAACTTGTAATTCGGCAGATATGTCAAAGGGGAAATTTATTAAAATACATTTTGAAATGTGTGGCTTAAATACAGAAGAAAATAAAGGAAGTGGTAATTTTGATTAAGAATTCATCATATAGAATCATCACAGCTTTTCTATGGTTTTATTTTTCAAATCACCCTGTAATAATACATAGAATAGAATTTCGCAATTTTATGCTCGTAATATTTTATTTTAATTAGAATTTTTCTTTTTGTTATGAATATTTTTTTTTTTAATGAAAATTTCTATATAATATGTGATCTAGTTTTATCATATAAATTTTCCATAAAATATTTATATATTTTCAATAGTTCTGTATACATATATAAATAATATATTGTATAAATTTATCTCTCAATTTACGTTATTCTTACTTCATATATATAAATCTGTAATAATAATAATAATTATTATTATTATTTGTTTTTTTTATGCATCATTTATTTAATTAATATTTTACTATGTGTGGTATATATAATATATTACATATTATTACAAATATACTAGATTAATCTTCTATATTTATATATTATAAAAATATTGTCGTCGGAATTAAATATGTGAAATCAATAAGCCAATATTTAACCTTTTCCAAATAGAGTACATATCACATAATATATTATTTATGTGTGTGTGTGAGTGTGTGTTATAATATATCAAATGTGATAACAAAATATAAAGCAATTATTCATATCATATCAATACAATTATATGTATATATAAAATGACATGTTTTAACCTTTGTCTATAATATTCTATTGTTGTTATTAACAATTATTAACAATTATTGTTTATCGATAAAATAGTATAATTCTAGTTTAATGAGGACAATACTGAAAACAATTCTATAAATAAGTAAAAATTTATAAATCATTATATAAATATATATTGAATAATTCATTGTAGATTATGTGATACAATGATACATATATATTATTGAATGAAAAATAAATATATAGCGAGAAAAAGATTAACAGCAACACATTGATCTTATCGCGTAAATATATATTATATTTATATACATTTAATTTTATTTATATATACGTATATATGGTTGAATAAAAAAGCTACCTGTAATGTTTGTGTTTTGTTTGGTATATTTTATTCATTATACATACGCGTATCTTGGTTTTGTTCACTCTGTTCAGTGAACCACCTGCTAAAAATATTGATAAATAATTAAGAAAATACAGATTTTAATATTTTTCTTAATTTTTGATGAATAAAATAATATTAAGTGTCCCAAAAAATTTGCAGCGCTGATTATTTATATCATTATATCAGTAAAAAATATAAGAGATAATATTCTTTATATCATATATATAAAGAAATCATATATATAAAGAAACGTCGCATAAAAGAAAAACGAAAACGAAAAAATACATACACCTTTAATCTATATATACTCTTTCTTTTGTGCATTTTTTTAATCGCACTCCCATAGTGTGCACAATTTTAAATGAACCAAAAAATATTGTTGTTATACATAGTTGTTTAATTGTATATGGCAAATACATTTATATTTTCCGAAAATGCGAGGTATACGAATATACAAATAATACAAATACTATTTTAATTTTCGTTCACTATAAATTGTGCACAATATAATACAAATGCTTGTTTCTTTTTTCTTATATATGCTGTATGGTTGTTTGTATGCTTTATTTTTTATCATTCAAATCTCGCATACTCATATACTGCCTGCTGCGGTGTATATAATCATAGAAAATATATAAATATTTTTTTTTGTGTTTTTTTTTTATTTTTCTCATTTCTATATATGGCATATTGGCATATACCCAGCAAACATTTGGAAGATAAATCGGCGATACGATATCGCGGCGATATCGGGGGGAAGATAAAAAAAAAGTTATTTATATCGCCAATTTATCGTTGTTTTAACAGTTGAGCGATATTGTACGGAAGATAAAAATGCGATACGATGGCGATACGCTTTGACGATAAAAAGAAAATACAGAGCCACATTTATCTTCTATTTCTCTTCCAGCCCATAAAATGACGATAATATATTATTATTTATTGCTTGCCTATCTTCTTGATGATAAATCCGCGATAAATATATCGTCTTTTTGTCTTCCTCGCGATAAGTATGTAAATAATTAAGTATAAAATTAAATTATAACAGTTTAAATGGAACAGCGAATGAATAAAGAAGAAATATTAACAATTTTTAATTTTTATAATTTTCAGGATTGAGCTGTCACAGGATTTCACAGCATTGAACTTCCATTGATATTCCCTTAGAATATTCTAATCTATATATCGCATTAGTATCCCCAATTTATCTTCCTGGCGATATCGCATTTGTATCGCCAATTTATCTTCCTCGCGATATCGTCAATTTATCTTTCAGATGTATCGCGGAAGAATCCCATTCTCTATACGTAGGGAGTAACGTACGCGATAAAAATGCGATATCTTTGGCGATAAATTTATCGCCTAGGCGAATCGTCTGCAGTACTACCAGCGATAAGAAATGTTTGTGGGGATACGAATATACAAATAATACAAATACTATTTTAATTTTCGTTCACTATAAATTGTGCACAATATAATACAAATGCTTGTTTCTTTTTTCTTATATATGCTGTATGGTTGTTTGTATGCTTTATTTTTTATCATTCAAATCTCGCATACTCATATACTGCCTGCTGCGGTGTATATAATCATAGAAAATATATAAATATTTTTTTTGTGTTTTTTTTTTATTTTTCTCATTTCTATATATGGCATGAATAAAAAATAGATATTATTTACTATATAAAATTATATGCGATATTTTTTCATTCTTTCGCAAATGCTTGTTATGCGTACTTCATTATTTTTCCAAACATTGTTCAATTAAATAATTTCAATTTCAATTTCAATACACATTTAAATAAATTCCGCAACTTTATAATTTGATAATTGTTTGATTCCATATTCTTTAATATAGTTTCCTGTTTTTTTTTTCACATTTAATTGTAATATGAATTTTTATGAATGTAATTCAAATGATGGATGCATTATTGAACAGTTTTTAAAAACGCCTTTTTCAAGGCGAACTGTTGAAATAAAAAATATATTGGTTAAACTCGAAAGGCCACAACCGGATTTGCAAAATTTAACGAAACAATGCAAAACTCAAGGCAGAGAAGTCACTCGTCGATTTCCTGTGTCGATTTATCAAAAACATGAATGGATAACTGGTTGCAATAAGTTGAATAAAATTTTTTGTTGGCCATGTTTATTTTTTTTGCCAAATCGTGACACCATTTGGTTGAATCCTGGTTATTCAGATTTAAATCATTTAAGTGCAGCAGTTTTTAATCATGAAAAAACCATGAGTCATTTAACTGCTGTACTAGATATGAAAACTTTTGGTGATGTTCGGATTGATTTAATGTTGGATTCACAACTCAAACATTCCGTAACTACTCATAATGAAAATGTTACAAAAAATCGCTTGGTATTGAGAAGATTAATTGATATGACATGCTTCCTTGGTATGCAAGAATTGTCTTTTAGGGGGCATGATGAGACTACTGATTCGGTGAATAGAGGAAATTTCATAGAAATGATGAATGTTTTAGCCAAATATGATTCAATTCTGTCGCAACATTTAAATAATGCTGGTCAGTTTCGTGGAACCTCACCAATCATTCAAAATGATTTAATTGAATCCATTGCAAAATTAATAAATCCAAAATATGTGATTTATTGCTAACTCTGTATTACAGAGTTACATATTATTCCAGGTGGTTGTCCCCCCCCCCCCAAGGTGTTTAGTAGTTTTTTTTGTTCTTTACCAGTTTTTAAAGTGAACAAGTACCCTTGGAGGTCCAGATCCGCCACTGACATTATATATCGCATATATAAATAAATTGAATGGATAATAATACAAAAAATAAACTGAAAAAAAAAGTTAGCAACAGTATCAAAGAGTATAATGATAAGGAAGAACAGTATATATTTATAATATATAACAAGTGGGATATACAATACAAAGATTACATCTGTGTGAAAAATGAATTGCATATAATATTTCATTTTATCATTTTATATACGTAAAAGAAATTTTTCTCCAAGAGTTTTCTTTCTTTTTTTTTTTGTATATTTGCAAGTTGTGTTTTCCATTTTTTTTTTCTTATCCATTTTTGCCTTATATCGTATATATAAACATTTCATCCTATACGTTCTTTTTTTTTTGTGTGACTAATAATATTGAGTATAAAACGATGTACTTAGCATATTATAAATCAAATGAAAATAATCAAGGAATTTTTTTTTTTATATATGTATATTTAGTTAACAAAATTATATATATTTATTTTATATATGATTAACGAATATTATGTGTAGAGATTTTTGACAAATTGATTGATTACGAAATAATAAATGAATAAATGTTAGATAAAATAAGACTATATTTAAAGGATTCATCATTATCATCGGTTAGTTAAGACGTGATAACTGCGATAAGGTGGTAATGAAAATTATTTTGTGCGGTTTTTTGTGCCGTTTGATGATTTAATTATTGATAATATTATTTCTTTAATACCTTTCATTTTTTTTACCCTTTTCAAGGGTAAAATAATTTTCAAGGGTAAACCCTTTTCAAGGGTTCAAGGGTTTTTTACTACCGATATTATTGACAAGGGAACAATTTCTCTATATATGATGAATATATATGAAATACGATAATAAAAAAAAAACATATCCATTATTTTATTATTTATATAAACATTATGTTAAAAAATTCATAACTCACATAAAAATGAAAATAAAATGAAAAACAAATTTTTTTTTTAAACACACGCATTGTATAATAAATAAATTGATCGTAGGAAATATAAATATAAATAAAATCAAAATGATATGGAGAAAAAAAACAATTTCTTTGATGAGATAATAAAAGAAAAAGAAATATTCAATTGAATTGTCCATTTGATACAACAAAAAGAAAAAAATATTTGCCGTTTTTTTTTGATATATAAAATTATATAAATTCATTAAATTTTCATATATCAAAAATTCTATTTGCTTTTTTATTTTTTGTAAATATTTAAAATTGAAATAGATTTATCTATAATAATGAAAATGGTTGAATGATTTTTTTTTTATTTTAGATCCAACCTTTCAACATTATTTAAAAAAGGTTCAACAAAAAAATATTTGGAACAAAACAAATCTAAAAAAAAAAAATTAAATCAAACTCTATATATATGTTTTCTATTAAAAGTTAAAAATATTTTTGCGGCATATGAACAAATAAAAATAATATAAGAAAAAAATGTATATATTGTAGTAGTATATGAATAAAGTAACATATTTTTTAAATTATAATTTCACAATTTCTTTTAATATACATTAACCCTAGGATAACATAACAAAAAAAAAGTCTACACTTTTGCATAAACCGGGTAAATTTATACACACCAGAGAGATGAAATGCTAACTCACTTACTTCATTCTTAAGAAAATTAGATTAGGGTTAGGTACGTTTTCTGACTATTTCTTTCAATCTTTCAAGTGTCGCACATTTGATAATTATATCCATAATCGTTTTCAAGGTATTCCCAAATCACAAAATCCCAAAAATATTCCAGGAGGTTTTTCATAAATAACCACATTAAACCATAAGTTTATATCAAGATTTGAACCAAATGATCATAAATCGATTGGTAATAACATTTTACACCGCATTAAGTATTTGAACATACTTGGGCATGGTCTGTATCCTCTGGAATAATGAGAATTACGATGAAAAGTCTAATCAAAATTTTTCGGATGAAAAAAATAAATAAAGTAAAATTCAAATGCAAATTGACGATTAGAAATGTTTTATAATTTTTATTTAATCGTGAATAACTTCGAAACAATTAGAGATTGCGTATCGAAGTGTATGTCAAACGAAATCTAATTAATGTAGCAAGTTTTAAAGCATGATTTACAGAGTGTCTTTTCGAGATATGATACCTCAAACAAAAAAATATGTTTTTATTCTACAGACGTTTCTTTAAATATCTCGATCATCGATTGTTCGATCCATGTCATTTTAAATTAAAGGTAATTTAATGCTAATATTGTATCTGATCTTTCAATTACAATAACCAGTTATGGAGATAAGTGCACCGCAGAATAGCGAAAAACATGAAAATCCCAAAAAATCAGGTTTGTTCGTTTAATTACGTAATGGAGTCGAATTGACAAAAAATTTTGATAATGTTTTCGACTCCAAATGAGCCACAGAACCGAAAACGCAGTGTATGGCGGCTTTACGCCCTGTATAACATAATTCATTTTTAATCATGGGTATAATTATAGAAAATGCAAATCCGCGGTGTCTTGTAAAATCAAGAATGTGGCCAGTATTCTGACCACTTTGTATGCATGTCAATTACAGATTTTTAGATAGAATTGAATATTCGAAGATGTCACCAAAGGACATAGATATAAAGTTTTTACAGCACGTTTAAAATCCAATGGGTATTAAAATACCAATATATATTTATATGCATCCTAGGGTTAAATATACAAATCTTATTTATATTCTTTTTTTTTTTTTTTTAATATATAAAGAATTAAAGATATACAACACAAAAAAAAATAAAAAGATCCATTAAGCAAATATATATATGTATATATAGCGAAAAATAATCCTATCTTATTCTTATAATTTTTTTTTTATTTTTACTCTTAAAAAAGTAATATTATTCATTAAAAAAATTATATTGTATATATACATTTCAATTTTGATTTCATTTTATTTTTTGATTATTTTCCTTTTCTTCTTATATAGTATATATGAATATACGTGATTTTATGATATGATTTTTTGTATAATTTAAATAACAATAGAAAATGAAGTTATTAACAAACATGAAAACTTTTAAAGTTTTTCTAAATTGCAAATATTTTTTTTTTTTTGCTCTCTCTGATGATTATGAATTATATATAAAATTTAACATTCTTGAAAAATGTATAATAAAATCAAATTGGAAATTTTTTCATGTAGAAAAAAAATAAAGAAGTCATTTATAATGAATGAAAAAAAAAAATTAAAATATATATGGTATATAAATAAATGGAGGGGTATTTATTTACGATATAAAATTCTTGGATAAAAATAAGATCAAGAGAAATGAAATATCCTTTATGACCACATTTCAATTGTTTTAGGATTAAATCGTACAATAATAATTATTATAAGATTTGGAATGGTAAATTGTTTAATTTTTTTTTTTTTTGACTTTAATCATAGAAAATTTTGATTTTATCTCTCGGTTTCTTAAAAAGTCGTCTTTGATTGGTAGAATTTTTTTAAATTATAATTATAAAAATGAAATTTATAACTAGATTTTCTCTACAATATTTATTTTACACATATGAAAAAATGTCTATATATTATTAAAAAATGTACAATCATATCGCATATGTAGAAAAAACTATTTATTTATTTATTTTTTTATTTGTTTGTTTTTTTTTTTGTGTTAAAATACATTTACATATAATGAAAATAATCAAACAGAAATTGCATAAATAATTTTTTGTTTGTTTTGATATTACGTAAAAAATAAAAAAAACTATACATTTATTAATATCGTTATATTTTTGTGTTTTGAAACGGAAATATCATTTTATTTATACCACCTTTTATGCAATATTTATATATAAATAGAGTTTTTATTTTTTTTAATATTTTAATATTATGTGATTGCATTTTTATATATGCAATTGTAATATTGTATGTATATTTATATATATATATATAATAATAGTTGATATTAAATATGTGATTCATGTATATAAATAAATGTATATTTTTTTTTCCATATAATAATAATCATTTTATTTCATATAGTACAAAAAAATTATATTAAATAATTATAATTGTAAATTGTAAATTTTATAATAATATTAGGTTGTCTAAAAAGTATTGATAATTTTTTTTACAAAATTCAAACGATTTTTTTATATATTTCAAATGAACTTTATTAAACCAAATATGCGCCGTTTTGATCGATGACCCTTTGCCATTTTTCTGGTAAAGACATTATCCCATCACTGTAGAACTTCTGTGTTTTCTGGGCAAAAAACTGATCCAAGTGCATTTTGCAGTCCTCTGCGGAATTTAATTTTAAACCATTAAGGGAGTTCTGCAGAGACCGGAACAAATGATAATCTGAAGGTGCAAGGTCCGGGCTATATGGTGGATGCATTAAAACTTCCCAGCCAAACTCTCTCAGTTTCTGCCGAGTCATCAAAGATGTGTGTGGTCTGGCGTTGTCATGATGGAACACAACACCCTTTCGATTGATTAATTCTGGACGAGATTTTTATAATCTCGTGCTTCAATCTTGTTAATTGTTGACAATAGAGATCGGAATCAATGGTTTGACCGGGTGCTAGTAATTCATAATGAACGATTCCTTTCTAATCCCACCAAACAGACAGCATTACCTTTCTTGGTGTTAATCCAGGTTTTGCTACTGTTTTAGGAGCTTCACCCTTCTTGGACCACGATCTTTTTCGTACATTATTATCGAATGTGATCCATTTTTCATCACCTGTAATCATTCGCTTTAAAAATGACTCGATTTCGTTCCTTTTAAACAGCGTTTCGCAAATGGAAATTCGGTTCATTAAATTGTTTTGTGTTAATTCATGTGGTACCCAAACATCGAGCTTTTTCTTGTATCCAGCCTTTGTCAAATGGTTTAAAACTGTTTGGTGATGGATGTTTAGTTCTTTAGCGATATCATGACTGCTTGCGTGTCGATTTTCTTCAATTTTTGATTTGATTTCATCGACTTTTTCAGTGATTGGTCGACCAGAACGAGGTGCATCTTTGACATCAAAATTACCGGAACGAAATCGAGCAAACCATCTATAGGCTGTTAATTTTGATAAAGTTCCTTCACCGTAAACTGCACAAATTTGTTCATGTGCCTGCGTTGCATTTTCACCTTTTTCATAATGAAATTGTAAAATGTATCGAATTTCGCTCATCTTTAATGCACTACAACTTTTAAATGACTAAACAAATTTAATTTTTTTTTTTTTTTTTTATCTACGAAATGTCATCTTTCGAACATATGTTAGTGTTACCTGATCAGATTAGTACTACTACTTGAAATATTAAATTATAATGACATCTATTTATAAAAATTATCAATACTTTTTCGACAACCTAATATATATATTTAGTTTTATTTGTTATTTATGTATATATGCATATATTTTTTCCTTATCAAAATTAAAAAATGATATTTAATTTTTATTATATACAGGATGGTATTTGCCTATACCTGAAATTGAAAAAATATTAGACATATTCCCAAGAGAATAGGATATTCTGAGAACTACATTTCATAGAAGAAAATTTGAATGGTTGAAAAGATATAACGCATTTTCCATTCAAGTAGTGACAAATCAAAAAAAACTTGCGATAATAGAAAAGTAACGACCAAATAGAACAAACATCAAAAATCGGATAAAATTATGGGAAAATTTACTATATCTTGTAAACCAATAGGACGATTTTCAAATTGTCTTTTATGATACATCAGAAATTGATTGAACTTTAAATTTGAAGAAAAACGTGGAAAAATCAATTGTCCAGAAAATTTAGTATGGGGCCTATGAATAGATGACTTTCCATTAATTAGATAATTAGACATGTGCCTTTCATAATATCACATCGATTAAACAATAATTTTTTTTAACGCACCACCACCACCACTGGTTCGATGGTAGAATATAAATACCATTTTTGAAATTCAAGTTTTAAACATGTTATTTGGTATTTTATTACTCGTTAAAAAAACATTCTGTTTTCAATATTGACTATATATTTTTTGTTCAACAATATATAATATAGCAAAACAATTCATTTGAATTATAATTTAAATATATATTTGCATTTTATAGGAATTTACAATTAAAAAATATAAATAACCTTTTTATTAAAAATATATATAAAGTTTTATATAAAAATAATAAAATATATGAATATATTAAATATTGGACAGTGTAATTTTCTTGGAAAATCTATATCTATATTTATTGGTTTTGTTTCGTTCTGATATTAAAATTGTTTTGTTAACTCATCAGCTATTTTGATTTCAATTCAAAAAATCCTAAATAGTTAAAAATAAAATTTAAATTTAAACAGAACATTGTAACATTTCTTTTTATTCGTGAATATTTTATTAAATTTTCTATCGATCAATTGAAAATTTAGTTGTACAAAATTCTATTAACAGAGTCATTACTGTAAAGTTCTTATATTATTGGAACTCTTATTTTGTCTAATAGATAAAAATTGCCAACACAAAATTCTCACAAAATGTTTGGAATCGTGGTTTCGAGTTCTAAACTGAAGACATAAAATATGTTTGATATTTTTCAGTTAATTTCGATTCTGAATTTGGGAATTACAGAGTTGCTAATTGAGGTACGAAAAGCGCCCAAAAGGGTCTGGTTCGATCATACCGGAATCCAAAGAGGGTTTTTAGTCAGTTTTGTACACTTCTTTTAGGGTGTCTTATGTAAGATTTCCCCACCATTGGGATATAATGGCAAGATTTTAATAAAGTTTATAATATTGTATAGTAAAAGAAAATTTACATTTAAAATTAAAACAAAAAACCACATTTTTATAAATATTTTGTTTACATTTTGTAATTGTTTGCTTATAAAGCCAACTAAAACAAAAAACCATAGGGCAATTATTGTTCGACAAATAAATAATTATAAATTTATTTTAAGAATATATAACATTATAATAATTAACAAATTATTTTCCACTTGCTATTACTAGCTAGTATTTTATAAATCTCTTTTTGTTTTACTTATTAATATAATATATAACAACAAAAAAAAAGTATTATCGTTATAGTATCTATATACATAAAATATGCAATTTTGAAAAATGCAATTGTAAATTTTGCATATAGCATCAACAAACAAAATACATATATACATATAGAAATATATAAATAAAAACGTATCCAAAAATAAATAAAATAAAATATTTTCATCATTCTTTTAATTAACATTATTTTTTTATATTTATATAAATATATAAAAATACACTTAAGTGGTATATGATTTTAAATTTATTTCAATTTAAATACCTCAAAAATATTACATATTTATATATGAATAAGTGACGGAAAAATCTGTTAAAAATAGAAAATTCTTTAACCAGTATATTATGGCATTTTAAAATAAAAATAAAAAAAAATTATTAATGCTTGACCTATATGTATATACAAGTATATATATTATTAAATATATATTATTAAAAATGAAATCAAATTTCAATTTATATTACATAAAATAATTTTTTTTTGAAGTATAGCCGCCGCACCACAACAAAATAATTAATTTATAAATAAATTCTTGCAATATTAATATATGAAATTGTTTTGAAATTATAATTATGAAATGATTCAACGATTCAAGTTCTGAAGAATATCAATTGAATATATTGTAAAATAATAATCTAATTAAAATAAAAATAAAACACAATACGTAATAAAACGATGATTGGAAAAATATGAAATTCTAAGTGAAATTCAAACCAGAAAAACGAAAATTGGTTTTATGGAATTCAATCAGATTCATTGTCTTAATAATGTAATTTTTTAAAGTTATAGCCAGTATTTTCTTTATTGAAATATTTTCGATTGTTGAATCACGCGTTATCCTTTATATTTTATATATATATTATTGTAATAATGAATTTTGAACCAATTTAAACTGTATCTATAATTTACAGATGTTTAATGCGAAACAAAATCCCAATTATGCGATTATTTAGAATTCAATAACGGATATATGTGTATTTCATTAAAAACAATACAATATAAAAATCGTTTTAATAAATAATTTACATGTAACATAATTTCACATATAGTATATATAGCTATTTATAGAGTGGATATAGAAAATATATATACTATATATACTGATCTTTATGGAAAATGATCTAAAAATATATATACATATAGATTTTGTTGAATAATATATTGATTAAAGTTATTAATATATATAATAATAAAAATGGTGAAATCATTTGGAAATGTGGTTGTTTTTTTCTTTCTTTTATTTATTTAACCTATAGTTCAGTATATATTCAAAAACGAAAAAATGCTATATATTATTATTATTATGATTATAAAGTGAAAAAAAAAATGTTTAAAAATTGAAATACACACATAATAATTTGTATATGAAAATTTATGATATAGTTGAGTGATTTTTTTGTTAAATGTAATTGATTTGTCTAAAATGAAATATGTTTAAAAAAGAAAAAATTTACGTTAACAGTATATATGTATATATAAATAATAATTTTTTTTAACATCTGTTTTATTTTTCAGTTATTTTTTTGTATTATTATTATTATTATTATTCACTATATAAATATAAAGATAATTTTCAGAAGAAAATATAGTTAAAAATATTTTACAAATATATTTACTTTATATTTTCTTTATGGCTATATAGTCTAGAACTAGATTATCTCTTATAATATTGCGGTATTGATGAATATTAAATGGATTTTATTATAAGGTTAAAAATGGTTAGAATTCAATACTATATTTTATTTAATTAATATTAATGTTATGTTTCATTTTTTTGGGTTGTTTAACTTTTGATTTATTAATTGGCTGTTATATTGCAAATAAAAAATAAAAAATTCTTTGCATATGATCAAAGTTATCAAAATTATAATCATATATAGGTTTCGAAACGGTCAAATGAATCCATTTCCAGACCAATTTAACCCCATTTCCAGAACAAATTAATACCTGTAAAAATATTCTTTTAGAATTCAAAACCATATCAAATGATCGGACATTTATTGCTCAAAACTAAAACTTAAATTAGTTAATTAATTCAATTATAGCTATTGATTAATGAATGATAAAAATGAATGATAAAAATATATTTATTAATTTAACAAAAAAAAAATCATAACAATTTAATTTGAATAATATTTTATTTGCACTTTAAAGGTCAGGTAAATTAAACAAATTCACTGTTTTGTTGTATTATTATATTTTTATTTATTAACCCTTAACGAACGAATGCCGCGAACGAACGAATATTAAAAAAATGCGCTCGGGTTAATATATTTATATAGAGGGTGGATTTCCTCTTCCAAGAAAAAAAATTTACAGGATCCCGATTACAATATGCCGATTTTAGGTTGCGTGGTCCAAAACATTCCAATAAATTTTGGTCTATGCGTCTTTAATACGGAATTAAATCTGATTTTTCTGAATGAACCACTTTTCTCCATAAACTAGTTATTGTAATTGAAAGATCAGATCCATTATTATTAGCATTATCGATAAATTGATAAAATGATGTAGCTCGGACAAACGGTTTTCTAGATATTTAAAGAAACGTGTCTAGAATATAAATCTTATTTTGTGTTCTCTATAATGTTTGAGGTACGATAATATCTCGAAAAGACAACTAATAAAATTTTTCGTACAACATGCTTAAAAAATTTGCTACATAAAATGTTAGTTTTCGTTTGCCACATATGGTCATATGCTATACATCTAATAGTTTCGTAATAATTCACAAAAACATATGATGATTGACGAACGGATAAAACATATAAAAATGTATGGGCGTTTTTAATAAAACGGTTTTTATGATCTGCTTTTTTATTTTTATAGTTTTTACACCTATTAGACTTTGATTTTTAAAACTTGATAATGATTTAATTGGCTTTTAAAAGTGGTTCATTTGACCGGGAAAACCTATAATTTCAGGTCAAAAGTCCAAACAAAAAAGGTAACCAAAAAAACCATATGGTAAAATAACTTTATATCTGCATTTAACTCGCTGCTAAACTAAAAAAATTTTCATAAACCTATTGAAAAGAGCCGCCGGGAGGATTTATTTTGATCTCCAAACATATATTTCTAGTTTTTCTATCAGTATACTGTTTGTTTTTTATTTATTTTTATTATTATACGTATTTTTTACGAACAATTTTTCTATAAAATAATAATGAATCTATTACAATATGCAAAAATACGCAATTAATAATTAAAAACCAAAACAAATGTTGTACAATATACATATTGTTGTATCTTTAATGCGATTATAAAAGGATGGAAAATGAATTGGTTTAAAAATTCACAAACAAAATTCATAGACAAAATTATAATTTATATACAATCAAATGTTATTGTATTGTATATTGTATTATCATTTTCATTGAGATATTTTCATAAATATAAACAACAACAATGAAAATGATATTGTCTGTAATTTATGATCAAAAACGTGAACAGGGTGGGAACAGGGTTCAAGTGGAAATTTCTCTATGTAAAGGTATATATGAATAATACAAATAATTATACATAATGATAGAGAAGAGTGAATCTGAAAAGCAGTAAGAAAAAATAACTCATATGTTTTCAAACAATTGTAAAAGGTGCGCACTTTAGATAGGATGAAATGCTTAATTTAAATGATTGGTAGTCATAAGAAAGGCAAAAAATTCTAGCTCTGGGAGACTATTCCATAATCTTGATGTTCTGGGAAAAAATGAATTTCCAAATCTGTTGGGGTTCGAAAAAAGTGAATAGATACTGAGAATGGATGTGCTGTTAGATAATTTCTTAAATTATACGCGAAGTTAATATGGGCACAGGAAATAATTTAAAAATTTCATTAGAGCATTCGTGGTGGTAATATTTATAAAATATCCATAATGTACTGTACGTCTAATATCCAATAATTAATAGAATTTTTGTTATTGTTTAATTTTTGATCAGCGAGTACGCATGGTTTTTGATCCTGTCACTAAACTGTGATGTAGTAATAGTTGCGTTCCATTCAATTACCAGGAGTAGGTAGGAGTAGATAAGAGTAGAAAGCATCTACTCTTTTCTACTCTGTTCTACTCATTTCTACTCTTACCTACTCCTGGTAATTGAATGGAATGCGACTAATCGGTGTATTGTACTCTAGATGACCATATAAATGCTATAAATTCTATAAAGTTTATACAATTTATTCATTATGAAAAACATATTTTAAGTTAAATAACTATAATAACTTAACCCTTATTGAATCATACTGTAAAAATTATTTGTATTTAGTTAGTAATATATGATTTGTATATAGCCGCGCGTATATAAAAATATATAACAATAATAATAATAACAAACAAATTTTGTGAAAATCCGATTTTTACATAATACCATATAACATACCATATACAATAATAATATCGTTTAAATGGATTTATTTTTTTTTATATATACAAAATATAAACAAATTTTCATTAAAATTATAATAAAATTTAGTGACTAAGCGTAAACAAGATTATATATATAAATAATATTTTATATATGAATAATAATAATGTATTTTTTCCTATCCTCTTCTATACATACTATCCCTTTATCCTCTACTATACTACAATATATGGTTATATATCCTGTGTATAAAATATAAAACTAATATTTATATATATCTAAATTGTGTTACGGGGTATGGCAATTTTTTCTATTCCATTCCTATATACTAAATGCATATATATCAATGCATACATACAGAAAATAAATACGTTTAGCCAAAGAGCAAAAATAGAAAATTTTTCATTTTTCATTCAATACATATTTTTTAGTATTCTTATTATTATATTTATGATAAAAATAACAATACTATAATAATAATAATAATAATAATAGTAATCATATAGATATATAGAAGAAAAAATAAACTTCACAGAGGAAAGTGAGACAGTAAAAGAAAAACCCCCATTAAATATTTATATATTTATAAAATATAGGCGTTAAATTAATGGTAATATCAAAATTGTGACAGTTAACAATATACATGATAACAAAAAATAAATAAAAAGTAATACAAAAATAAATAAATAAATATGCCATGTTCATTCATTCATTCATTCATTTTATCTTATAAAAAGCAAACAATATTTCGATTTATCATCATATTTTTTTTTATTATTATATTTTTCAATATTTCATAATCAGAAATATATTTGTTTTTCTACATGACAAATAAGAAAATATATAAATTTAAATTATATATTACAAATTGCAAATTGCATAAAAGAAATAAAAAAAATACGCATATAAATAAATTCTAAAGAAAAATATTTTTTTTAATAAAAAGAATGCAATTTTCTTTTTATTTTTTAATATATATTTATGGATGGAAAATGTTAGTCATATTTATTTTTGATTATTTTATTTTTATTTTTTAAATAAAATTAATGTTTAATAAATAATAATACATAAAAAAAATAAAAAAAACAGACTCACCACAATTTATGAATTTATTATAAATTTTGTATAATTATAACAAGGAAAAAAAAAATAATTGCATTGTTTAATTAAAATTTTTCCTTTTAATATTAATAAAATATAAATACTAAAAATATAATCAAATAAATTATATTGAGAATGAAAACGCAAAAATTATTAAATTAACACGTAAATTTTTGGTTGTTTTGGTTTTATACATCGAGTCAGTAGGGGGGTCAAAATAACTATATAAAAATTCTTTTGATGATAATAATTTTTTGTTGTTTTGGTTTGTGTTTGTTTTTATTTTTTTAATAAAAAATAATTTAATATTCAAAATAATTTTCCTATTTGACATATGGATATAAATAAAATCCCATTTCAGTTTTTATTGAAATACATTTTAAAATTGGTGCTTAAACTTAACAGAAACGTAATTGGGCAGTTTTAATCGTTAAAAATCATGTCGATAGGGAAAATTTGGTCCTTATTTATCCTTCAAGTATTGATATATTTCTTTTTTATATAATAATCTGATTATTCAAAATAATTAAAAGAAAGTTTATCAAATAAAATAAATCGCATTGATTTGAAGATCTTAAAGGATCTGATGCTATTAAAGGTTAACTTCAATTTACAAGAAACATTTTTCATTTAAGTTCTTCAATTATAATCATATATATACAATTGCACTCTGTGGTGTAAATGATAAAAATTCCATCCTAAAATTCTTACAAAATTTTGGGGTCGTGGGTTCGAATCCTACTGAATGCATAAATAATGTTTTGTGTATTCGGTTATTTTTCGAATCTGAATTTTAACACAGAGTTGCAATTTCCCCTCGCGGTTGGTCGTACGGCTAATTACCGACACCGTAAAAAAAGCACCAACAAATTGTGAAACTAACAACAGAAGGCTGTTGTTGGACGCTATAACCAGATTGTTGGTTGTAATGTAATGCGAAAAATTTATTATTTTATTATACACGGTGCGACAATTAATATTTCGGACTCAAAACCATATCTCAATAACCAGTGGGACGATCTATTTGATGGAACAAACGTTTTGAAGTTTGATGTTTTCTCTATCGTCTGTAAAAATTTCATTTCATTTGGTTGACAAATAAAAAAGTTATGCCCATTTCTTGTGAAACAATATTGTAGTTGAAGTAGAAATATTAACATGGAACAATAGAGCAGTATCATTAAATTCAACGCAAAGCATAGTAAATCTGCAACAGAAACGTTAAAATCGATGCAGTAAGTTAATGGCGATAATTGTATGGGTAGAACACAAGTTTTTGAGTGGTATAAATGTTTCGTGGGTGGCTAAAACACAGGCTAAAAAAACAAGAAAAGTTCCATCGAAAATCAACACAATGCTCGTAACATTCGATAGCAAGGGAATTATTCATAAAGAATTCGTTCCAACTAGTCAAACAGTCAGTGGCGCAAATTATATCGAAGTTTTGAAGCGTTTGATGGGCAGGATTCGTCGTATTCGACCTGAATATCGTGAATCAGATAGTTGGTGTTTGTTACACGATAATGCACCAAGTCACACTTCACTTATTGTTCGTAAGTTTTTGGCTGGAAATCAAGTCTGTGTATTAAATCATCCACCGTATTCACCTGATTTAGCACCATGTGACTTCTCCTTGTTCCCAAAACTTAAAATGAAATTTAAAGGATGTTTTTTTTGAGGATATTGAAACCATTGAAACAGCATCTACAAGCGCACTAGAGGCAATACCACAAAATGACCTGGAACACGCATTTGAATCATTATTAAATCGCTGTAACAGTTGTATTGAATCAGGAGGAGAATATTTTGAATAAATAAAAAAAAATTCAAAAATCGTATTTTTAATGTATTTCCTAGGACCAGTCCGGAATATTAATTGTCGCACTGTGTACAATTATTTATAATATTATATCCAGTCAATTTTGATCATATTTTTTCAACCAAAAAAAACTTCAACTTTCGTTCAATTTTACATTAAAAATAGGTTCAAAACTACATTTTTAGTTTGTATTTTAATATAATTAATAATTGACATATAGTTTATAGATGTAAATGTATTTCTTTCAAATGGATTTTTTTTTTGGATGTTTGGTGAACTTTTGTGAATGAATTTTGTATATATTTATTAATACCTTTCATACCATCATAAATAATATTATTAAATGTTGTTTTCTATGTTTTTTTTATTTTAATGTTTATATATCTATAAATATAAAAAAAAATTTCAATGGAAATGCACGCGGCGATGCGGTATGGTTTTGCATATTAATATATGTATAGAAAAAAAATGGTGAACACTTTATGAAAATGGATAATTTCTTTGACACTATATTTATATGAATTTTTTGTCCTCAAATATAACCAGGAAAAGTATATATACATCATAAAGGATATACGAATATAGTATGTATGTGTTACGTGTAAAGTTATATAACGAAATAACATTAAAAAAATAAAAAACTTTCTAAAAATATAAATGCTAATGGATTTTTATTCGTAACTGCGGCGGTATTATAAAATAAGTGTATAAAATAAAAAATTTTAGTATACATTTTTTTTTTTTTTGCTATAGATATTTATCAGAACTTCTTCCTATTTCCATATATGAGAATTTACACTTATATACCTATGCTATACATTGAAATTGAAATATATATATTTACATATATACACCGACAGTCTTAGAAAGTGTTGCACTTTGAGAGTTTTGACATTATTGGTATTTGGTCATTTTTTATTATATATGAATTGAACCAATTAATAGCAAATTCATTGATTTCGTTGATCCTCTCGACATGGAATTATATAATTTTGGTATGTAATTTTCATCTTATTCGAATTCATTCCTATACCGTAAAAATATGTATGGTTGGTATGCGTTAATTTATTTCTATTTGACTGTATGGCAATATTCTTGTTGCGGGACTCTTTCTACGGCACTGGGTGTGTATACATTTAAAGTTTATTATTTGTTTTTACAATTTACAATATACATGATAAGTATATATTTTGTATATATGCCATAGATAGAGATATGCATATATTAACAATATATAAACTTACTCCGAAAGTATATTTGCATTATTGTATTTTGCAAATCATACGATATGGTTTTTTTTTATAATATTTAATGTTTCTTATTCTTAAAAACTAAAAACAAAAATGTAAATATTGAAACTTGAATTATCTACTTAAAAAAAATGAGATATTTTTTTATTTTTTTTTCAAAATATATAGAAAGAAACATTCTTTATAATGAATATTAAAAAAAAAAAAACAACCACTCAAACACAGAAATTAATTCATCTTTTTTTAAAGTTATTTGGAAAATCTTTTTGTATATAACATTTTTAGGATATCAAACAAACAACAACAACAACAAAAAAATTAATAATATTTTCAAATATACTTATATAAATATTCTTTTCATAATCTAAAATATGATATAGTTTTTTTTTTATGCGTATAATAATTTCTTATAAATAACAAATTTATAATTGAAAAACTTCTATATACAAATATAAAATTATTATCTATATATATATATATAAAAATATTGTTTGTTATGTACTTATATGCTGATGAATGAATGCGATTTAATTAAAAAATTATAATCATTTATTTATTATTATATGGTATATAATATACAAATAATTCAAAGAATTAAAATAACGATACGAAGAGAGAAAAACTTTTTTACAAATTTTAATTGGAAACATTTTTGAATAACTTAAATATTGAAAAATTTTCTTATTATATTTTTAAAATATACCATTTAATACTAATTAGAGTATTAAAACTTAACAAAATTGTCAATAATTTTCTGGACAATGAAATGTTGTGAAAAACTATTTAAGGACATTTTTGTAAATTTATTAATTTAATATCAATTCAAATCCTTCCTTTAAAACAACAAACGATAAATATTGCACGATAAAAAGTGCAATTAAATTTGATACATTTATTTTGTTTTATATATACAATAATAAATGGTTTCAATTTAATTTTAAAATCTATGTCGATTTTGCAATTGATATAATAATAAAAAAAATCCATATTATATTTAATTTTTATTTTTTTTTTGCCATGATATTATATTATTTACCACCAACAACATAATCGAATATAATTTATAAAAACAGAAAAACCAGTAAATTATTTATTGAATAAAAACAAAAAAAAATAAAATAAAAAGGATTGTATAGAAAATTTTATTTTTGAGTGCAATTAATTAAAATAAAGTATAGGATAATAAAAATACACCATATTTGAAAAAAAAAATATCTACCATATTTTTACCAATTCATTAAAAAAAAAATAGAAATAACCTGTATTTTTTTTCCCTATATATTATATAAGGATAAAAAGTCAATTTAATTATGTATATATACCAAAAACCAAATGAACCTTAACAATGCATATATAAATTGCATCAATTATATTTAAAATTGTATACATAATTTATTGTAAATATACACAATTTTGTATATTTGCTACTTTTTTATATATATGGGGTATAGTAGAAAATATTTATACATATAACTTTATATAAATGAGAAGCATAAGTTTGTTCAATGTATTTCAATTTATATTAACAATCAATACATATATACTATATATATAGTTACGTACATAATATATATATTTGTGTGTTATTGGAACTTATATATGGTCGCTGCTGATATACTCTATGATAGTCGGGATTTTTTTAAATAGTACAAAAATGTGTTGCATGTTTTACAGGATGTTTTGTTCATAAACTTTTTGTCTATAGTTGAAAATCATTGAATCCTTCTCAAGATAGATTGGGTAAAATATAAAGGCCATTCGCCTCGATACGAAATACCTTCTTAAATGAAATTTTCATATTTTTTTGAGAACTTTAAATTGCTTACGAAGGTTCGCGATGTGAGTGCGTTTTATTTTAGTTTGTTTATGAAAGCTTCGTATTTTTGTTTTGAAGATACAATACGAAGATACGAAGCGGTAATATACAAAAAAACGAGCCCGTGGGCATGTTGTTATTTACGAAAGTTGTGTATTTTATTTTCTGTCAAAAAATACGAAAATTTCATTTACGAAGGTATTTCGTATCGTAGTGAATAACCCTATAAATTTTATGGAAAAACAGTCATTAGAGGAAAATGGCAACAATCGAAATTATCTTCAATATTATTGAAAACTTATCCAACACGAATTTTTACAAGGATTATTTTCATTTTATAGATCAATATCGTATGGAATTCTGTATATCATTTAAACGTTTATGAACATTTAAAAAAATTAATATTCAATTACATTGAACCAATAAGAAAATTATCATCCGATAATATATTTAGAATTTTTAGATTATCAAGGACTATTTCCTTAAACATTCTGTATGTATATAAAATATATATGTGTATATATAGGAAAGGTAAAATAAATGTTAATGTTTTTCCATTGTTTACTTCCTCCACGTAATTTGTAAAATACAATATAATAAACATTAATTTGCTTGCATTTATATATATGTATAATATATATATACAAAAAGTACATTAAATATATTTATCGTATAAAGTGATCGAGGCGGCATATTTACATATATATAATATATATTCCATTCAGTGGTTTTTATTAAGCATATATAAAAATTCACTTTTATTTATATGTACATATGGAAATTTCGATATTATGGAAATGCACAAATAAATAATCATTTATATTTGAAAATGAATCGATAAATAATTATATATGATGATGTATATATTTAGATCATTTTAAATACACTTATTATTAGATTCACAAATGATAGATTCACAAATGAGATTATACGACAACGACAAATATCGATTAGTTATTCTACAGAATATTCAAAATTGTAACATTAATAACTCTCTGTAATAAAGTGTATTTAAATTAGACGGATACTTGAATATATCATATGAGTTTCTCATCATAAACATTCTTTTTATACACGGATGTTCAATAAAATTTTTACGTAATTCATTACTGCGTATATAAATAAAGATATCATCTGACAGCATTTTCAAATAATAATAATAATAATAATAACATTTTTTT
Source organism: Dilophus febrilis (assembly GCA_958336335.1). Taxonomy (NCBI): domain Eukaryota; kingdom Metazoa; phylum Arthropoda; class Insecta; order Diptera; family Bibionidae; genus Dilophus; species Dilophus febrilis. The sequence goes on from OY284472.1 coordinate 20,843,709, forward strand.
TTTTACAATAACATCTGCATAATATAAAAAATAAATCCTTTTTCGATAAATTCCAATATATTCATCAATAAAATAATTTAAATATTTCTTTTATATATTTATTCTCTTTAATATATACTTAATTATATATATATATATAGATAAACATTTTATCGAATAATTATAACAACACAAAAATTTACTAAATTAATTTTAAAGAAAAATTTCGATTAAAAAAATAATTAAATAAATATACACATCTCGTAGATAGGTAATACGGGAAAAATACCGTCGTATAGAAGACAAAAAAAAAATAATTAAATATCTAACAAAATAATTTTCGATTAATAAAAAAAGTGTTATATGACAATAACCAAAAACATTTTCAACTATATATACGATAAATTTTCCTATATTTTTTTTTCCTTTTCATTTTCAATTTATAAATAATCAATGAAAAAATATTCATTGATTTTGTATATATAATAATAAGATTAACAAAAAGAGATGTATACAATTTCAAAGATCATTGATGTGAAATTAAAAACACAATAATGAAAGATTTTCAAATCAAAAAGTAAGTTTTTTTTTCTAGTCAAAAACGTTCGTCGCAATCATCGAAATATCAATATATATAAAAAATATACCCAATTAAATTCTTTTTAATCTATGTGATAAACAATTTTAATTAAATAAATAAAAATGTAAAGTTAAAATAATAATATTAAAATGTTTATAAAGATATATATAAAAAGAAAAATAAATTGTTAATGAATTATGAGGCAATGATCGTCATGGCCATTCGTACCATATTAATAATTGGGATAGTCAAATTAACTTATAGTAAAAGAAAAATGCTTATTTTTAGGAAGATCCCTTCTGGAATTCTATTTCCATTAGTATACGAAAGACATTAAATATTTTTTCTGTTATTTTCGGTAGCAAAATTGCACGGCCAGATTCAAATATTTTTCAAGTACTTCAGACGGCTGATGAAACCGATACAATAAAAAACAATTGATTCCATTTGAATTAATATATATCTAACATAATTCATCAAATAATAAGACATATAAATCTTTTAGTATAATTCAATTTGAAAAAAAAAAATGATAATTCCAAAGTGATTCTGAATTTCATAGCTCATAACAAAAAAAAATTGCAAAATATTATATTTCATTTAAACATTATACAGATTTTTCTATTATATAATCTATAAAAATAAATAGAATTTCAGCTTCTAGCAAACCCAATTTTATTAATACGTTTATATATTTAATTTTTCCATGTGTCCATATATATACCAAAACATTAACAAACACCAATTATATATAGTAGTATAAATAAATAAATTATCATGTAATAAAAATGGAAAACAAAATATTAGCTATAGACTATAATATATTTAAATTAAACGTGATTAATAAATTATCAAATAATAATATATAATTTTTCTCCAATTATTTTTATGTCTTATATACATAATTTGTTTATGTTTATCATTAAAATTTAAGGTATCCCGCATTAATAAAATAACGACTATATATAAAACACGAATTGTATTGCATATGCATATGGATATATAAAAAATGTGTTTTCTTTTCGTTTTTTTTTTTAAATCAGGCTATATATAGAAAATTGAAATTATATAAATATTTAAATAGAAAATTTTAATTTTGCAACAGAGCGTATATAGTATATAATGATAGATATTATATAGACTTATATATAATTAAATAAGAACCCGTTCGTATATACTACGTTAATAATTATACTTTCGGAGTCTTGCACAAAAAATAATCCGAAAGTTAGAATTTAAGGAGTGTAGAGAACTGAAAGGAAAAATTATTGAAATGTGGAACGGAATTCTATTGCCGTGAGACTGTAACGAAATCATTTAATCAGGTAAGGAACATTGAATACATTTAAGTGATTTTGGGTGGCCAAACTTTTATAATATGTGGATTAATTTATGAAATTTTGAAAATAAAAGCAAACAAAAGTTAAACTGAATAGCAATAAGAAAAAATTAATTCAGATGTTTTCAAACAATTGTCCAATTGCGTGCGCTTTTGGTGGATGAGTTTTTATATAGGGTGAAATGTTTAATTTAAATGCTTGATTGTTATATTATTTAACTAAAACCGCAACATTTTATGAAATAAAATTAGTAGAATTAAAAAATTATTGTTCAATGTCTTTTCTAAGATACGGATAAAATACTAGGTATCCGAAATTATAATGATTAGAGTAGTATATATAGATATGTAATTATATAGAAATTAGTTTTAAATTTTTCCATATACTATATATATAACATATATAAAATAAACACATTGTGACTTAATTAAGTATAATTATCTAGATGTATGTACAATTGTACATAGAGAGAATATTTACCATATAGATTTTATGGATTTGTTTTTTATTTTTGTTTGAGTCTACAACAGGATGTTTTTATGGAATGGTAATTATTAGAAATATTAGAATATGGTAATTATTAAAATTAATTTTTTGTCATATAAATAATCGAATTCGAATTGTTGATTTTAATGACTTTAAAATGGTCATAGTTTATAAATTAAGTTTCAATTCATTTTTGGTATAATTTATTAAATATAGGAATTTTTTGAAGAAAAATAACTTTAACTAAATAATGAAAAAATTTCATAAGTCAATATCAAACACCCTTTTTATTCTATTTGCTATATATTTATTATTATTATAAATATTGTTTTGTCGTCTGCTTGATTTAATTATGCATGATTTAATTTGAAATGCAATCAGTAGTGCATTTCACCGAAACGTATATATATATATATATATACATATATATATATATATATATATATGATATATATATATTTATAACTAAAAATGTATTTTTGTATATATGTATATTAAACACCATATAAATTTATGACAAAATTAATCATAATTATTTATTTCATGTACGTAATTTTCATTTACCATATATATATTACATATATGAAAATAATTAATAAAAATATACGTATTATTTTCTCTTCAAAAAAAAAAAAAAAAGAAAAGATTTATTTATTGAAAATTCATGCATGCAAAAAATTAACACAATTTATGCGGACAAAAAATTTCTTGGTATATATTGGATTGTTGGAATGAAGTTTCAAGTGCCAAGTTTTATTGTATTTTTGGTATAAAAAATTCAAAATGAAAAAGAAAACACTTTTTTTTATAATTTTGGAAAACATTAACTTATATATAAATTATTTGTTATTTCTGTTTTTTTTTTTTTTTTGGTCTAGGTAATTTATTGAAAAAGAAAATTATTCTTATATATATAAATGCAATCTGAATATATATATATATATGAATCAAAGTGAAGGTATATAATTTATAATTTATTCCATATTCAGTGAAATGTGACAGTGGTATACAATTTATAATTTAATTTTTAGAATAAACAAAAGAAGAAATGAGTTTCACTACCATATTTACAATTTTCACATAAATACTATTGAGTTTTTATACAATTTTATTAATTCAATCTAATAATTTCTTTATGTATACCTGCGGTGTTAATGAAAATATTTTTTATTATAACCTCAATAATCCTAAAACGACGAATGATTATACATATCTAAATATAATTTTATAATATATATATAGTAAAATAATGAACTAACGAAAAAAAAAGTCAATCAAATATAATTTTTTGTTTTAAATTATTGTTTGACACTTAAAATTTTGCAAATATTTTAAATATTTTTTGTGTTTTAGTTGGACTATAAAAAAAATTCTTTTTTTGACAAAAATATTTCAATATACAAAAACAAAATCACAAATATGTATTATAAGAATTTCTTTTTGTTATTTGGCCCAATTTCAATTAGTGACATACGGTAGTCGGCAATGGTTGAAATAAAATTAAGGTAAATAAACATAAATTACATATGCATATATAATATGATAATATATATATAGAGAGGTAAAGTATTATAGTAAAACTCTAAATAGATTATATAGATATAAAATGTATATCTAATATACGTCATTGTAATGTCTAAATTCCTTTTAAATTTATTATTGTATATATATATATATATACTGCTTGATGTGATGAATGTAAATAATTTTAATATTTTTTTTTGTTGGTTCGATGTCAATCAAAATGCATATATGTATATATATATATATATATAAAGAGTTGACAACTAGTTTTTTTTTCGTGTTTTTTTAACCTATAGTACATTAATCATTAAGCAAATATACCAAAAAAAAAAAAGCAGACATATTCTGATTGTATTTGAAAGTATTTAATTTATATAATGAAAATTTATATTATTATTTTTATTATATTTTATGTATAATTTACTTTTATATTTTTAATTCAATATTATTTATTGTTCTTTTTTTTTCGTACTGTTCGTTCGTTCAATGAATTTTTATAAATAAAATTTATATATTTTTTTAATTAAAATTATAAATATATAAAATATGTCATTTATTTTATTTATATGCATATGAATAAATGTGTTCAAGTGCATTTGTTTGTAATTTTCTTTCTATATTGTCATCTTCTATTGAGCTGAATTTTTAACAAATAGTATTACAAATTCATTTATAATTGGATTCTTGTGTTATTTAAAAACCCAGTTTAATGGTCGATATTTGAATTTTTTGGTTCGATATTTGATTTTCATTCCGAATATCTTATAACCGAGAAAAACAGATCTTTGTGTATAATAAAATTTTCCTTTAATTTAAGCATTTCATCCTATCTAAAGACTGATCCACCTAAAGTACAACTTGGACAATTGTTTGAAAACATATGAGTTATTTTTTCTTACTGCTTTTCAGTTTAAAGTTTTTTTTCTCAGAAATGTTTGCTTTTATTTTCAAAATTTCATAAATTAATAAAATTAAAGTTTGACCACTCAAAATCAATTAAGTGCATTCAATGCATCATATAGGTTCATAGGTTCACCTGATCACCTGATTAAGTGATTTCGTTACAGGAAATAGAATTCCGATGTTTTACGGGCGCTAACCGATTCTGTCTGAGTAACGAACAAAATAAAAGAAATTATTAATTCTACAAATCCCATTTTCAATTCAGTCATTGGCCAAATTAGAACATTAGAACAATTACAACGTTCAATAATCTATTGTATTATGACTGTGATATGTCATTTTATTATATACATTTTAATAACAAATATGAGTATTCTGTTAAAATTTTATTGATCAGCTTTGAAACAGCTCTTTGACATAAAATATACTTCGTAATAATAAAAAGTAAACAAAAAATATATCACTATGCGACATTATCATGTGATAACTTTTATTTATGTGCATTTTGAGGCTATACAAAACCTTCATATGAATTTGAAAATAAAACAGAATCCCTATCCTGAACATAATTCACTTTAAAATGCATATAACCAATGCGACAATAACATGCATATTTTCAAAAAAAGAAGCTTAATTGAATAACATAGATTTATTGAACTATAAATATTATTTTTTATATAAGTGAATATTTGACAAAAAAAAAACATAACTTTATGATGACAAAACGATATGCTTTCCTTCTTAGTTTTATTACTTTTTTATTATATATACAAAACATATATTACATGTGTCCTGTGTCCTGTACGACACAGTTTGTTTTTTGTTTTATAATGAAAGTCATATCACGCGTATAGATTTATCGTTTATTTGTATATAATATATACATACAGATTATAAATCATACACATTTCCATATTAAACGTTTATGGTTTTTTGCTGATAACATATTTTATTGCTTTCCGATAGATCCGATAAATAATAAAAATGTTCTATTTCCATATACATCGCGCGATGAGGATGAAGAAATCTATTATATTTATTGTTTTCTATAATATTTTTAGATATTAAAATATTTGTTTAATTATTTTTTGCCGGTTTTGCCAATCAATCTTTCGTATATATAACTTTAGTTTTATTATCAGTCATCGGGGGGAAAAAAGTTTCCTCTTTAATCAATTTTTTGAAGTACAACCGTAGACCTTTTGATGAATTTTTATGAATCAGTTCAGAGTTTCTTCTACCTATTTGTATGAATAACACAGATTTATTTTTTGCAATTCCAGTGTACCGATAATTAGATTTATAATCGCACCGTGGTTCAATAAAAATTTATGGCTTACAAAAATTTGAAATAGAAAGTATAGATACAAAAAAAAAACAACAAATTATATAAAAAAATACCTATAATATTTAATTGTATATTTATATTTAGATAAATTTCATTTAAGTCTGTCTGTGTTTTTTCTTCGAAACGAATAAAAATAAATAGAATTTGATGTAATTTTTGTTGAATGTTTATCTAAATTTTTCTATGTTGGGTATGGTTTTTTTTTTGCAATATAATTAAAATAATATTATTTTTTTTTTCTCTTAAATATATAAAGTACACGCAATCCAATTTAATTCCATGTGTTTTATAAAAGATATATACATGTATATATGAAACAAAACTGACATTATGTTAAATTTCTATATAAATATATACAGTTTATAAATTGAATATATATATGGAAAGACAACACACAAAATTAGATATATAATAAAGTTTTGTAAATTGAAAATGCAAAACGAGATGTTAAATACTTTAGCCTATTTGTAAACATTTTGGTTTTATTTTTTTCGAAATATATACGCATATATTTATATAGTCTTATAATAATAATATTTTGTTATAGTATATATGGTAGATATATTAATGTATATACATATAAGAAATTGCAGACTGTAGATAAATTCATATATGTATATTACGATATACATTCATATATAACTACTTTATATATAATAAATTATATAATTAAATAAATGTATCAACAAAATATATACCTAGATGTAATTTACGTATAGAATTTTCACAGACATCACAAAAATAAATTAATGTCAAAATATGTAATTAAATTGAATTTATCTATATATATATTATTATACAGTATAAAAACACATTATAAAAAACAGTACATATATAATATAATTTATATAGAAAATAAATTGCATGTATATATAAAGAAAAATAACGTGTGAATACCAACAAAACGTACATTTTTCTTTTCTAATTTTCTTCATAGATATTTTTACTGTATATGATAAAATAATTTTAAAAATTATGTGTTATGTTATAATAAATGCATTAATTTTTTTCCTTATATATTTTCATGTATAAACGGAGAAAATATTGCAATTATTTTGTATATAAGCGCACGCAGAGAAGAATTCTTTAAGGAAATGAAAATTTGTTTACATAACACATTTAATGTGTGTTGTTTTATAAACTATAATATATAATTTTCATTAAATAATAAATTATATATGTATATATATTTCATGCAAATAATAATTTAATTTATTATATAAAAATTATGATTAGAATTATTATTATATAAATTCAGTGAAGTGAACGAAGATTTCTATGTGCATAGGAAATTTATAAAAAAAACATTATGCATTTTTTTGGTTTGTTTTAAATGTTAATTACATATTTTTTCTAATAAATCTACTTTTATAATTAAATCATATTATAATCATAGATAATAATAAAAACAAAACTGTCATTAGAAAATTATGATTAATAAATCTTTTTGGCAAATTATCAAACAAATAATTGAATAATTTAACAGGTAAAAAAAATTAAATAATTATGAGAGGTTTTAATGATATTTATAAGAAAAAAAAATCAAAATTTTATTATATTTATTTTATTTATTTCAAGTTCATATGAGAAATTTGTTACATTGAAATTTTATATAATCTTTCAGGCTGTTCAGGTAAAATTAATGGGTAATGTAAAAAATCAGTTTTTTTGCATAGATTTATATAGGAAAATTTTCATTAATCTTTGGGAGATCATAACTCAAAAACTATTTGATGAATCTATTTGAAAGTTGCGGATATTTTTAATCTACTCCCCATGACGAGTATATCTATACAAGTTTTCACACTGATCGGTTAAAATTAATGGGTAAAGGGAAAATCAGTTATTTTTCATAGGTTTATATAGGAAAATGTGATGTAAATGTTAAAAATGCCAACCTAAAATGCTAACGAAATTTTGGGGTCGTGTGTTCGAATCCTACTGAATGCATAAAATATGTTTTGTGTTTTCGGTTACTTTTTGAATCTGAATTTTAACACAGAGTTGTATTTTCCGCTTGCGGTTGATCGTACGGCTAATTACCGACACCGTAAAAACCACAAATTAAGAAACTAACAACAGAAGGCTGTTGTTGGACGCTAAAACCAGATTATTGGTTGTATAGCGAAAAATTTATTATTATTTTTTTATATAGGAAAATTTTGATGACTTTTTGGTAGGTCATAACTCAAAAACTATTAGAAACTAAATAAATAAAAAATAATTTTTATTGTAAATACATTTGGTGTGAGAATTTGAAAATATTTGCGTGTCGAGATCGTAAAAAGTTTGATAAAAAAATCATTAACACCGGCTCAAACCGCAGTGTGGCGAATAGCGAATTTCACAATTTTTCACTCACATCACAACACTCACACATTAGAAATGCGTCAAAAAATATCACCATATATATATATATATATGTTTGTAAAGTTATTTTATAATTTCTAAAAAATATATATCATGTGTAATAAAGTATCGCAATTTTGAAATCATCTTCTATTGACAAATCCAACAAATTTTGTGCTTTATAAACAAATCCAACAAAAAAAAAAAGGGAACGTTTCTTAAAGATAAAACAAATATTTAATTGTTTGAAAATAAATGAATGTGCGTGATTGTGGGACGATATTGCAAAGACTATATTATTATCAAGATAAAGTTCACATATTAATTTTTCATTTTTTTGTATACTCACATAAACATTTTTTCGTTTTAATTACTTTTATAAGCGCAAATATTTGTTTAGAAAAATAATATATTAATATATATGAAATAAAAAAAAAACGAAAAGAATATATATAATGAAAAATAAAAGTTAATATCTGTGAATTATAACAGAAAATTAATATGTGAAGAGTTAATGGTTTTTTTGTTTTTTAATTTTTTTGTAATACAGATTTACTGATAGTCTAAAGGTATAGTCTAAAACTTATCATAGAAGCGATATGATGATTCTATATATGATGAATTGAAATTATACAATGACGTTTTATATGTTTCAGAACAGAACAGAACATTTTGGAAGAGGCTTTGCAAGAAAAAATTACTTTAAGACTAAAAGCAATATTTAAATAAATGTCCTTATAAAGACAATATTGTTGAGAGGATAAAATTCCTAACTCATCACTCATATAGAATTGTTTTTATAATAACAATCATTATTTTATCAATGTTTTAAAAATTCATTTAAATTCAGATATTCCGGAACAATATTAGAAAAATTCATCAAATCAAAGAAAGAAAGTATGAAAATTCAAAATGTTTTTTGATACAAACAATTATTTTGTATATATGAGTAAAACATTCCAGAGGAATTGTTTTTATTTCGAATACTAAAGACCATGAAGTAATTTTGATTTAGAATACATCACAAAATCAAAAAAAAATTACTGCTCAATAGCTTGAATACCTTTTTAAAACTGAAACTGAATGCAATTTTTTTTTTGAAAATATGGAAATCATTACAAACACATTATTACACATAGATAGAAATTTTCAATGGATCTCGTATAAGTATAAGTATAAGTTATCGGATATCGTATAAGTAAATACATCACATAAAAGGATATGTTTAATATTAGAAAAGTTTTTCATATATGTTTTTTATTTTGATTTAAAATACCATATATCTAATTAAACAAAAATATGTTATGTATAAATTTGTAAATATTGTAAATATAATCGTATATATTATATTTTAGTGTGTATTTATTATTGTGTCTGTTGTATAATTTATTTTGTAATAAAACATATGAAAACTAATTTATTTTATTCAATAATAGTTTAAACGAATACGATAATTTTTATTATTTATTTTTTATTACGAAAATAAAGAGGTACTCACTATACGGTTGTGGACGATTTCCATATAAAGGATCTTGAAGTAATGGTGATCGTCCATTATTTCCCACCACTTCTTTAACTGCAAATTTTTCGATAATTGGAAAAAGAAAAAGAAAAAGAAAAAAAAAACAACAGAATAAATGATTTTGTTATTTATAAGATTTTTTTTTTTTTTTGGTGTGTTTGTGTTTGTTTGTTTTTGTATTACAAGGATTTCATTTTTAAATATTAAATGAATTTTGTATAAATTTGTTTATGAATATATAAAATACATTCTAAATACTCTAAAAATATATACTACTATTAATACATATATCCTTATATAGTTATATTAAATGCTATATGTACTGTATATATATATATTCGTGTATATATGGATATTAAATATTTATAATGTTAAAAGGGTATATATATGTTTATGTATAGCAATAACACAATATATATATTTTATGTATCTGAATTTGTGTATAATTATAAATATTTAATTTATTGTATAATATATACAAATGTGTGGTGGGGTAATGTTTTATGCTGCACATATCAATAATTAAATATATTAAATTTAATATATATATAGTTTATGTTTGAAAATGGAGGTGTGTAAGTGTCAGTATGAGTGTATTTTCCACATAGGAAAAATCGCATGCATATATTTAAATAATTATGTCTATATATAATATTAAAAAAAATTATATTACTATATACTAAATTCTGATTATTATTATTATTATATTAGGATAAATTAATCATTAATTTAAAATATATTTTGGGAGAATTGATGGGTCATTGGTCAATTGATTGAATATATATAATATATCGGATTGAAAAGGATAACATTTACTTTTATATGGAAAAATAAAAATTGTAAAACTCTTCTGATTGATTCTCTATCCATTTGGAATCGATATTCGTAATAGGGGGCTTTTTTTTTTAAAATATAATAAATAACTTTTTGTTTCAATGCCTTATGTTATTGGTTTCATAATTTATTGCTGTTTACGATTGGTTGGTAATTAGCCGGTAAAATGATTAACCGCATTGGGAAACCCGCATTCATATTCGAAAATTACAAAAAATAACATATAAAACAATTTTTCATATCTCCTAATGTACATATTATGGATTCCAAACCACGAATCGCAAAATTTTGTAAACATTTTTAAGTTCTTGTTGGGTGTTTTATGAACTTTACCACTCGCAGAGTAACAAATTTTCTTTTTTCCACAATATTATAATTAATTTATTTCTATTTTGTGAAATTTTTATCCAAAAAAAAAATTTAATAAAGTTTAAATTTAAATATTTAAATTATATATATAGGGATTAGTTTTTTTTTCATATATATATAATTTTTTATTTTATGTATGTGTATATTAAAAATAAATTACTTTATTTAAATTATAATAGTATATGGTTTTTTTTTGATAGTAAAATAAGGAATAACTCTTTTTGGTTATATAAAATATAATATTTTTTTATTTATATAACATATATTATATAATAAAACAATTATTTTTTTATGGGATTAAAATGCTTGATTTTTTAGTATACAAAAATTGGTTTATTTTTTGATACTTTTTATATATTGATTTGTTTTGTATTTTATTTTCTTTTTTATATACTTGTACTTGCCCAATTATCTTCATAATATATAAATATGAATTGATATATGGAAAGTTAAAGGTTTAATATTTTTTTTTAAACTAAAGCGCTAGCTCGGAAGTCGTCGTGACGTGGTGCGAGAGCTTAGGTTGCAATGAACTGAAGGGCTATCTACCGATAGAACATTAAGAATGCATTAAGAACTTCCAGTTTCCCAAACACCGGGCGACCTGTGGGAGTATTAGCCTTACGATGGCTGACTAACGAGGATTGGTTACAAGTTTAACAATTTATGGACTCAAAAAAAAAAAACGTGGAAAAGTCGAAGAAAGTGATGCGTATCGCTTAAGGCATCAAATGAAACAAATCTACTTGGTCGTTCCATCCAAGCCACAGCGTCTGCTATTTAAAATACCGAAATCCTTGGCCTTGATTCTTAAGACGTTATATTCGGTAACTAGAATCTTACACTATGTCTGTAAAAAGGATTTCTTCACCAAAAAAAAAAAATATTTATTTTTATTATTCAATAAATCCTCGGGCATTGACAATAATTTCTAATCAACATTAACATAATTTTTTTTTCATTTCATTAGATATTTATATTTTTCAAATTAAGGTACATATTCATTTGTCGCATAATTGTATATAGATGATTTTATTGTATTCCTATAAACGACAAATTTATAACCTAATATATACAATTCACGTACTACTGTTTACGAACAGGTAAAAATATTTATTTATTGTTTGTTCCTTTATAACTAACTATATAATTATTGCATTATTGCATTATTGCAATAGAATAACAAAATTTAATGTACAACAGAAAAAAAAAAATAAATAAAATAACAAACCTCAAACACACACACAGATTTTCAAAATGTATTTATTTTATTTCTATGCTCAAATCAAAATAAAAACCACAACGAAAATCTTATTTATAAAATTTATTATTTAAGCCATATTATATAGATAAAAATATAACTATATATACCTTTATATACCATTAAATGGATGCTTATACGACAATGGAAACATATAGAATTTTGTATATATGTCGTTGCATTTATAGAAAATTAAATATATTTCTAAATATATAAATATATAATATGTATACAAAACGACGAAATGCAACCAAATATGCAAATAAGAGCTTTTATACAAATGTATTTATATGCATTTATACAATATGTACAAATTTATAAATAAAATATATAATGACTATGACGACAATGATGAAAAATTTTAAACATTTGCATAAGCTGTTGCATATTCAATAGCGCATATAAGTGCTCTTCTATAAGATTTTCAAATAAACTATATATAGAATAGATAGTAATATATTAAATTTATATATATTTTAAAATACTATAATATGTAATTTGTAATCACATTATATATTTATTATATATGAACAAAAAATATGCCTCAATATATTTTTCTTATATCATATATTAATATAAAATCATATATAAATTGCATGTTATTTAAATTGTTTTATCTTTTAATATAATGTATAATATAATTCAGATATAATAATTTATATACTCTAAAAAAAATCGCTATATAGTTGATAACGATATATGATATATATAAAATGCATGCCATATCATTAATATAATAATGTGATAATGAAAAATAATATACATATTTTTTTTTTTATATCCATTAATAAGATAAAAAATTGTATGTACATATATTTATATATTGGATCGTATATATATATATAAAGCGAATCACGTTTCATCAAATATTATTATATTAAGGAATATACTATTTAGAATACATGTACTTTATGAGAAACATTTTTATACATTTATTTTATATATAATATACGTATATAGACACCGGAAGAGATTACTTTGCTTTGTACATATATTAAGAGTTTGAGATATATTTTTGTATACATATGTATATATATAATATAGTTCTTGATAATATAATATGCATTTTAGTTGGTATATATACTATATACATTAAAATTATTATTATATAAACGAATTCACAGAGATTTATTTCATATATATTGCAAAAAAGCAAAAAAAAAAAAATGAACAGGAAAGCCATTTAAAATACATCAACTTCAAAGTTTAATGCATTTTCATATATATATGTATGTACTATAATATATTTAGATATTTATATTTATGGCTATGTACAAACAAAAATATATATCAAGAATATCATTATTAAAGTTCTTATAACATATTTATATATATAGAGTTTATATATAAATAATAAATATTTACACATATATTCCAAGAGTTTCTTTATCTATATCTATAGAATATTATAAGTTTATTTTGCTTTATTAGATTCTAAACCGAAAAATTATCATCATAATTAATCAATGCAAAAAAAAAACAACGATAATGTCTTTAAAATATTGATAAATATTTTTAAATCTATACCAAATTCATCTTATATTTAATTTTAAACGATATATCATTTAGCGACAGTATATATTTAATAAAAATACTTAAGAAAATCTATATATATGTATTAATAATGATATACGTAAAATGAGTAAACTTTATTCTGTTGATAATGAATGAATTTATCTAATATTATACCTTGCGTGTGGTTCAACAAAATATACATATAATATTAGAAATAAATGTCTCGAAAGTTTAATGTGCACATTAACTTTATATTCGTATACTTTCAAGATGCGGAATTTGTTATTTTATTATAATTAGTTTTGTTATATAGACAAAGGTAAATCATTAAACAAAAAAAACCCTCCCCATTTAACAATGAAAAGTTTGGTGACCTTAATAAATATTTAGGTAATATATACTATAAAATGATTTTTGTTTAACAAACTATAATAATAATAATAATAATAAGTCAATATTTTCTTGACAAAGTTTCATTTTATAATTTCATATAGGTATATCAAGTAAAGTTTAAGATATATTCTATATATAATAATACAAAGGTTTTTGGGCAGACAAAAGAGACTTTTCATAATCCATTCGATTTATATATATATATACTATATATAATAATAGTAATAATTCTTTATACATATATATGCATATGTAAAAGGTTAAAATGTGTGATATCAAATAACATAGTTTGATATACATATTCATATATAATATTATTTAAGTATAAACTATTTTATATATTTATATATAGGAAAAGACACAAACTTTGTTATCTGTTATTTTACGACAGAGGTGAACGCTTTATATATAACTTTTCAATTAAAATTTAAATCGTTTATAGGTAAAAATATCGAAATACTGATCGATGGGCATTTTCAATAAATTATAACAGTTGGGTTGAAAAGTTTGTAAGCACAATAGAAAAAACTTTTTTTTGATAAAATTTGATTTTTCAATACAGTTACCTTCGAGGACGATACAACGATTATAATGTTCATACAATTTTTTTATATCCTGTTTATAATACGATTTGTCCTTAGCCACAAAATAAACCTCAGTTTCGGCGATTACCGCTTCATCGGCGCTAAACTTCTTTCCAGCGAGCATTCTCGTGGTGAGGTCTGAGAACAGAAAAAAGTTGCTGGTGGCCAGATCTGGCGAAAACGGTGGATGCGTAAGCTATTCGAAGCCCCATTCATGCAATTTTGCCATCGTTTTCATTGTTGTTTTTGATCGATTGTAAGTTCGCACGCATCCACTTTGTACAGAGCTTTCGTATACACAAATATTCATTCACAATATCTCCAAAACGCTCTTTTGATATCTTTATAGTATCAGCTATCTCGATCAACTTCACTTTACTGCTATCTAAAACTATTTTGTGTGGACAATTTCGATGTTTTCGTTGGTAACAGCCTCTTTGGGGCGTCCACTGCGTGTATCGTCCTCGGTGGTCATTTCGTTTTGTTTAAACTTAGCAAAACACTTCACAACGGTTGATTTTCCTGGTGCAGAGTCCGAAACATGTTTATCAAGCAAAGCCTTGGCTGCAACATTGTTTTTGTTCGCCAAAAAGCAATGCCTTATTAACACACGAAATTCCTTTTTATTCATATTTTTTAAACTAACACAAGTTGCTTCACTCAAAATGCTATATCTCATAAAGCGATAGTTCGACAGTGGTAAAATTTTTACACGTACAGTTTGAAGAATTAGGGCCAATTAAAAATCATATGGATTTCATGCTTGGGACGTCTTGCCTGATAACTGAACATGAGGAGATTTCTCTATATTATTACTAGTAAATCTTTAACAGTCCGTTGTGTGAAATGGCATACAGAAACAGTTTGAATTTTAAAGTAGTATATCTATTTTTTACGTCATCTTATCCAAAAAAAGCATTAATAGACTGGCTGAAGAGATTTAATACATACTATTTTCACACGTTTTGATAGCGTTTTATAATAGGTGGTCTGGCCAGACGATTTCACACAACGAAGGATAAATACTTTCACACAACGAAGTATAAAAACACTTTCACACAACGGAGGGTTATAGATGTTTAATATAGTCATATTCATTTACTTTTCCAAAGATTAACACTAAATAAAACAAAATTTCATTACGTTCCGAAACACAATTTTTTTTTTGTAATAGACGAAAATTCAAAGTAAATGAATGCGAATTTCATCAGAAACAAATTTGCGTCATTTATTTTGTTATTTGAAAAATATTCGCTTTTATCCAAAAAAAAAAAAAAAAACAAAAATCCTCACAAACTAAAATGCAATATAATTTTTGTCACACAAAATTATAAATAAATCAAGTCAATTATAGATTTAGTTCTCATTTATCATAAATTCATTATACTCAATCAAGTTTTTACATATAGACAAAACATACATTTTTTTTTTGGAAATTCCAACACAGAAAAAAAAGACACATCTCTTTTGACATTATATGTTATGATATAGGATAGATTAGATAGAAATATATACCCTGCGTTTGTAATGCAATTTTTTTTTTTTTTTATTTTCAAATATGATATATAAACGCCCTATATATGATTACTTATACTTAAATTATGATTTACGTAAGTTTTTATATAAAATGACAAGTATAAGTATGTGTTTTGGTGGTGTGGTACATGAACGATAATTTTTATATATTACAATACATGTCAGTATATTATACATTTTATCTATGCGAATATAATCTATATACATATATAAAGTACAGGAAAATTTTTCCCATCGCATATTGTATATACATATTTATTTATGTAATATATTCTTTTTATATCTCGATACGCGATGCAATAAATTATACCGCAAATATTGTGTAAAAAAAAAAAAGGATATAATAAATGAAAAAATAAATAAATATACATATATTCATCATCATCATAATATATTTTATTTAAACATTATATATATATTTGTACATTAAAATTTATTAATGAAAAGGATATAAAAAAAATATATTGTTTATTGTTGGAAAATACATATATATATATATATATATGAATAATATATAAACGCGCAGAGATTTATATATTGATATAATGATGATAATATCATATTTTTTTTTTAATGTTGACACACATTTATTTATATTTATATATGAAAGTTTAAGAGCTATAACGACGACAGATTTTTTTTTTTTATATAATTTATTCACGGTGTACATATTTTAGAATATGAAATTTTTTTTAAATTCATTATATATAAATTTAACCCTCGGTTTCCTTTCATTTGGGTTTTTCTCCAACGTAACACATACATTCTGTTAATGCGGAATATCCTGTGTGGGGAAACCAGGGCAAGAATTTCTGGTATGATAGAAAAATCAATGCTTTCGATCATTTTGTTTAGATTTTGATGTTAATATACAAAGGGCGATTGTAATATAACCAAAATGAATTACTTTAATATTTTTGTTTTCAATATATTTTAATTTTAATATTTTTATTGATGTTTTCTTGTTGACGATCTCTGATTATAAATTAATTGTCTGACAGAAAAGTATATAAGATAATTTATGTCGATTGTAATCACCGTGTAAATTATTCCATATGCTACCATTTTAATGTTAAAATAATCAAAAAATAATTGTATTCAATTGTATTACACAATTATATTCATGGTGGGCTGAAAAGTACGTTGACTGAAACATAAATGGTGCTACAAGCATTAAATCCATATGATTTTTAGTTAACCCTAACTTTCAAAAGATATGTGTATAAATTTGACCGCTGTCGAACTATTAGTTTATGAGATATAGAATTTTAAGTGAAGCAACTTGGGTTAGTTTAAAAAACAATGGATAAACAGGAATTTCGTGTGTTTATAAAGCTTTGCTTTTTCGCGAAAAAAAATTCTGTTGAAGCCAAGGCTTGGCTTGATAAACATTATTCGTGAAGTGGTTTGCTAAGTTTAAACGGGGCGAAATGAGCATCAAAGACAATGCACGCATTGGACGTCCCAAAGAGGCTGTTACCGACATCAAAAAAGTTCACACAAAATAATTTTGGAGGACCGCAAAGTGCAGTTGATCGAGATAGCTCATACTCTAAAGATATCAAAGGAACGTGTTGGGTATATTGTGATATTTCGGTATACGAAAGCTCTGTACAAAGTGGGTGCCGTGTGAGCTCACAATCGACCAAAAACAACAATGATAACGATGGCAAAATTGCATGAATTGGTCTTCGAATTGCTTCCGCATCCACCGTTTTCTCCAGATCTAACCTCCAGACTGTTTCCTGTCCTCTGGAAAGAGGGCCGATGAATAGGTAATCGCCGAAACTGAGGCTTATCAAATCAAATCGTATTATTAAAATCGTATACAAAAATTGTCTGAACGTTATAATCGTTGTATGGTCCTCGAACGTAACTATATTGAAAAATCAAATCAAATTTGATCAAGTTTTTTCTACGTTAACCTACAAACTTTTCAATCCCACTGTTATATGAAAAATTAAATTTATTAATCAAAAGAGCATAAACACATTTCGGAAATATTTAATAAAATACTGCACTTATCCAACTGAATGAGTATTATTTTTAAAATTTTTTATTTTAAAAATAAATGACATAAAAAATGAGTTTTAATAAATACGATTACAAAACTAAAAAACAAAAATGTCAACAAGATCTATAATGTATAGGATATAATATTTAAAAATAATAAATTCATTTCATATATAAATTCAAATATGTGAAAATGTCAACAGTTTTTCATACTCATCCTATATTTTTTTTTATACATATATAAATTTTGTTCTAGGATACTGAACACACTTGAACTTAATTTTTCTATGAGAAAAAACATTTAACGTCGTTTGATTTTTTATATAAATTTTATATATGATGAACATATGTTTAATTTTTAATGATAATGAGAAAATAATTTATAATAAAATTTTTTAAACTTTTGTACATTTTCACATATTTCTTTAAATTGTAAAATAAAATGGAAAAACAAAAAAAAAAAAACAAACAAACACACAACTTAATAAAAATTATTTTTAAAACAAAAAAATTAAAATATATTATATATATATATGGATATATAGGAATGGAGTACGTTATTTATAAGAAGATAAAGTAAGTATATTATAATTTCATATATTTTATTCAATTTAATGTAAGGTGAAACAAAGTTCTTTATATATATATATATATATATATATATATATAATAAGGTATTTTATAAACTTTTGCTATATTGTAAAAACTAAATATATATATATAGTTGCGGAAAAGTTTGTCAAGTGCAGTGTGTAGTTTATATTTTCCATAAAATTTGTATTTAAACGAAATTTTCCAAAAATTAACAAAATATATAATGATCAACTCGCACATATGATGATGACAGACATTTATATATAATCATATACATATATATAAATTAAAAATATTTTATAACGATGAATGTGCGACTGATAAAAGATATAGATATGATGTTGTTGTTATTGTAAGTTTGATATTATAATAATAATAATAATAGGTATTTTAATGTTATTCTTAAATTGTACAAAATTTATAAGAGCAATTTATACATTTAAGTTTAAGTTTTTTCGGTTGTTTTTTTTATTTTTTGTATATATACTTTAAAATAATTTTCTTGTGAAAACTAAATTTTAAGATTTTTCCATATGTGTCTTTAAAATACGTGTCATATATATGAGTTTATCTATCTTTATATATACATGTTTACCTTATGGCTGAGCGTGTAAATTATTATATATTTAAAACTTAATTTAAAATGTTAATTTTTCTATATCTATATAGCACACAACAACAACACATTCGACGATATTATAAAATTCTTATATGCTTTTTATACTAAAGATTATACAAATTTTCAAAGTTCTGTTTTTTTTAAATTATGTAGGTAAAATACAACAATTATTTTTTAATTTTTTTTCACTAAATAGTTTTATCAAAAATATACATTTTCTTTTAGCAAAAGTTTTTTCTTTTAAAAAGGAGTTATATACAAAAATAAATAAATTATGAAGTAAAAAGACATCGCATAGTTTTATGTATTATATATATATATAGAAAACATTTTATAAAATATTCGTTAAAATGACAAATGAATGTTAATTTTCTTTTATATATGTACAATATTACAAACAAAGTAATTTGTATATTGCAAATTTAGGAAGTAAAATATTATTAAAATATAATTGGAGTTTAATTTTTCCTATGGGTGTATAATAATTATGTTGTTGCATTTTTGTTTATATAATAAAAAATTTTAGAAAGGGGATAAAAATAAAAGGAAATTTATTGAAATAATAATAATTGAAATGATTAATTTTTGTAGTTTTGTCAATCGCATTTCTTATGAAAATTTAATAATTGTGTATATAAAAAAAATCAAGCCTATAATTTTTTAGCTTCTGAAAACAGACTACGTTTTAATTTTTTTAATTTCGTGGTATTGGTAATTAGTCGTACAAATTAACGAAAAAAGGGGAAATTTCAGTGCATAAAAAAACAGAAAAACACAAAGAAATGTGGGAGATTTCGTCGGTGTAATCCGGTTTGAGCAAAATTGCCTGATTTTATGACCAAATCATAAGACTCACATGATTAGGTTAAAGTTTTTTTTTAACAAGCAGAAAATGATATACTAAACGAGTTAGTTTCATTAGGGATAACAGATCATATAACTGCGATAATCAACATCTTAAAATAGAAAAATTAGATTTTCGTACATACAAATCCCCACTTGGAACATTGCGTAATATTAGATGGTATCTATTTTCTAATAAGCAAACACAAGCCGTACACTACCGCCTACGCCTACGCCCATTGATTTACATTGCACAGAAGTTTGTGTTTTCTATTAACGCTTTAATTTAAATATTTCTGAAATCCATGAAGATGAAAATCATTAAATCGCCAATACTTTACATTATAATAATGCTTTCCAACCTCTGTGATAAAATTATTTAGAAAATGAAAGGAAATCGAATATTCATTTATTTGACAAAGATTTATGGTCGAATTTCATTTTTCGAGCCCTCTGGAATTTGAGTACTGCGGGCAAAAAACGACGATTTAGTTTTCATCTAATATCCAATATAAAAAAAAAACATAAAATTGCTTTCGACATTCTTTTGCAATAAAGGCTGATATGAAATTTTACGAGATATTCCAATTTGGAGCGATTTTTTTTTTTTTGGTAACATATGTGACGAATTATTAGCTTGACTTATCCGGATTCCGAAATGGAAAAATTTAAATTCGAAAAATAACAAAACATATTTTATGTCTTCAGTAGGATTCGAACCCACGACCCCAAAATTTCGTTAGAATTTTAGGTTGGCATTTTTATCATTCACACCACAGAGTCATTCTTCCATTTACATTTCCATTTATATCCGATATGAGTTTAAACCTACTTAATTCAATAAATCAAATACAAAAAAAAACTTCATATTATTAAAAATCTAATCCGAAAAGTTAAACATTTTTAACTAAATATTAAATTTATTTTAACAATTTAGTAGTTCTATTTTTTTTTGACAATGAAAAATTTATATAATTTGAATTTGATTTTTCTTTGTGTGACCCCGCAATAAGACTGGTGGAAACAAAAAAACTTTATAAATCCATATACAAAACTATTTATTTATGCAATTGCAATTTAAATATTTATTAATTTTATTTATGATATTCTTCAAAAAAAAAATGTATCAAAAACAAAAAAAAAAAAATTGTATTGTAAAAATGTTTTTATTTGTTTCACACATAAATTTGTTATACATTGCATGAATTTTAAATTTTGTTTTTGATATATATAAATTTATTTATTTATTTATATTTAGGAACTTTATTTATATAAATTTTGTGAAAAACTTTAGAAATTTAGCTTTTTTTTTGGCTACAATTTTGATAAATTTCATATACAATATTTATATATGAATACGGATGGTGCAGCAATAACATGTTTTTCTATATACATATATATTATATATGAATATATGGAACTGGGGAAACAAAAACTTTAAAAATATATATCCATGTAACTTTTTAACCGAATTTTATAAAACTATTATTTATATAAAGATTATGTAATAACCAATTTTTGTTTTTATTTTTATTTATGGTTATTTAACTACCTTTAAGTAAAAAGGTAGTTAAATAACCATTAAATTAAAAATTTAATATATATATTATTATGTGCATATATGGGATAGATTTATTTTATATAATATCATAAAATTCATAAATTATATATAAGGGCAAGTTAATATTTTAATATTCTGTATTTAGTATTTATTTATTTAATCTGTTGACCTTTAAAAGCATATAACTTTCATAAATCACCCTTTAATTATTCAGATTTATTGAGTATATATAGGAAATTTGTTAATAAACCTTATTTATATAGTCATGATAAACTAAAAGTAATCATTTCTAAAAAACCAAAAGTTTAATATTGTCTTTTTTTCGTTACTCTGTTATTGGCTCGGTTATTTATGTTTTTCTGGTTTTTTTTATAGATAACTTAACCTGTGACGATTATATGATCATTTTATTCGTCTAATAATTCGTTATGTTAACCGGTTATGAAAATCTACTCCAGCTATTTTGATGGAGTAGACCACAAAACCCAGTTTGTTTATGGGTTTGTGTTCTATATACGGAATTTTATTTCTGTAATATTGTACTCGTACATAACAAAATACAAAAAGAAAATACAATTGAATATTTGATTGATATTTATAAAAGAATATTTTTCAATCTTTACCCGCAACCTATTATTGATTGTTTTATATTCATATCATCACCGTAACCGAGAAATTTACGAATGTTTACAAACCGAGAGCGAGTTTTCTTCTAGTTCGGTCATACATAATAGAATCGCGAAAAAAAGACAATTTAAGGGTTGATCTTACAAGTTATTCTGTTATAGAGAAACTTTTGAATTAAATATAAAAATATCAAACATACTTTTGGGTGGCAAACACATTTAATTATGAACTAAAAATTTAAATAATAAAAACTTTATCATCATGAATTTCTTGTATAAAAATACATAACATCAAATAAGATTTTAATGTTAAAAACAAAACAAATATAATTAATTAAAAAAAAAAAATCATAGAAAATAAATGTAAAATATACAAACATGAAACAAAAAAAGATAGTTAAAATAAAAAATTTTACATATAGACTTTTTCTCATGAATAATTTTTCCATTTTCCATATGTTTATTTTTATTTTTTTTAAAGAAAAATAAATTATCATCAAAATCATTGAATATATATCATATATACGCAGAACAGAAGGATAGATGGATGGATATACAGAGCGAAAAAGATGATATTCATTGAATAAAAATATATACATGAAATATGTAAATCATAAACATATGCTATATTTATTTCTATATACATACAAAAAAATCCATATACAAAATGAAAATTGTCTCTTTATATATTCATTCTTCAATCAAAATTTATAATTTTGCTTTAAGGTAAAAAAAAAATTAAAATACATATATGTAAAAAAACCTTTTCTTTATATTTATTTTTTTTGTTTTTAGTTTTTTGAAATAACTTTTTCAGAATATATATTAAATTTTAATAAAACAAAAAAATCATTATATTATCATATTAATAAAATATATTTCTGCGATAGTTCAATATACGATTCAATGTTTTTTATGTAATACTATTTTGGGTATTTTCTACACAAATAGACAATATGACATACAAAATATGAACAAAAAACAACAAAATAACATTGCCGGTTTATTTTTTATTATATCATCATCATATATATAAAAAAAAATAAAATAAAAACAAAACCAAGTTTGCCACAAGGGAAATTAAAAATAATTAATAAATAAAAAATAAAAAAAATGGATATACTTTACATAGGAATAAACATTTGTATATCTATTTTTTGTCATATATTTATATATACACCAAGCGCCTTAGAAAGAGTCGCAAATATATAGAATTTATATACCGTATACCACGGTGTATGAAGAAAAAATAAATCAAACATCATCCAATCAATTATTAAATTAAAAAAAAATTATTTTTATGGTATGGGAAAATGAATTAGATGAAAATTACATTCAAAAATTATATGAATCCATACCGAGAAGGATCAATGAAATCAATTAATTTGCGAATAATTGCGGTTCATTTCGGTTGCGGTTCATTTCGGTTCGGTTAATATATAATTATTGTTTGACTGTCTGTAAACTAAATAGAAAGTTTAAAAAAAATAAATAATTAAATGTAAAATATTAATGATCAAATGCCAATAATGTCAAAATTCTATTGCGCGACTCTTTCTAAAACGGTGAGTGTCTATAAATATATATATGGGTACTATAACCGATAATATAACGAAAGGATTCACATAAATTTACATATGAAATTATGTTATTATATATTGGTTATTTATGCAAAAAAAAAGGAAAAAAAATGAATCGTTGTTTTTGTGGAAATAAAATTAAATTATATGGAAAAAATTTTTTTATTTTTTTAAACAAAGTTAATTAATATTAATTTAATTTTTTTTAATTGTATATATGGTATTTTATATTATTTTCATATGCGCGTGGTTTTTTCATACAATTAAATTTAATTCATTTATTCCATATTTATTTGCTATATTATTGTATATACAACAATATTGTTATTATCTGTATAATATGATAATATATGGATTATTAAAATATATAATTTATGCGTAAAAATATATTTAAATATTATGAAAATATAATATCTGTTGGAAAAAAAACCAAATAGTGGTCAGAGAAAATTCTATATAAAAATTATATTATGGAAAATATCAACAGAGTTTCATGTGAAATTCTATACGTAAAAATCTGGTCAACTATACAAATAAAATTCCATACGCGTTATTCACCGGATTCATACAATCAGTAATCATAAGTATGTTAGCCGATTATATGCCGATTTGTACTTTCATTATAGACTGTTACATGTCTACGAAGGAAACTTGATGACAGT
This sequence comes from Dilophus febrilis, assembly GCA_958336335.1. Lineage (NCBI taxonomy): Eukaryota > Metazoa > Arthropoda > Insecta > Diptera > Bibionidae > Dilophus > Dilophus febrilis. The sequence continues at coordinate 20,868,730 of OY284472.1, forward strand.
AGATTTTTTTTTCTTCAGTGCAGATTGATTATAAAACGAAAATTAACCGGAAAACTCAACATTGAAAATTTTTGAATTTTTCAATATTACAACCACAGTTTTTTCTCCAATTTGTATTTTCCTCGAAAATTCAGTCAATTTCTGATATTTCATAGAAGAAAATTTTAAAATCGCCCAAAAGTCCAATATAATCGTGGTGGGCATTAATAAAACAAAGTAAAAACATGATATGAAAGTTACAATTGAAGGAGTGAAGAATTCCAAGGAAAAATCATTGAAATGAGGAATACAAAAACACCGGATGAATGCAAAAACTTATGAATGATATTTGAGAATTCATTATTCTAATTTTCCTGTTGCGCATTACAAAAAATAGCAATATTTTCATATGTATATTGTTTTTGTTGAACCAAAAATCAAATTTGACCGAAATATGATTGATTTACATAATATAGTTAGTATATATATAAATTAAATAAATTAAATGTTAAATGATAATACATAAAATTTTACAAGATTTAATGTGATATAAGTAACTTTTGTGTAATATTTCTTGAATAATTGTTAGATTAATATAAAATAAATCCATCAAAAAGGCTTTACTGGGTGGATTATTCTAAAAGACTGAAAAAGTTTTTAAGGTTTAAGAGATAACTTAAATTGTTTTTTCAGCTTAATTTTTTTTTTGTAATTCTAATCACATTTTAAAATCATTTGTTTTGTGACCTTATACAATGCGTTTCTATTTGATTCTAACTAGAAAATAAAATCATTACGGGCATTTCCTTGCCAAATGATAGATCCTAAAATGTTTCTTAAACAAACAGAATAATAATAATAGTAATAAAAATAAGTGAAAATTTTGTATTAAATAATATAAACAATCCTGGCGTTAAAAAAAAAGAAAAACCGAAAGAAAATTCATCTGAAGCAAAAAACAAAAAAATTAAATGACGCGAAATTATTTAACACAAAACAATAGTATATATAAATATAGAATATAATTACCCCCAATGGGTTCTAGCCTTTAAACTTGTAAAATGTAAAAAAATAAAACAGAAGAAAATTGTCTATAAATATTATATATACATTTACACATAGTGTTGATCTCACTATGGTATCGTTATTTTTTTTTTATTTAAAAAAAAGAAAAAGTCATTTACAATTTTATTGTTGTCCTCACATGAAGATCTTTCTATTTATCTACACTTAAAGCGAGATTTATATAATATTCATCACCATCATATGCATATACATAAAATATGCAAATAAAAAAAATTTGACCTTATTTAAGTCAAACAAATACATTTTTATGCAAAAATTTTACCCGATATAAACCTAACATTCATGCAATATAATACCATCCAAAATAATAATATTTTTTATTGTCAGCAAATACGTACAAATTAATATTATTATTATTAAACAACAAACAAATATTTTGGGCAATTGTTAAAAATGAATCGTTAAATTTTTTTTAACACATTCTTTCGTTTATATATCAATTATTTGCCTTCTGTTACATTCCTTTCGCATGATATTTAAAATTTTTTTTTTTGTCTTTTTATTAAAAAATGTCTATATAATAAAATATCTCTATAAATGCTCTACTATAACCTTATATACAGTAAATTTTCATATATAATTTTCAAAATTGTATGCATGTTTTTAACAAAAAAAAAATAAATACATTTTTGTAATCTTTTGGTAATCTTTTATTTATTTATTTATATCAAAATATATACGAGGATATGGAAAGAAAAAAAATAAAATATATATATATATGAAAAACATTGCATTTTTCGAAAAATAGCTTTATGAAAATTTATCGTTTTATCTTAAATTCTCTATAGAAAAAAAACCATAGAAGTATATTTTTAAGATATGTATATATTTTGCTGTCTTCACATATATATATATATATATATATATATCGTACAAGATATATTATAATATACTTAACATTTGTCTATCTTGAATATAAATATATATACAGTCGAATTCCAAAAGAATAAATGCTGATTTGAAGAAATTATTAATTTATATGTTATGCGATTTTAAAGGAAAAATTATGTTTCTTCCTTTAGGACTTTAGTGGTAAATTTTGCGATAAAAGTTTGGGTGTGAATATCCTTCAAATATCTACACGTATATACGAAAATATTCTTCGTAAAATTGTTTGTTTTCCTGATTGTGAGTATGGAATTTATGCGAGTCTCAGTGCAATGCGATTGTATTGTGAAAAGTTTTACATGTGTTTTGATTTTTACCATTTTAAAAAAAAAAATTTTTATTAAGATTATAACAGTTTTCTGAAATCTAATAAATATTTTAAGTTTAAAAATTCCACAAATTTATTATTCTTCCTTTATAACGTATGAAAAGCTTACGAGTCAAGATCGAAAACAAACTTTCCATTTGAAGAATATTCCTCATAATAGAAAACTAGTCAAAATTTTATAATTTCTTCCTTTTGGCACATTCGACTGTATATTTATTTATAAAATATATATAAAAGAGGCTCAATTGTATCACATATAGAGTATATAATAAGATATGTATGTATATGAAAATAAATAAAAAAAAAAAACAAGAAAAGATTTTCATTCTTAAAAATACATTTCCATACTAATATATCCTATACCGTAATATACATATATATTTATCTTATATAAAGTACATAAATAAAGTTTCTGTTTCTAATTCTAAGGCAATACAAAAATATATAAATGGATATATGCGATATGGGAAAAATAACAACTGAAAAATATGTGATGTAAAAGAAAATGTATATAAAATTAATATTCTTTAATATTTATATCTATATATATATATATTTACCAGAATATATGGATATATATCCTTCGAATGAAAAACTACATGTTATATTGAAGAGATATATGCAGTAAAAGTAATACATTTTTTTTATAATATAATCGGTAATTTTATGTATATGGAAAACCAAAAAAAAAAAAATTATCTTAATTTTTGTTGTTTGGGTTGTTGGCTATATATATATATATATATATGTTAATGTTCATTCATTTTCCGATTTATGCATTTATTGTAATGGTTTTATTTTTGTATATATTACATACAACATACATAGTATTAATATATAAAAAAATTTATGTGAATTTTATTATCCTTCCATATACGATGAATATTACTAGCATTACACGCATGTGTAAATATCTATAAATATAAATTTAATGTATATTTTTTATATAAATGTTTTCAATTTTTACGATTACTGGCTATATTTTATTTTACTTGCTTGTTGTATATACATATACGCATACGGGCAGCTACTGTCCGAAAATTAATTTTCCTTTTTTTTTTGTTATCTATTTTTGTTCATCAACGTAAAAAGTATACATTTCCCGGTATATTTAATATAATGCTATGTATGTTATAAAGTAATATAACACTTACTGACTTTTATTTTTAATCCATCAAAAAGATCGTGTGTGTCACTATATTTTACATAGTATAATGAATGTATTAAAAAAAAAGTCGTATATAAAGGAAATGGATTTTATTTTGGGTTTTATAGATATATGACATATTATGAGTAAGTAGACACTGAACGATTTTATGATTTACATGATTTTATCAAACGAAATTCTTTAACAATTTTTTTAGCAAAATCGATTACCAGTATTTTATGATAACATTAATATATATTCTATCGTAGAACTCAATTGAACATTGTTAATTGCAACGAAATGGATTCTATTCTAAGAACAAAAATTATTATTTTGTATTTTTGTAAAAATAGTGCAAATAAAAGTAGAATTTCAAAAAAAAATCATTCACTGATTCACTCACTCAAAATTTATCCGTATAAATTGACCATTTATGAAATTGTGTAAACTGTTTATAATAAATATAGTCCAATATATTTATAGATATTCATCCTCTGAACATTATTAATAAATATTTTTACAACTTGGTATAAATACGCATTTATATACAGTAACTATATTTAATAATATTATTTATATAGATCCAATATTTTTTTTATATCTCAAACAATATTAAATCTATATAAAATATCTGATAGAAGTGTTATTACCAAAAGAAAAATCTTATATTCCCTACAAATGACGTTAGACGAAATCGCAGGACAATCAAAAATACATGGTTATGTATATAAAATAAATAATATGCGTGATATCGCTGTTTTACTATATGGTCATTGCAGTAATGGGAAAACATATTTTATTTCGTTACGCATTTTATTATTGACTATATTAAATGGAATATTGATGAACTTTTTTAATTGTAATTGCCGATTCAAGAAAAAATCAATCAGAATAGGTATTTAAAAACAAATTTCCTTATATGTTGTCTGATTAGTCTGATTTTTAAGAATAAACATAAGAAAGGAATAAATTATAAAGAAAGCCCTTGGGATCAAAACATTTTTTATTAGCAAATGTAATTTAATCTTCACTACCGCAGGACGTTTTATTACGAACGTGCGACTTTAACCAGTAATAAATAATGCATTATCTATATAAATATTTTCAGAATATCAATATTATACTGATTTTAGAGATCAAACAGTAAATAAATTTCACCGCATAATTGCAATATTTTTGAATTGTATATATAAAAATAATATTAATGATAGTATAGAGAATCTGTCATGAATTATATAAACAATAAATTTATACATATATTTATATATATAAGTTATAACAATAAATTCAATTTATTATATACAGATCTTTCTAAAATTTATTTTAATTATTGTATAAAAACACTTAAAACGCATTGACATGTTTTTTCTACATATTTATATAGTATATATTTTTTGATCAATTGTTTACATTTTATATTATGATGGAAAATTTAATTTAATTTTATATTTATATAGGTATTAAATATAAATATATTTTATCGGGAGGCTTGGTTTGTATATATAAATTATTTTAAATATATACATTACATATAGTATATATAATAAAGTTTACTTTAAATTTAAATAACTAATCCAAACATGAATAATAATAATTATTATAATAATAATAATAATAATCATTTAATATATAATGTACATATTATAACAAACTCTTTTTCTTTTTTTTTAAGTATTTTATATATTTATTTTATAATAATATTAATAATGTTTGTGGATTTAATATTAAAAAATTATAATATTATATATATATAGTGAATATGCACGCACGCACGCAGCAGATGATACTTAAAATGTAACTAAAATATTTATATGGAAATTTATAATATTTATTATAATTACATTTTATATATTTATAAAATGTTTGATTTTTTAAGATTATCATTAACACATACAATTTACAATATAACTTTTTATATATAGTTTAATTTAAATAATTATATAAATAAAGGATTATTGCATTATAAAATTTATTATTATTAAATGATATATGAATAGTAAAAAGTGAATCAATTAAAAAAATCGATGGAAATTAATTGAAGTGAGTTATAAATTATTAAAAAGAAGTAAAGGATTTTAGAACAAATTCGCAAATAAATTATTGGTTTTTTAAAATTGAAATTCATTAAATCCTTTTTATATAAATTAACAATTATTTCGATTATATTATATAGGAACAAAATAAAAAACATATAAAATTTGTATTTGTATCTGCATCTGTATATACAATTTTATGATCTATCTACTATATGTAGTTAATAATATATGTATTTTACATGAAAAATTTTGTATTGGTTTATTATTATATTTGTAAATAAATAAATGTCATGAAAAAAAATTGTGTTACAGTGGCACATACGCAAGGAAAAAACACGCATTAAGTAATAAAAATTTAATATTATTTTGGTTATATTATTATACCCATAATAATATAACGACATTATGGATTTCACGTACGTAAACAAAATATATTTTTTCTAATATATATAATATGGTGGGAAACTCATATATAAACCATATATACATTCGCATCTGTAATAAATGCAAAATTAAATTATGAGAATAATACTAATAATAATAATAATAATTAATATAATATATGACACTTTATGTGTATAATACAAAACTAACTATACATACATAACATATAAATCAGGGACGGTAAATTTCACGATATCGTCAAAACGAGGTGATATTCCAAATAGGCAAATGTATTACTAGGTAGTTTATGGAAAGAAATTAATAGATTCAACCTAATAAATTTGCGGGAAAATCGATTTTTTCGAATTAGACCCATACTTTTATTTTCTTTACATTATTTGAAAATTCAAACAATTTCTGATATTTCATTTGAAAAACAAAACTTTGGGTAAGCATTTTTAGGGAAATCAACTTTTGAATCTTTTGAACCAACGGGGTCGATTTTTAAATTTTCTTATCAGATCAGAGAATATCAGAGATTGATTGAATTTTCAAATAATACAAAGAAAATTGCAGTTATGAAGAAAAACTATGACAGCGATTGGAAAAATCAATTTTTCGGAAAATTTATTAAGTTTAATCTGTTAATTATTTTTCAATAAACTAATACATTTCCCTTTCAGAATATCACCTCATTTTGATAATATATTGTGAAATTTTTTCACCGCTCGTTCCTCATAAATACATCATTTTGATATGCGTATCGTATATATACTTTACATGCATATTATGATATATGCCATTAATTTTTTTTTTTTTTTTCATATTAGTTATATAAATATAGGGATATGTGATAGGAAAAGTTATTGTATATGAATATATATACAAATAATATTCATTTATTTATACAGTCAATTAATTATTAATACATAATATACCTACGTGTATTATATAACATCCTTTATATTATGTATTCCCAACTTGTATATATAATGAATAAAGTTAATAATGAACACACACACACACACTCATTGACACGTTTTTGTTTAAATTTTACATATAGAGAATATTCAGATAATAATTAAATTATTTATAATTATATAACACCTGTATAATAATAATAATAATAATAAGGTTATAATTAACATTTAAATTATTGATGATGGGAACAAAAAATTATTACATATCATATGTATCATTGTTTGTTTTTGTTTCTTTATTGTTCATTTATTTATATACATATATTTGAGCGCATTTGATGCACAATATGATATTTGAATCATTGATTCAATTAACATATTCTTCAATGTTGTATAGAAGAAACAGAAACTTTTGTTGTATTATATAACAAAATATATTGTACAATAATGAATTTGTAAATGGAAATGAAACAAATCTATAAATAAAATTTCGATTGAAACTAACAAAAGAAAACTCAACGAATATAATTCTTATCTGTTTTTTTTTGTTTGTGTGTAATACAGCAGCAGATACAATATTTTGATAATAAAATATTTGTATTGATTTAAAAGAATATAAACTTATTATCTTTGCATATATATAGGTACGATTTTATAAATATACGATCCATGTTTTTTATATAGGTAATATATTGTGAATGTTGAATATTTATTTATATATGTGGTGAATATATATTTAATATAAATTTAACAAAACCAAATTATACCGAAAAAAAATCCAACCAAACACACACACACACACATTTATTATTATGATATTATTTTTTATATAATATTATCAACATATGTTTAGCAAATTTGAAGGAGTAAAAATAATACATTAGGATGATTCATTTATATGTAAAGACAAAAAAAAAAATCATTTGAATCAATTTTTTATATTCTAATATGGAAAAATACGTTTAAATTTGAGGGCATAGTTTAATGAACTAGGAAATGAATCGCAAATTTTAATGACCTAAGAAAGAGTTTGCATTTGAACTTTATTAGCGTGACGGTAAAATGTCAAATTTCTTTATACCCAAAATGATTTTAAGACTAAAAAACGTATATCAATAGAGGGGGCGATGGATTAATGAACCGAAATATTAGTATATATATTGTTAAAATCACCCTAATATATACATGCCATAAAATATTGATATCAAAAAAAGTATAAATATATTTAATAATAGATGATAAAATCGAATGAGAATATTTTTATTTCTTTTTATTGATTGAAATTGATCTGTATATATAAATAAGAGTATGAAGGAAAAACGTGAAAGTATATATATATATTTATAATAATTGAATTGGAATTGGAATATAAATATAATTTTTTGTGGTATTGTTGGAAGTTTTTTTTCCTTTTTTGTTTGTCGTATTATTTACGAAAAATCCGTGTATACACAAATCATGATGAAAAAAACAAATCTTTAAAGATACATATATATTTTTTTTTTAGATAAATTTACGATAAAATTAAACTTGTTGTATCTATAGAAATTATTTTAAAAACTTTCAATTGGTTAATTTTTTTTTTTAAGAAATTCTTATTCAATAAACGGCAGAACAATTAATTGAAAAATTTGTTTGTCTTTTGCTACATAACACTGAAGTAATAACATGTTTTTTATAAAACCATTATTTTTTCGGTAATTCTCAGGAAAATTGTAACATTAGCAATTTTGAGAAAATTTGTCTTATCTAATCGACTTATGATATGGAAAATTAACCGAAACGTTCAAAAAGAACTTATTATATATGAAAAAATTTGTTTTAAATAAGTAATAATAACCCATTCACGTCAGTTGGATTACAGAATCGAAAGAAATACGAAAAATATTTAACCTATGCATATAAGAACAAATGTATTTTATTATCTTATATGTAAATATATTCAATCGCTATATTATATGATAAATAAAAATATATTCAATTGCATATATACGCGCTTTTTACTACCATATAAATAGAATATTTTACAAAAAAAAAAATAATAACCCATCTGTTGTTTAAAATTATCCATTTAGATGATATGGAAAGGATTTCTGATAATGAAATCTTCAAACGTTGAAACAAACGTTTTTATTAAATGTATAACTATAACGTTAAAGCAGTTAAAGGTAATTGAATTGTATATAAATTATTATATATGCTTTTTTTTTTATTTTTAAATTAATTTCAGGAAATTCAATTGATTTGGACAAAAATGAAAGGAAAGAAATTTGATTCTTAAATTTTTTCACTATACTTTGGAATTTAATTTATAAATACAAAAAACAACCCCTTGATGAAATACATTTTTTTATATAAAATAAATTAATTTAAAATATGCTACGTCTTTTAATGTATATTTATGGCGAGGCCAAAAAAAAAAAAGGATATATTTTCTTAGGATCGATATATAGATACATTGGTTAGATAAATAGATAAATATATGTATTAGATAGATAGAGACATTTTTTTTCTTCCTTTTTGGGACACAGTAAAAATAAACGATAAATATAAATTGTATATTAGATAGATATAGCAGATATTCAAACGACACATATAGATAAATATAAACTATATATTTATAAATTAAAATGAAAATTTGTCCAAATACAAATTTACACATTTTATAATACAGGGTTAAATAAATGAATATAAATCAGCATTCTTCTTAATAAATTAAATTTAACCATATATAAATTCGATATACAGATGTTCTTACAAGATAAAATCGTTTGTATTATATATCATCATCATCATCACTATATACATATATCTTTTATTGACATTATCCTTTTATTATTTAACCCATAAAATATATTATATAAAACTAAATAAATATATACGCATAAATTGTTAAAATTTTCGTTTTCTTAGGATCTTACGTATACATATATATTAAATCTATAAGAATTTCAAATAGAATTCTGTAGTTTTTTTTTGTATTGGGAAAAAAATAAAATCGTATAATTTTGTTCAATAAAGAGAATTACGTTGGTTTTATGATGAACGCAATTAAATTAATGTATATATGAAATTCGATAAATGAATTAAATTCAAAAATTGATTGTTTTAAAAATGATTAAGAAAAGATATTATATTAAAGAGTATCCTAACACAGAAAAATATAATATAATCGAATCATTTCCTTTCCATATGGTCATTTAATTTTTTTTTCTTTAATTTCCCATATGAGATAATTGTTGCAAAAAAACAAAATGTTATAGCGATTAATTAAAATATATTATACGGCAAATAATTCTATATAAGATTTTTATATATTTTTTTTTTTTTTTTTAATAATCCAATTCTTTATTTCATTATTTTTTTTTTTTTTTACAAAGTAATAACATATATCGAACAAACTAATTAACAATACAAAAATAATATAAAAAAAAAGAACCCGATTTAGGGGCATGGTCACGTGACCGTTGCCCCGTTGTAGTTCCACCCGTCAACACCTACCCTCCGCACAACTCCTGTCCCCCTCCTCTCCCTACCACCTCTACCCATTATATTCTTTAACCAAACTTTGCCTATATCTCTCCATCTCCAATATTACCCCAGCTACATACTTCCATCCACTCAACCCCCTATTTTCTCCCCCCACCCTTCCCGACAATAGTTCCTTCACTCCTTCCCTCGTTAAATTCCTTACACCCAACCATTTACACCTAATATCCCCCAAAACCGGACACTCCCCTACAAAATGCCATCCCGTTTCCCTTACTCCCATATCACACAATGTACATAACCACCTTTCCTCACTACCCCATCCCCTTGCATTAAGCCCCATCCCATCACCCCTCGCCCTCATTATCGCCCTTATCTCATTAAACTTCAGCTTCCCCTTACAATATTCCTGCATTCCTCCACCCCATTGCAACTCCGAAAACACCCACTCATCCTTTTGTCTCCTCCCCTCTTTTACCATCTCCTTTATACAATTATCTTCTACCTTTCTAACCAAAACCTCCGCTCTCCCTCTCCAATATTCGATATCCGTTGACTCCCAATTCCATTCCATTTCAACTTCTTCTACCTTCTTCTTCCACTCATTTATCCACCCTATATTCTTCTTCACCATTACCCATAAAATCTTACTCGCCAACCTTTCCTCACCTTTACCTAACATTCCAATAACATACTTAACGTGCAACCTAAAACAATACACCCACATCGGCA